>LR812534.1:24548184-25148184 GCA_903798195.1 Danio kyathit | reverse complement strand
TAAAATCAATCAATTCCTAAGAGTCATTTGCTCCTGAATCAAACTACACTGATTATACTGTTCTATGTATTTATTGTTTACTAAAGGAATCAGTTTGTAGAATCATTTGTTCTGAAATTTGTTCTGAAATTTGTCGACACTGGTTTTTCTAGGTCTGGGTTTCTGATGTAATGATAGTTATTATATTAGATGTTGTTGATCCACTAAAAAGCTTTAGCTCAGAAGAGTCATTCAGTCTGAAATCAGACAAACAAGCTGCACTGTTTCATACAAAATATTTATCTATTTATTTTTTAAGACATGATTTAATACTTAATTTGTTCCAAAATCAGACTATCCGGTCAACAAAAAAACAATTAGCTAATAAGATTAATTTGCTTGGTAATCAGAATTTACAGGTTGAAAGTGCACTAATACGCTGTTTCTCAATTTCAAGAATACAGAAAAAAGTCTTGCGCTTTCGTGGATGCTGGTCTTGCCAGTTTACCTTGGAAAACCAAACTTGTAAAACCGGAAGAACACATATATAATATAAAAAACCCTTGTAAATAAAGATATTTTGTATAATGTAAATAAAACAGATTTCTTCATCTCTTGTTTCAGTGCCATAATTGTCTGGTTTGGGCGTGTATTATGCAAATTACTAACCTTGTGCATGTGAATGTTCATTTAGAAGACCCCAAATACACTAACAGAAGAATGAGTTTAAGAAAGAGCTCCTGTGCGTAAGAAGTTCAAACGTGTGTATAAACATGAAAAGAATACACAATTACTAGTGAATGAGAGCCATTGACTTCTGGGACATCAAGTGCTCAAGTCAGTTTTCAATGTATCCAGGACACATCCAGGTTATTTCATGAATCCTCTGTACCTGCATTCCTGAGTATTGTAATTAAACTGCAGCGGTTGATGGCGATGTTGAATGAGAACACCAAATCGCTTTAGAGTGCATTTTTAAGGGAACGCTCTGGTTACTAAAGTAACCCTCGTTCCCCGAGGGGGGGAACGGAAATGCTATGTGGAAAAACTTCCACTATGGGGATTTCGTCAGAATCCAATCATCTGAAAGAGTATAAAAACGGGCCAATGAAATGCCAATGAGTTGGCGGCGTCAGCGTGCACAGCTGTCTTGAATGACAATCAGCCTGGCATAAAAGGCTAGCATGTGCTCAGCAACGACATCCTTTTCTAGCTGAAGAGGCTTTCACACTCAACAGCTAAGGGACAATCGTTGTGGCGAAGGAACATAGCATTTCCGTTCCCCCCCTCGGGGAACGAGGGTTACTTTAGTAACCAGAGCGTTCCCCTTCGGGAGGGGAACTTCAATGCTATGTGGAAAAACTTCCACTATGGGGAAATTTATGGAAAGCGCCACAACGAAAGAACCTTACCATGTCTCCAGTGAAGGGCGCGCCACGCAGCAGTACGAGCGCACCTGCATCGCTGGAGACACAGTCCTCCAACGTGTCCCCTGGCCCTTACTTACCTTACTTAACTTTTCTGGTTTAGATATATTTTTCGGGTAGTCGTAAAAATACACCTAGTTAGTTTCTAGGAATTTTTTAAATACGACAGTACGTTGGGAAAGCGTTCAGTCCCGATAGGGAGGACGCTGCGGAGGCCACCTGCTGCCCGGAGGGGGAGACCTGGTGGCAAATAGCGTATGGACTAGCCCTGAGAAGGGGGAGTGCACATACGAAGAGGTGGTTAGCGGGGAGGGAAGACACGAGCCCGCCTAGGAGGGGGGACTACATCGTGGGTGAGTGAGCGTATGGGATCGCCAGCGGGGATCGCACATAGCAGGCACCTATACCCAGAACGCGGGATGACCAGTGGGCATACCTAAAACGTAATGGGCCAACATTTGACTCCTCCGCTGAGTCAGATGCTGGGGGCCTCGGAGGAACTCTGCAGGGTTCGCCGAGTGGGGAACTCAACTGACAAAGCGAGAAAAGCGCACGTATCTCTGTGTTAGAGAGAAAGGCGCAGCAAGCGTTTTACAACACCTAACTGAATTTCCTCATTCACCGCTCGTGAGGAAATCCGTTCACTCAAAGATAAAATCTCACAAATGCTCAGGTGTCGCCCAGCCCGCAGCTCTACAATGTCTGTTAGAGAGGCGCCGCGTGCTAACGCCCAAAAGGATGCGCGCTCAGAGTGGAGTGCGCTCTCACTCCTGGGGGACACGGCTCGCCCTGGCTCGATAAGCGAGGGAGATGGCATTCACTGTTCAGTGGGCCAACCTCTGTTTAGATACAGCACTTCCCTTCTGCCGATCACCGTAACAGATAAAGAGCTGCTCAGAGGATCTAAGCTCTGAGTACGGTCCGTATAATACGCAAAGCTCGAACAGGACACAGCAATAAGGGGCTGGGTCTGCCTCCTCCGTGGGCAGCGCTTGCAGGTTCACTACATAGTTTAAACGAGCGCTGTAGGAACCTAGGGCACCTAGGTGGGCCGGGGTCTCAGGTAAACGTGAGAATGGGCCGGCCCAAAACGCTGGCACATTTCGCTGACCGAAAATGCCTCCAGATACCCGCCCATTTGACCGATGCCAACGCAACCAGCAGAGCTGTCTACCTGGACAGAAATCATATAGATACTGAGTCGAGTGATCGAGCAGACCTCTCCTAAGAGAGATCTTCAAATGGGTAAGAGAGGAGACAGGATATATATCCACGTCTCGCGCCTCTGGGGACTGGATGATGAGGCGATGCTTTCCCAGCGCATCGCCATCGCCGCATCCTCAGAGCGGGGATGATCGCCACGCCAACCCCTCAGTGCGGAGGGGACAGCCTTGGCTCCAGCCAACTGAAGGAGGATAGCATCACACTGATCTGGCATGTTTGGGGTTTCCTTCTCGGAGAGAAGTACACCACACAGCGAATAGACTCCACATCAGGGCATAGGCATGCCTCATAGAGGGTGCTCTAGGCCTGAGTGATGGTGTTAACCACCTAACGGTAGGTCACCTAAGTCCTCCGCGCTCCATCTATGGGACACACGTGATATCCATAGAACTAGGCGCGGGTGCCAAACGGTGCCTGTCCCCAAAGAAGAAGTTTCTTCCAGGGGACATGCCAGGGAGGGGCCATCACGAGGAGAGAGCTAGAATACAGGTTTGATTGGGCCTGAGAGGCGCAATGCATAGACCTGTTCCTCGTCCTCCCTGACTTTACACAGCATCTGTGCGAGTAGGCTCACTGGAGAAATGCGTATTACGCACGCCCCGGGGCCAGCTGTGTAGCCAGTGCGCAGAACGCACCCATAACAGCTGGACAGTCGGGGGTGGAGCCTCTATTCTCCCAGGCGAACTGCCGTGAGAGCGCAGCGGCTGCACGGTTGAGCTCGGCGGGGAAAAATGGAATGCAGCGATTGCGCCGCGTATGACTCCTGGGGAGCAGACGGCGAGCGAGCTGAGACATGCGGCGACAGCGAATATCTCCCTTGCGGTTAATATACACCATCGCCACCGTGCTGTTCGTCCTGACCAGCACGTGTTTCCCCTTCTAACACCGGTAAAAAACGGTGCAGCGTGAGATACACTGCCAACAGCTCCAGGCAGTTAAGATGCCAATGCAACCAGCTTCCTACCACGGAACCACAGCTGCATGCCCGCAACACACAGCCCCCCAGCGCGAACTGGAAGCATCCGTCAAACGACGACATGCCTGGACGCTTGTTCTAGAGGCCCGCGGGCCTGTAGAACACAGGGTCCATCCAGAGGCTGAGGGCGCGGCGACACAGCGGAGTGACAGTCACCCGGTGCGCGCTCGCGTGCCATGCGCGTCTAGGGACCCGATCGTGAAGCAAATGCTGAAGTGGTCTCCTATGGAGCATCCGAGCGGCGAGACCGCGGCTGCGGATGTCATATGCTCCAGGAGCCTCTGAAATAATATCAGTGGGACCACATATTCCTGTCGAACTCTCTCAGACAGGCCAGCATCAGCCCGGCGCGCTCTCGGGGGAGGCGCGCCGTCATGGTGATCGAGTCCAGCTCCAACCCGAGAAAAGAGTTGCTCTGCACGGGGGCGAGGCTACTCTTTTCTCGGTTGACCTGAAACCCCAATTGGTCGAAGTGCCAAAACACCCTGTCTCTGTGCGTAATCAATTAATCCCGCGAGCACGCTGAAATCAGCCAGTCACTTGAGATAATTGAGTATGCGGATGCCCGCAAGCCGAAGCTGGGGCACCCTCCGCGAGCTTGGTGAAAACCCGCGGAGACAGAGAGAGCCAAAAGGGGAGGACTTGTACCGCCAGGCTCGACTTCAGACGCAAACCGCAGGAAACTGACGGTGGCGTGGAAGTATGGGTACGCGTCCTTCAGGTCTACTGCTGCAGACCAATCCCGAGGACGAACGCTCCGGAGGGTGCGCTTCTGCGTAAGCATTCTGAACGGCAGCTTGTGAAGCCAGCGGTTCAAAACGCGCAGATCGAGGATTGGCCGTAGCCCACCGCTCTTTTTGGGTACGATGAAGTGCGGGCTGTAAACCCGCTCTCCATCCCGGCTGGAGGGACCGGTTCGATTGCATCCTTCGCCAGGAGGACAGCAATCTCCTCTCGCAAGACAGGGGCGGACGCAGGGCTGACCCTGGTGAAATACACACCCGTGAACTTGGGAGGCCGTTTCGCGAACTGAATCGCGTAGCCGAGTCTGATCGCGCGGATGAGCCATTGCGATGGGCTGGCCCGCGCTAACCAGGCAGGCAGAGCCCTCGCAAGTGGCTTCGTCCGCACGATCGCTGACGTACCAGCGGTGGGGCAGCGCGGAGTGGGTGGGCTCAACCGGAGAGCACTGGGGTCCCACAGGAGAGCAGGAGGCAAGAGCTTCACTCTTGTCTCGCAACCGTACTCCGGAGGTGGGGCTGGGAGGGGGAGAGAAAGGAGACCGTTCTCTCTCGCTCCGCGAGCCACTGGCGAAGTGCACCGATCCTGCGAGCTGGAAAGCATAGCGTCCCAGACTGGCAGTGTTCGGGCTGTCACATCCGGGGAAGGGAAAAAATGCTCTTTCTCTGAGGTTTTGATAGCGTTTTTTAACGCTGTTTAGAAGAAGAGCCCCGCCCTCCAGCGGGGAAAGAGCAAATTTCCTCCTCTCCAGATGGCCCGTCTCAGGGACGCTTCGCGGTTCGTTTACCGAACTTAGCGGCGCCCTGGGGCGGGGAGCGCTGGTTGCCTGCGAGATGCTCGGCGCAGTCGCTTGGCCAGAGGCACAGGCGGGGGCGACCGAGCAAAGCCGCAGGCGGACGCTCTCGGCGTGAAGCAGTGGATGTGGATGGCTCGGCGGGGAGGAGCGGTTTTACGATCCCGCCGAGAGATGGTATTACCCATCGCCTCCGACTGCTCCCTCACCGGCGTGAATCCTGGGCGAATTCACTGACGGTGTCGCCGAACAGGCCAGCCTGGGATATGGGTGAGCTAAGAAAGCGAACTTTGTCAGCATCACGCAGATCACCAGGTTTAGCCCGTGGTGGCGTTCCTGGGCCACTAATGTGACCATCGTCCTTCCCTGGGGCACACACAGCCGACTTCAGTCGATTGCTGTGCGGAGCTCATGCTCAGTCCTGGGTCGGAACCATCCCCGCGCAGCTGGGCCAGCGCCTGCGCCAGGGAGCGCTGGTAGGTGGCCGTAGCATGCATGGTGAGGGCGGAGGGCTTGCACATCCAGGAAGAAGGGGACGTGGAGGCTTAGAAGGTCTTGCCTTCTTTATCTCCTCCACATCACACCCATCTAGTCGGTCCGTCCGCGGGGCTGGGGGATAAACCATCTCCAGACCCACGGCCGAAACAGCCTGGGAAGCACGGCTGCAAAGTCTGCTTCTGGATTCGACGCCACGCCCATCATCCCGGAGGAAAAGAGCAGGTTCGAATCCTCATCAGACAATGACAACCAACCCTCCAAGGATGGTGAGGATGAAAGCGCACGCAGATCGGGCAGAAAAAAGTGCCCTCCAAGACTGCGTGAGCTTACTGCGCACTTTCCGGGAAGAAGGGGACGGAAGGCTTAGAAGGTCTTGCCTTCTTATATCCTCCACATAACACCCATCTAGTCGGTCCGGACGCGGGGCTGGGGGATAAACCATCACCAGACCCACGGCCGAAACAGCCCGGGAAAGCACGGCCATCATGTCTGCTTTTTAGATGCCAACACCGTGCTCTCCACCCCAGAGGGAGGGAGCGAGCGGGTTCGCATCCTCATCAGACAATGACAGCCCATCCTCCGATGCAGCGATGGACATCTGATCCTCGGTGTCATCAAGTGAGAGGGCGACCACCCGAGGATGGAGCGCTTCTCTCACCTGAAGCTTGGATGGAGCGCGTGGAGGAGCGAGAGGTCCGCGAGCCCGAGGGCGGCGGATTTACTCCCACTGAAACCCTCAGATCTGCCCGAGTGCCAACCGCAGTGCGGGGGACAACTGGGGTGGGTCGCTCTTTTGCAAGAGCGAGCCGCGATCTTAACTGCGCAGCAGACATGACATCACAATGATGGCATGCACTGCCCGCGAGCACCGCATCAACATGCTGGACCCCCAGACATGAAACGCAGTGCTCGTGCCCATCATCCGGGGACAGGAAACCACCGCAACCAGAAACGCACGGTCGGAGCGACGTCTTGAAAAAGACGCGCTGCACAACCGTGTTGCTCTTTTAGGAAACTTGCTTCCTATATACATACCGCTCTTGGAGGACCGGACCCAAAGGACACCAGGCAAGGGAGAACAACCCAGCTCGACCATCTGCCACTGCGTATACGCGCTCTGGACCGGGAGAAGCTGCTTCTCGATCTCTCTCTGTAGACACAGGTTGGAGATACCCTCATAGACTCTCTCAGAAGCTCGTGAAAGGCTCTGAAAGCGAAAAGGATGTCGTTGCTGAGCACATGCTAGCCTTTTATGCCAGGCTGATTGTCATTCAAGACAGCTGTGCACGCTGACGCCACCAACTCATTGGCATTTCATTGGCCCGTTTTTATACTCTTTCAGATGATTGGATTCTGACGAAATCCCCATAGTGGAAGTTTTTCCACATAGCATTGAAGTTCCCCTCCCGAAGGGGAACCTATTATGCCCCTTTTTACAAGGTATAAACTAATTCTCTGACGTGCCAAGAGTGTGTATGTGAGCTTAAGCTGAAAATACCCCACAAATACAGTTTTAAAACTCTTGGCTTTGATCAAAATTGTGGTGTTTTGGTGATTGTCGCTTTAAATTCAAATGTGATTGTGCTTTTCAAAAGAGGGTGGAGCTATAAACACCTGTGTGTCAGCATAGTTTGGTGAAGTTTTCAATTGGTGAAGTTTTTTTTTCCTCGCTGTCGCCACTGGTTTGCATGGTTCGGGATCTGTAGAGCTGCGCATCGATGAAATTGCTCCTCAGTGTTTGGACTCTCAGTAGTGATTATTAACCCACACTGAACTGAGCTAAACTGAACTGAACTTAAACACTGAAAACTGAACTGACACTGTTTCAATTTACTATAATCTTCTATGTGCAGCTGCTTTGACACAATTTACATTGTAAAAGCACTATACAAATAAAGGTGAATTGAATTGAATTGAATAGTGGCAGATTCAAAACTTTAATGATGGATGGCTGCTTCTCACTCAGGTCTGTCTATGATAATTAAGGAGAGATCGTAAATAATGGACGGGGTCTTTCCCCCTCTGATAACACATACAAAGGGATTTTTTTATGAAGTGTGATTATAAAAATAGAATTGATTGATTGACTCGCTACACAACTATATTTAAACCTCTTATAAAAGTGATTTTTGCACAATAAGTCCCCCTTAAGGAACGGCCAAATGTTTTGTGTTATAGATTCAGAAACTGATTCTGAACTATTGCAATTTTAATATGGTAATGCATTGTTCATATGGCTTTCATATCTTATTTTCCTCGCTTTTTGAACTCACATCCATCACATGATCCTATTAAAGCACTGCTTGACTTTGATTAGGCTGGATTGTTTAAATCTCATTTCTAGACAGCAGAAAGTTTCTCTACAGCAGTCACTGAAAATATGAGACAAGTTTCATTTTGTGAGCCTTTGCTATTGTGGTCAGCAAGTGCCAGCTATGGTTAGTCTCTGGCATGTGTATGAATGTGTGTGTGTGTGTGTGTGTGTTGGAGGGATTCGTTATTGGGAAACCAATAAAAAAAGAACAACAGAAGCAGACATTACAGAAAAGGAAAGAGTGTGCTCGGGACCCAGAAAGCAATGAATATGAGTCTCTTTAAACAAATCTTTGCGAGTCTCTGAGGAAGGAATGGAATTACAGATCTGAGGAGGCACCTTTGAAAGGATCAACATAAAAACAAAGGCACCATTGACCAGACAGACTCAACTGTGCTACACTTTACATTATCTCTGGATGAGGTGTGGGATCACGGAAAGGGCAGAAGGTGGATTAAGTGATACCTTTCAAAAAGGCTGTGCTACATTTGTTTTGAATTAGTGAGCAATGGGTCGCCATACCAGGCCATTTGGATGGCGTATGCTGTCCGGGTCTCCCGTCCCTCCTGACGGCTGATGTTCTTGGCAGCTTCAACCACATCTGCTGTTGTCTGATAGTCCCTAAGAGACCACTCGTGGACTGAAATCTCTCCATACTGCAGGACACCAACCTACACACCCATAGTCACAAACAGTTTACAAGTTAGCATATCTCCCATCCCTGTTAACACACACAACTATATTCATTTAAAAAGGAGATGATATTCATTTTATAACTTTCATAATATTGTCTCAATCAATGCCATCTGTTTGCCTGATCAAAAGATCATCTTTTTTGTTGTTTTGTTTGGCACTGTAGTTTTAAACAGCAATGTAGGCTTTAGCGCTAGTTCTATCAGGGGGACCTAATGTCACGCCACAATCAGTTCCAACCAATAGCTACGAGACACAAGAAATACCCAATGTCATGTTACTCATTACAATCAGTTCCAACCAATAGCCATGAGACAGAAGGAATATATAAGCTGTCAATTCATCTCATTCATTTGGTTGCAGATAATGACACAGATGTTCATCCACCATCCTCCCCTTCACCACCAGGTTGGCCCTCTCCAGGGGGGTAAGCTCCACCCCTGCCTTTGTCCTTGGCAGTCATAGCTGGATCTACAAGTTTCCGATTCAAGCTACAGATGCGGCCTCCGCTAAAGAAATCCTATGTTTTGTTAAATGATATTTTTGTCAAATAATACTCATCAAATAAATGCAATTCAACATTATATTTATCTCCCTTTCTTTCTGGTAGAACTATATTTTTAGCATAGTCCTGATAATCCAGATCTAGATTGAGAAGGCCTTGTCTGAATATTCAAAGCTTTGTAAACTAAGATTCATTTTAGAGGAAAGACTAAAGATTTATGTAATGTAATGTAATGTAATGTGTGTATTTATATAGCGCATTTATTGTGTATGGCCATACACCCAAAGCGCTTCATAATCATGAAGGGGATCTCTCCACACCACCACCAGTGTGCAGCATCCACTTGGATGATGCGACGGCAGCCATAGGACAACGGCGCCACTGCGCTCACCACACACCAGCTATATTGGTGGAGTGAAGAGACAGTGATAGAGCCAATTCGGTGGATGGAGATGATTGGGAGGCCATGATCGTAAGGGCCGATTGAGGGACTTTAGCCAGGACAGAGTAGTTACACCCCTACACTTTACAAGAAGTGCCATGTTATTTTTAATGAGCACAGAGAGTCAGGACCTCGGTTTAGCGTCTCATTCGAAAGATGGATCAAGTATACTTATACACTGTAAACCCTAATAAGTAGAGACTACTCAAGTGAGTGATTGCCTTAGTTTGTTTGAGTAATGGGAAATCGACAACTCATTGAATTGAATTGACCAAATGTGGTCTGTTGAATTAATTTAAATGTTTAATTACAGATAACTTAAAATGGCTAATAGACTAAACTTCTAAATTTTTCAGCTTTTATATTCTTTACTTACTTCCAGGGTTGTTTATATCGAAGTTGATATTTAGCCGCAAAGTGTTAGTGTTTTTTAACATCAAATTTTTACGAGGTGGGTCATTAGCCCAACGCTCAACCCCTAACCTTGAGGACCAGGACATACACACATACACCATGGACAATTTAGCTTACCCAATTCATCTATAGTCTTTGGACTTGTGAGGGAAACCGAAGAACCCGGAGGAAACTCATTTGAACACGGGGAGAGCATGCAAACTTTACACAGAAATGCCAACTGACCCACCCGGGACTCAAACCAGCAACCTTATTGCTGTGAGGCGACAGCGCTACTCACTGCGCCACCATGTCGCCCCTGCATGTATATCAATTAAGAAAAATGTATATAAGCATTTAAATATCTACTTACTAATTTAACTTTTCTCTTTTGTCAGATGTGTTCAGGTAGTGCCTCTGTCCTGCTGCGCTTCAGCGGTTGTCAAGGCAGAATTTCAAGTGCAACCAATCATTTTAAACAGAGACAGGTGAATCATTTAAAGAAATATTAATTTAATCATTAATTTAAATAAAATATTAATTAAAAGTTTTTTTGCTGCCTAATAAGTAAGTTAAACACACCTGTTTAGGCGTTGTCAGAATCCCATTTTTTTTAGATTCTTACAGGCTAGACATTGCTCTGCTACTTTATTTTCCGGTTACCCATCTCTGCCTAAGCTACAGGGAAGGGAAGAGTTACTGCAACTAAACCCTCAACACAAATCACAAATTTCCAAAATCTATCAGTGCATTTTAAGCTTGGATGATTGTTCTCTAATTAAAATAAAAAAATCTTGGGAAAATGAATTGGGAATATGTTTTGAGGAAGAATGGTGGCTTGGTGCACTGCGGAGAATACGTTCTAGTGCAATATGTGCTCGCCTTAGCCTGATACAATTTAAAGTATTTCATAGAATCCATTTCTCAAAAACCAGGCTATCTGATATTTTTCCCAATATTGATGACAGACATGACAGATGTCATGCACCACAGTTTAATTTAAGTCATATGTTCTTTATGTGCCCCATGTTACAGAATTATTGGATTCATTATTTTACAATTATGTTTAAGGTGTTGCAGGTAAATATTGACCCATCCCCTGATGTTGCCATTTTTGGGATTCCAAAGATTTGGTCCCAGTTCATCATTAGCTAGGCATCATATTCTACTTCACTGGAAATCTAATAAGCCTCCAACTACATCCTAATGGCTTGTATTGGTATTGGTATTGGTATTGGTATTGGTATTGGTATTGGTATTGGGATACCATGCATTTTTTGGAAAGTTGGAAAAGGTTAGATGCTCTGGGAAAACTCATTTCTTTAAAAAGTGGCAATGTTTTATAACTTACTTTAACTCTCTTAACATCTTGCCTTCCATTAATAGATGCACTCTCCTTCCTTTTTAGTTTATTTATGTCGTAGTAATTTCATTTTTGTTTGTTTTTACTATTATATCTAATACTATTTAATTGTAAAAATTTACTTTCAACATTGACAATGTATCTGAACATTTGATTGTAATTGTTAAATGTCTGCATTCAGTTGGTTGTAATTTTCTGTACACTTTTATTACTCTTGTTTTCATTTGTCTTTTCCCTTTATTATTATTATTATTATCATTATTATTTTTCATTTTTTTCATTTTTTATTATTATTATTTTCTTTCTCTTCTCTTTTGTAAAAAAACGATAATGATATGTAACTATCTGTACTGAAATAGTGTTTGTTTTTTTGAAATTTAAAAATTTAAACATAAACACACCTGTTTAAGTTTTGATGCCAAAACTTAGTATTTTAAGTAATGTCAAGTTATATTAACTTAATATATTTAGTAATGACAACTGTGTATGATGTTTTAACACACAGCTGGCATGAATTAACATGTTGCTAGAATGTTTCTAGCATGTGGTTAGCATGTTAGCATGAACAGGATTTTTAACAGAAATGTTAGACTATTAACCTAAAAAAAATAAAAATCTTTTCCATGGTAACTATACATTTTCAACCACAATGCGTAGACTGTATTCATACTCACCCTGTTACTTTTGAATAGTAGTGTGTATATCTGCCTTTATATTTTAGGAACACATAATCACCATATTTGGGGGTCCATGACATTAAAAGGAAAAAAAAGCAGAAAGAAAAACACTGGTCTTGCAGAGGTTTGAGGTAATTTTCGTATAACACACAGAAGTAGCAATTTGTAGGGTTGATAACTCTAAAACAAGATGAGATTGGCATCTCCACTATGCGCTCTGCCCACCAACATGAAGGCCCAAAACTGCCGGAGCAAGAATTGCTCCACAAACCAAAGGAATTTCCTTTTACCTCATGTTGCCCCCAGTCTGCCTAACGCCTTAAATAGCTTCAATAAAGCACACACAGAAACACACTTTCATTTATCCCTCTCTCATTCAGTCCATCTGTCTATCCATGCATCCATTAGTCCACATTCTCTCTCACTTTCTGGTTTAACACATTTCATCTACCTTACATTTATACATTTCGAACTCTGTCCCTCTTTGTCCTTGTCCTCTAGAAACCACAAGTTCTGTCTATTCGCATTAATAATGTGATTTATTTTCGCCATCTGCCAGTGCTGTTTCTGGTCGGGCTGAGTTCTCCACTGTGGTTTTATTACTCACAGTCGCTCATACCAGCTCAATGCATCAAAGCTAGATGTAAGTTAAAGCTGCTGATGACAGGATTTAAGGTTAAAAAGTCTACACGTCTGTCAAAACCTCAGCCAGGTCTCTGTTACCTACAAGCATGCAGTTTGAACAGTGTTGAACAGAGTTTACATGATTTTTTCAAGTTAAACATATACTGTATATTGTTATTCTCTTATTTTTATACATTTAATAATTATACAGATTGCTTACACAAGTCATATATAACTTACAAAATATCTTAAACAACAAAATCCAAAAATATTACTACAGAAAAGTAGCTATTTGAGAAACTCAAATAGAATAACAGTTCTTGCAACGTCAAACCTGTAGGTTTGATTCCCATGGACAGCAAAAACTGATAAAACATTACTTCAAATTAAGTCTAATTTGGATTAAAAGTATGTCAAATGCATAAATGTAAGTGTAAAAGAATTGTACATGACCTTAAATATTTCCATGCCAACAATTTCTGTAAATCTTTGATATTTGCCCTTTTTATGGCCATGCACTCCTCAAACGAATATAATTGTGACAGATCATGTCAAACTATCACACCAACATGTCCTACTCAATCAAAAAATGCTAAAGATAACTTGCAAGTGTATAAAAATAACCTTTATTTAGGTTATTTTTAGGCTACAAAAACGTGTGCGACAAATCTGGAAGAAACATATTCTTAGATATTTTTGACCCACAGGTTAGATGCTAACCAAACAGGAAACACAAAACTTATTAAACACCAAGATACCTGCATTTGCTCAGGACTAATGTGGAACTTGCTGAGTATGTTGCTGAGGAAGTTCTGCACTTCGTACCAGGGGTAGATGCTATTAGAACCATCTAAAACAATCACTATGTCCATGTATGTAGTGCATCCTGTAAAAAATACAACAACAAACGTTCAGTGAAATGCAGTTTTTTGCTTAAATGAAACTGAAGTTTTAAAAATGTTTATCATACTCTGTGCAGTTGGGGCTATGACGTCTTTGGGCTCCATGTCGCTGGTGACAGACGCACAGATTCCTGTGCTGAATAGTGATGTACCACATTCCTGGGACCACAGAGGAGCGCATGCCTAGATGACATGAAGAAAAATAGTTTATATCCAACATTAAAGACACTTTCATTTACTCATTATACAATTTTTATCACACCTCATTTCTCAGAGATTTGTTATTTTTAAACTCCACCTATCTGGGAGTCTGTTCTGATTGGTCAGATGACTCACTTTGTTGTAATTGGTCTACCACTTACAACATGTGTCCAAAATGAAAAGGGGATTGCATTTTTGGGACTTGTGGAGCTACACATTAATGGATTTTCTCTTCAGTGTTTGGACTTTCAGCAGTGAAAACTAAACCACACTGAACTGACTTTAAAAACTGGACTTTTTCTACTAGAACTTCTATGTTAAGCTGCTTTGACACAATCTACATTGTAAAAAATGCTATAGAAATAAAGATGAATTGAATTGAATCAACAATAAAGTGCAAATTGTACTCTATTAGATTCTTTGCACAATTTCAGTGGTTAGTTGTTGAGAAAGTGCATATGCTCTAAAATATGTGTTTGCATCGACAAAAAAGGACATGAATTAAAACGATGCTGACAAAACAAACTATATTATATTTTTGTGGCTGGGTCAAAGTACACATTTAATTTTATTTTCAAATCTATTTCAATCTATTATTTTTATCTATTCTTATAATTTCTTATTCTATTCTTATTCTATTACATATTGCATGACATGGATCATTTTAAAAAGCACAAAAGGGATGCTTTAAAGGCGCATATAATTACCTAAAGTGAACATATTTGTATCTAAATGACACATCTTTTTTTTCTTAAAGGTATTGTCCCTGTAACTAATTTTGTACCTTTATATCATCTATAAATGTTGCTTACTTATTTTGAGCAGCATTTACTTTCAACATATTGAATATTGAATGCTTGATAGGTGCACAAAAAAATCATGGATTTTGTTAGCACTGCATGTTAAATTCTATGTGTAAATGTTAAGTCTGGTATTTTACTTTTTCTGACAAATTGTGTCTGTTTAAAGGGAGGGAAACAATGTGTGCTGGTCAGACCAATAAAATCTACTGAAGTGAAGTGAACCAGGGAAAGTAGGAGAGGGAAACAGAAAGAAAGAAATAGAGATCCAAAGAAGAAAGATATAATAGGAAAACATGTAGAGCAATATCATATTGCTAAGGGATTTCTCTTTCATTGCTCCTGCTACTTACACCACTTAAAAGCTTGGGGTCAGTACAAATTTTTAAATATTAAACTTTAAAGGGGACATTAAAGACAATGTTTCATTTCAAACATTTAATTTCAGTGTCTTTTAAACTTTATATTCATCAAAAAAATCCTGAAAAAATCTATTTGGATAAAAACATCAGAGTAGAAAAAAACAATGCAGAACAGACTTTTTCAACATTAATAATACATTTCATTTTCACACATCAAATCAGCATAATCGAATGATTTCTAAATCAAATTATTTTCCCTCAAAGTAATGTGACATTTTGTTTCATGACATATGTCAAATTTGAACAGATGTTCATATTTTATGAATAATTTGATGCTGATGCTGATGCTTCTTTATGCCAAAATTACATGCGTCTGAGCAAAGTTCAGGTATTGTTGATATCTCTAACAAAACATTGTTTATTTATGCCTGAATTTTTTGGGGTCTTTTTCTCTGATTAATCTGAAGAGCAGATGAAATGTGATTTAAAACTGCTTTAAAATGTGATTTTTTTTCTCTCCTTTGGGATATAATCACCAAAATTGGTAAATGAAAGAAAGAACAAGATGATTATGAGAAGAGAGGGAAAGTGAATATCAATTGAGAACTGATGATAAACTTTGGTTATTGTCATAAATGCTTTAACAGAGTTGGCGGCTGCTCCTGCAATGAAGCAATTTAAACGTACTTGGTGGGAACAGGAGGAGAGGGGTAAGAAAACACATAAAAATAGTATGTCTTCAAAGCGTACCATTTTATTTGCCTGAAAAAACATTGTGAGGATTGGTGAGGGAAAGAATGGAGAAGAAGAAAACATGCCAAAAGTTGAAAGAGGGAGAACGAGACAAAAGAAAGACGGCTTTGAAAGGAGTGGTTAGACTGAAGGGGGGTAAAAGTTTTGCGATTCCCCACCCTGTTATTACGAAGGCCTGAAACAGAGGGATGGAAGGATAGAGAAAGGGAAAGGAAAAAGGAGAGAATGAGTGAGAGAGACAGAATTGAAGTGGCGATGAGGGTGAGAGGTGCTATGGCTTTTCCACGGCCTGTTATTACAAAGGGCTTGAGTCACATTCCTATCCTGTTATACCACTGACCAGCGGAACAAACACAGACTTGCAAATCTTCATACAGGTACATTCAATTAAACGCTTTGCTTAGTGATATTTGAATCCTCAATAAGGGGTTCATTATGTCCGTGCTGGGACTGATAGTTTTAGTTGGCATACATCATGGTGAACTATGTGTGACTCCATCCCAGAAGCTGCGCTCACTTGCTCTCCGTTTAACCCCCTGTCACACAAACACACACAAAAACATATTTTTGTATGAACGCAACGGCAAAGCATTCGCTCGTTCTCGTAAAAAAAGTCTGACTACTGGCGAAAGCCACCCAGCAATTCCACCAAAGCCACAGCGGAGCGGCTCCAGAACTGGACTGATCTGGTTCACTGCTTTCTGCCCAACACAAAAAAGCCTTGTGTGTGTGGAAGAGAGAGTGTGTGTGCGCGGGTAAAAGAATTTTAGAGGCTGAAACCATGAATATATTATGAGGAAAACTGGCTGGTTTGCTCGGCTCTGGGTCAGGTGAGATTTTAGCTAGTTTTTGTCTATCACTTAATCATCCATCCATCTATCCATCCATCCATCCATCCATCCATCCATCCATCCATCCATCTATCCAGTCATTATCTTTTAATGAATAGTTCACACAAAAAAGGAAACTACAATCATCTGATCCCATTCCAAATCTTTTCTTTTGTTTCTATCCAAATCAGAACTTTGTTTTCCATAAGAAAATATTTAAAGTCTTTTGTGGCAATTTTGTGAAAGAAGTAGCTTTAAATTCCTTTGTTATTCAATATAAATCTTGCATTCCAACCTAACCCTTCTTGGCACATTGTTAAGGTAAGTAGTAGTGTCCATTTTTTTTCAATGAATCAAGATTTTTCAATGAACGATTCATTCAAAATTTGATGTGGTTCTCTTGAAACGATGACTTATTTCCAGCAGTTAAAACAATAGTTCACACAGAAGTTAAAACTTTGTGGTGTCAGAACTTTATGACTTTGTTTTTTCACTGCACACAAAAGAGGACACTTTAAAGAATGTGTGAAACCAGTGGCCATTGGCATCCATAGTAAGAAAAATAAGTCATTGTGGAAAATGAGTATGATAGAGTTTTCCTCTTTGGTTGTTCAGTCCCTCATGTTATTATAAACCTATTAGACCTTAGTTAGATTTGGTTTAAAACACGTACTGTAGATATAATGTAGATCTATGAAAGGATTTCTGTCCATAAATTGAAAGACCAATCACCCAGAAATTGTTCATTCATTTTCTTTTCGGCTTAGTCCCTTTATTAATCAGGGGTCGCCACAGCGGAATGAACCGCCAACTTATCCAGCATTTATTTTACACAGCGGATGCCCTTCCAGCTGCAACCCATCACTGGGAAACATCCATACACACTCATTCACACACATACACTATGGACAATTTTAGCTTACCCAATTCACCTATACCCCGTCTTTGGACTATGGGGGAAACCGTAGCACCTGGAGGAAACCCACTCGAACATGCGGAGAACATGCAAACTCCACACCGAAATGCCAAGTGACCCAGCCGAGGCTCGAACCAGCAACCTTCTTGCTGTGAGGCGACAGCACTACCCACTGCGCCACCGCTTCACCCGCCCCAGAAATTGCAAAACATCAAAATGTACACAAGAAAATTGTAATTGTAATGCATAGGAATCAAGTAAACTGTCAGTTTACCCAACACAAAACAAAAAAAATAACAAACAAAATGTATTTATTAATTCATTTTGGCCGAACAATCCCTTTAGCAGGCAATCGGGGCAGCCATTAACAATAGATAATTATAATATAAATTGATCTGTTTCTCATACAAACCAGTCATATGATAAATAAAAGCTCATGTCCTTATAGTGAATACTTTGAAATCAGTGAACATTAAATATCACTTAAATCTATCATTTTGTTTTCCACAGAAAAAAGAAAGGCATGTGGTCTGGAATGGCGTGATGGTGACTGACAAAACCTTTATTTTTGGGAGAACTATTTTTGCATATGCACACCCATACAGTATATGAACACTGACACTATAATGTGTCATTCCAATAGTGGCCACTGTTTTGCAGGTGGTCACAGGCAAATGATAGACAGTGGTCATAACAGATGGTGGTGGCTGGATGAGACAGAGGGGATTTCAAAACCACTCATTCTAATGCCACACCACAAACATGTACACACTCATGCCTACTCACACATATGGTATATAACATCTCTTAACAATCCAAATATTGCTTAAAATCATCTACAGATGCTCGAATATAATCTCACCAGGAAGCCGTCTGAAGCAGTAGGGGTCAGCGTCATCCCCAAATGAGAGTTTTTAAGATTTCGAGACACATTCTGAAATGCATTTTCACCTGCACACAGAATAACACAAACGCATATAGTAAACTAGCACTCAATGCACAAGTCAGTTTATGTCAATTTCAGTTTGCAGACAGTGAGTTCAATACCTAGATTAACTTTGGAGCAATTGGAATTCTCATCTTCAACAATGCACTTGTAAATATCTCCCTTCCTATTATTTTGTGGTCCATCCCATGGAGCACCAACTAGGAGTCTGTTTAATAAAACAATGCATTAGTCAAAATACAATATCAAAACAACAGCCCAGGCTCATTGGAAATATGTGCTCTAGTCTACAGTTTTGTGAAACATACATTTTTTTTACTCTGGACCAGGGCCGGCCATGATCATTTGGAAGCCCTAAGTAGATTAATTCTGGGGCCCTACCTTGCTCTTATTAGTGGAGTATTGCCATTGCATATCAGCCAACAATGGTTTTATTGTTCATTGAATAGTCAATAAAACAAAAAAGTAAAGCTTAAAGATTTGCCACATTTCTTCTATTTAATATATATACTGATTAAAAAGCAAAAAAAAAACAAAAACAACAATTAACAGATTAATCCATAAATAAAATAAATAAGCAAGTATTTATTATTCCCTGTTCCCTGACTTATTATCTAACTGGTATCTAGGTTTTTGAGATAAATGTTTCAGAGATTAAACTAGGATTAGTTCAACTAGGACAAAACTCTTAAACACATGTTTCTGGAAAAAAATAACAGTGTGCAAAATTTGCTAGTGAAAGACACTTCAGTAATATTGCATTTCGGTAAAATGCGTTTTAGACTAAGTTAAGCTTTGTCTGTAAAACTGGGAAAAGATCAAATATTTCAGACGAAGTTTATTTATTTGTAATTGCCTATTTTCAATAAATGTGCTACTAGATTATGTCTTTACCATCATGTTTATTACCACTTTTATTACCGCTCCTCTTTTTTGTGCCTAAAGAATATATTAGTTTCATTTTTGCGGTCCAATTTTTAAAACAAAAAAATCAGGTGAGAGGCAGGCAATAAAGCAAAGGCCATGGCTGTGTCTGTGCACAGATTTGGGTTCATGTGGCGACTGGTCTGTCTTTCAGGTTACCTTAGAAGAATGAACTCGTACCACGAGAACACAGAACACATATGAGAAATGAAATGCTGTGAGCTTCCTGTTGACCATATGACCTTCACCTTTCAATGATCTTTCAACGTTCATAAAACAATGACTATTTTATATAGATATTTGTTTCTTTATTGTGAATATAAATAACTATTTATGTGCTAAAGCACTGTCACACAGCAAAATTCCAGTGTTAAATATACAGTGTGAGTTTTTGGTGTTGTTCAGTGTTAAAACCAGAGTACATTTTAATCCACGAGTGTGAAATCTTTTAACCCAATATGCAGTGTATTTCCCACAAGTGATGGGAAGTCCAGTTTTTTTTACTCTAACCGGTTCTTTCAGACAAACAGTGATCAAACCAGTGTGTTTTACTTAAACTTGAAACATGTCTTGTTGCATTTTAAAATGCAAAGAGTTGAATGTATTGAAATTATTTCTAAAAAGACTAATGAACATTTAATAAATTAAAACTATTTTCAACATATTTGATCACTGTTATCTCACACACACCAATTGATAATATAGGAAAAAAGGTAATAAATTAACACTTTGAAGGGTAACACACACTCCAGTCCGATGTAAAAATAAACTCTTACTGTGTTGAAATGAACTCTCTGAGTAATTTACAAATTTCAAGTTAAACTCAAATTGAGTTAAATGTACACTGATTTTTTTGCTGTGCAATGAAGATAATTTGTACAATGCAAATAAAAAGGATTTCAGCAAGCAAACAGCTCAGACCACTAGTGCGTGGTGGGGGCCCTAACCGGCCTTTCCATTAATTAACCACGATCAAACTGGAGGTTTTCAACACCAGATGATAGACTTTATTGAACATAATAAAGCCGAGAAAGTGCAGAGCAAACTTTATAGCAATTTATAGTCTCACAATTTTCTTCTCGTTTTAACTTTTGACCATCTTATGGTGTTTTACTGAGAGGTCTGAGCAGGCCCGGATTGGCTAATCGGGAGAACTGGAAGAATTCCCGGTGGGCCTGTCCGTTTTTTGGCCGCGAGGGCCGGTGTCCCTAGCTGCTTGCACTCTCAGCAGTCACACTTTTTTCATTTATTTATTTATTTGACCATAGCCTCACTCTTTTTATTCATTATTTTGCCGCAGCTCCGCTCTTTTTATTTATTTTCTCACAGCCCCGTGAGTAAAATGCAGCCTGCAGGTTAATGATAATACATATTTTTTATTCCAAACGCATCAGCATAACAGCGCCACTGTGGTCCAGTGATCAGCACGTTGCGTTACGCCACCGCCGACCTGAGTTTGAACCTCACCTGAGTAATTTTTTTTTTTTTTTTTTTTTTTTCATTTTTAGTGTTAAGACATATAATACTGTTTGGGTTACTTATGTAGGTGTACATATTTTATTTTTATTTTCTGTGTGACCACCGTTACAAAGGACTGGATATCTATAAAGAATTTTGCGCAAAATATATATTCAGATATTGCAGGAAAGGACATTGTGATGTTTTAAAGAATAGTGTTGGAGATTTAGCTACACTTTAATGTTCTCATATTTATGAAAAACATTTGAAGTTCTAAAGCAGCTGTTTCCTTGAAAAAGACGTGATAGTGTCATTAGAAACTGAATTGGAAATGAGGGTATTTTAATATAGTCAGTCGTGAACTGAGGTGGGTCGGTCTAAGGCTTGAAACTCCAGGGCTGAAAAGGAGTCCCACTCCGGCCCTGGGTCTGAGGTTTCATGTTATTCTTGGCCCTGTCCGCTGCAACGTAAGCAACTGTTTTCACATCAGAGATGTCTTCTCCATAGATGCACCTCTTCTGAATGTTTACATACATTGTCATGATGGTACATTCATTTGATAATATATTACTCACTCTCCTGAATGCCTCTTACAGATATAGCTTCATATGAGTATTTCACATATATAATCAGTACTTTACATATTCAGTTATTTGACATATTCAGTTATTCTCTAGCTTCTCATGTGTTGCTCCTGCTATTCTGGAGGGTTACTCATATTACACAAACCCAGTTTTAGTCTGGCTCATGTTTACTGCACACTACTGCATACTTTTAGAGAATGCGAAATCTTCTTCAAGGGCTACTTTTTGGAAATCTCAAATACGTTACTTAGGGTATGTTTTGTTATATGTTCCTTTTGTACACGTCCATGAGAAGGTGAGGCTTGTCATACAGATCACTTAGACCAGCGACCAACTAACCTAAATCCTTGCTTAAACACAACCATTAGTGTTTTCAAAAGCAAACATAAAAGAAAAGTGCACTGCAACCAAGTACTTTTCTTCTAGTTTACCCTGCTTTTAACTGTTTTACCTGGAAACGTGCTTCACTGGACTCAAAACGCTCTGGTTACTAAAGTAACCCTCGTTCCCCGAGGGGGGGAACGGAAATGCTATGTGGAAAAACTTCCACTATGGGGATTTCGTCAGAATCCAATCATCTGAAAGAGTATAAAAACGGGCCAATGAAATGCCAATGAGTTGGCGGCGTCAGCGTGCACAGCTGTCTTGAATGACAATCAGCCTGGCATAAAAGGCTAGCATGTGCTCAGCAACGACATCCTTTTCTAGCTGAAGAGGCTTTCACACTCAACAGCTAAGGGACAATCGTTGTGGCGAAGGAACATAGCATTTCCGTTCCCCCCCTCGGGGAACGAGGGTTACTTTAGTAACCAGAGCGTTCCCCTTCGGGAGGGGAACTTCAATGCTATGTGGAAAAACTTCCACTATGGGGAAATTTATGGAAAGCGCCACAACGAAAGAACCTTACCATGTCTCCAGTGAGGGGCGCGCCACGCAGCAGTACGAGCGCACCTGCATCGCTGGAGACACAGTCCTCCAACGTGTCCCCTGGCCCTTACTTACCTTACTTACCTTTTCTGGTTTAGATATATTTTTCGGGGAGTCGTAAAAATACACCTAGTTAGTTTCTAGGAATTTTTAAATACGACAGTACGTTGGGAAAGCGTTCAGTCCCGATAGGGAGGACGCTGCGGAGGCCACCTGCTGCCCGGAGGGGGAGACCTGGTGGCAAATAGCGTATGGACTAGCCCTGAGAAGGGGGAGTGCACATACGAAGAGGTGGTTAGCGGGGAGGGAAGACACGAGCCCGCCTAGGAGGGGGGACTACATCGTGGCTGAGTGAGCGTATGGGATCGCCAGCGGGGATCGCACATAGCAGGCACCTATACCCAGAACGCGGGATGACCAGCGGGCATACCTACAACGTAATGGGCCAACATTTGACTGCTCCGCTGAGTCAGATGCTGGGGGCCTCGGAGGAACTCTGCAGGGTTCGCCGAGTGGGGAACTCAACTGACAAAGCGAGAAAAGCGCACGTATCTCTGTGTTAGAGAGAAAGGCGCAGCAAGCGTTTTACAACACCTAACCGAATTTCCTCATTCACCGCTCGTGAGGAAATCAGTTCACTCGAAGATAAATCTCACAAATGTTCAGGTGTCGCCCAGCCCGCAGCTCTACAATGTCTGTTAGAGAGGCGCCGCGTGCTAACGCCTCCTCCTGGGGGACACGGCTCGCCCTAGCTCGATGAGCGAGGGAGATGGCATTCACTGTTCAGTGGGCCAACCTCTGTTTAGATACAGCACTTCCCTTCTGCCGATCACCGTAACAGATAAAGAGCTGCTCAGAGGATCTAAGCTCTGAGTACGGTCCGTATAATACGCAAAGCGCGAACAGGACACAGCAATAAGGGGCTGGGTCTGCCTCCTCCGTGGGCAGCGCTTGCAGGTTCACTACATAGTTTAAACGAGCGCTGTAGGAACCTAGGGCACCTAGGTGGGCCGGGGTCTCAGGTAAACGTGAGAGTGGGCCGGCCCAAAACGCTGGCACATTTCGTTGACCGAAAATGCCTCCAGATACCCGCCCATTTGACCGATGCCAACGCAACCAGCAGAGCTGTCTACCTGGACAGAAATCATATAGATACTGAGTCGAGTGATCGAGCAGACCTCTCCTAAGAGAGATCTTCAAATGGGTAAGAGAGGGGACAGGATATATATCCACGTCTCGCGCCTCTGGGGACTGGATGATGAGGCGATGCTTTCCCAGCGCGTCGCCATCGCCGCATCCTCAGAGCGGGGATGATCGCCACGCCAACCCCTCAGTGCGGAGGGGACAGCCTTGGCTCCAGCCAACTGAAGGAGGATAGCATCACACTGATCTGGCATGTTTGGGGTTTCCTTCTCGGAGAGAAGTACACCACACAGCGAATAGACTCCACATCAGGGCATAGGCATGCCTCATAGAGGGTGCTCTAGGCCTGAGTGATGGTGTTAACCACCTAACGGTAGGTCACCTAAGTCCTCCGCGCTCCATCTATGGGACACACGTGATGTCCATAGAACTAGGCGCGGGTGCCAAACGGTGCCTGTCCCCAAAGAAGAAGTTTCTTCCAGGGGACATGCCAGGGAGGGGCCATCACGAGGAGAGAGCTAGAATACAGGTTTGATTGGGCCTGAGAGGCGCAATGCATAGACCTGTTCCTCGTCCTCCCTGACTTTACACAGCATCTGTGCGAGTAGGCTCACTGGAGAAATGCGTATTACGCACGCCCCGGGGCCAGCTGTGTAGCCAGTGCGCAGAACGCACCCATAACAGCTGGACAGTCGGAGGTGGAGTCTCCATTCTCCCAGGCGAACTGCCGTGAGAGCGCAGCGGCTGCACGGTTGAGCTCGGCGGGGAAAAAATGGAATGCAGCGATTGCGCCGCGTATGACTCCGGGGGAGCAGACGGCGAGCGAGCTGAGACATGCGGCGACAGCGAATATCTCCCTTGCGGTTGATATACACCATCGCCACCGTGCTGTTCGTCCTAACCAGCACGTGTTTCCCTTCTAACACCGGTAAAAAACGGTGCAGCGTGAGATACACTGCCAACAGCTCCAGGCAGTTAAGATGCCAATGCAACCAGCTTCCTACCACGGAACCACAGCTGCATGCCCGCAACACACAGCCCCCCAGCGCGAACTGGAAGCATCCGTCAAACGACGACATGCCTGGACGCTTGTTCTAGAGGCCCGCGGGCCTGTAGAACACAGGGCCCATCCAGAGGCTGAGGGCGCGGCGACACAGCGGAGTGACAGTCACCCGGTGCGCGCTCGCGTGCCATGCGCGTCTAGGGACCCGATCGTGAAGCAAATGCTGAAGTGGTCTCATATGGAGCATCCGAGCGGCGAGACCGCGGCTGCGGATGTCATATGCTCCAGGAGCCTCTGAAATAATATCAGTGGGACCACATATTCCTGTCGAACTCTCTCAGACAGGCCAGCATCAGCCCGGCGCGCTCTCGGGGGAGGCGCGCCGTCATGGTGATCGAGTCCAGCTCCAACCCGAGAAAAGAGTTGCTCTGCACGGGGGCGAGGCTGCTCTTTTCTCGGTTGACCTGAAACCCCAATTGGTCGAAGTGCCAAAACACCCTGTCTCTGTGCGTAATCAATTAATCCCGCGAGCGCGCTGAAATCAGCCAGTCGCTTGAGATAATTGAGTATGCGGATGCCCGCAAGCCGAAGCTGGGGCACCCTCCGCGAGCTTGGTGAAAACCCGCGGAGACAGAGAGAGCCAAAAGGGGAGGACTTGTACCGCCAGACTCGACTTCAGACGCAAACCGCAGGAAACTGACGGTGGCGTGGAAGTATGGAGACATGACAGTACGCGTCCTTCAGGTCTACTGCTGCAGACCAATCCCGAGGACGAACGCTCCGGAGGGTGCGCTTCTGCGTAAGCATTCTGAACGGCAGCTTGTGAAGCCAGCGGTTCAAAACGCGCAGAACGAGGATTGGCCGTAGCCCACCGCTCTTTTTGGGTACGATGAAGTGCGGGCTGTAAACCCGCTCTCCATCCCGGCTGGAGGGACCGGTTCGATTGCATCCTTCGCCAGGAGGACAGCAATCTCCTCTCGCAAGACAGGGGCGGACGCAGGGCTGACCCTGGTGAAATACACACCCGTGAACTTGGGAGGCCGTTTCGCGAACTGAATCGCGTAGCCGAGTCTGATCGCGCGGACGAGCCATTGCGATGGGCTGGCCCGCGCTAACCAGGCAGGCAGAGCCCTCGCAAGTGGCTTCGTCCGCACGATCGCTGACGTACCAGCGGTGGGGCAGCGCGGAGTGGGTGGGCTCAACCGGGAAGCACTGGGGTCCCACAGGAGAGCAGGAGGCAAGAGCTTCACTCTTGTCTCGCACCCGTACTCCGGAGGTGGGGCTGGGAGGGGGAGAGAAAGGAGACCGTTCTCTCTCGCTCCGTGAGCCACTGGCGAAGTGCACCGATCCTGCAAGCTGGAAAGCATAGCGTCCCAGACTGGCAGTGTTCGGGCTGTCACATCCGGGGAAGGGAAAAAATGCTCTTTCTCTGAGGTTTTGATAGCGTTTTTTAACGCTGTTTAGAAGAAGAGCCCCGCCCTCCAGCGGGGAAAGAGCAAATTTCCTCCTCTCCAGATGGCCCGTCTCAGGGACGCTTCGCGGTTCGTTTACCGAACTTAGCGGCGCCCTGGGGCGGGGAGCGCTGGTTGCCTGCGAGATGCTCGGCGCAGCCGCTTGGCCAGAGGCGCAGGCGGGGGCGACCGAGCAAAGCCGCAGGCGGGCGCTCTCGGCGTGAAGCAGTGGATGTGGATGGCTCAGCGGGAAGGAGCGGGAAGGAGATGGTATTACCCATCGCCTATGACTGCTCGCTCACCGGCGTTAAAATCCTGGGCGAATTCACTGACGGTGTCGCCGAACAGGCCAGCCTGGGATATGGGTGAGCTAAGAAAGCGAACTTTGTCAGCATCACGCAGATCACCAGGTTTAGCCCGTGGTGGCGTTCCTGGGCCACTAATGTGACCATCGTCCTTCCCTGGGGCACACACAGCCGACTTCAGTCGATTGCTGTGTGGAGCTCATGCTCAGTCCTGGGTCGGAACCATCCCCGCGCAGCTGGGCCAGCGCCTGCGCTAGGGAGCGCTGGTAGGTGGCCGTAGCATGCATGGTGAGGGCGGAGGCGCACGCAGCGCACTGCGTGGGCTTCCTGTGCACATCCAGGAAGAAGGGGATGTGGAGGCTTAGAAGGTCTTGCCTTCTTTATCTCCTCCACATCACACCCTTCTAGTCGGTCCGTCCGCGGGGCTGGGGGATAAACCATCTCCAGACCCACGGCCGAAACAGCCTGGGAAGCACGGCTGCAAAGTCTGCTTCTGGATTCGACGCCACGCCCATCATCCCGGAGGAAAAGAGCAGGTTCGAATCCTCATCAGACAATGACAACCAACCCTCCAAGGATGGTGAGGATGAAAGCGCACGCAGATCGGGCAGAAAAAAGTGCCCTCCAAGACTGCGTGAGCTTACTGCGCACTTTCCGGGAAGAAGGGGACGGAAGGCTTAGAAGGTCTTGCCTTCTTATATCCTCCACATAACACCCATCTAGTCGGTCCGGCCGCGGGGCTGGGGGATAAACCATCACCAGACCCACGGCCGAAACAGCCCGGGAAAGCACGGCCATCATGTCTGCTTTTTAGATGCCAACACCGTGCTCTCCACCCCGGAGGGAGGGAGCGAGCGGGTTCGCATCCTCATCAGACAATGACAGCCCATCCTCCGATGCAGCGATGGACATCTGATCCTCGGTGTCATCAAGTGAGAGGGCGACCACCCGAGGATGGAGCGCTTCTCTCACCTGAAGCTTGGATGGAGCGCGTGGAGGAGCGAGAGGTCCGCGAGCCCGAGGGCGGCGGATTTACTCCCACTGAAACCCTCAGATCTGCCCGAGTGCCAACCGCAGTGCGGGGGACAACTGGGGTGGGTCGCTCTTTTGCAAGAGCGAGCCACGATCTTAACTGCGCAGCAGACATGACATCACAATGATGGCATGCACTGCCCGCGAGCACCGCATCAACATGCTGGACCCCCAGACATGAAACGCAGTGCTCGTGCCCATCATCCGGGGACAGGAAACCACCGCAACCAGAAACGCACGGTCGGAGCGACGTCTTGAAAAAGACGCGCTGCACAACCGTGTTGCTCTTTTAGGAAACTTGCTTCCTATATACATACCGCTCTTGGAGGACCGGACCCAAAGGACGCCAGGCAAGGGAGAACAACCCAGCTCGACCATCTGCTCTGGACCGGGAGAAGCTGCTTCTCGATCTCCCTCTGTAGACACAGGTTGGAGATACCCTCATAGACTCTCTCAGAAGCTCGTGAAAGGCTCTGAAAGCGAAAAGGATGTCGTTGCTGAGCACATGCTAGCCTTTTATGCCAGGCTAATTGTCATTCAAGACAGCTGTGCACGCTGACGCCGCCAACTCATTGGCATTTCATTGGCCCGTTTTTATACTCTTTCAGATTATTGGATTCTGACGAAATCCCCATAGTGGAAGTTTTTCCACATAGCATTGAAGTTCCCCTCCCGAAGGGGAACTGAGTGCTCTGCATCACAACTACATCACTGTACAAAGTGAGCTACCGATCAAACAATGCCAGAAAAGTTGTCCATATGAAGATAGATATGTGATTCAAACGTGTTATGCAAATTAGACACTGTTAATTTCATTCATTCATTCATTAATTTTCTTTTCAGCTTAGTCCCTTTATTAAGCCCGGGTCGCCACAGTGGAATGAACCGCCAACTTATCCAGCACATGTTTTACGCAGCGGATACCCTTCCAGCTCCAACCCATCTCTGGGAAACATCCATACACACTTATACAATAGGGACAATTTAGCCTACCCAATTCACCTGTACCGCATGTCTTTGGACTGTGGGGGAAACCAGAGCACCCGGAGGAAACCCACGCGAACGCAGGGTGCATGCAAACTCCACACAGAAATGCCAACTGACCCAGCCGAGGCTACAGCACTACCTACGCGCAGTAGGTACTACCTAGTACTGCGCACTACCTACACTACCTACACTGCGTCGCCACACTGTTAATTTGTTTTGTGATATTTATTTGGTTTTGTGCAACAAAAATAACTCTTTATTCACCAATAATATGTCTCTGTAAATATCATTAGTGTTAAAAGGAACAAAAAAATTGTTAGCATTGGTCATACTGCACCCTAGCATTCATATTAAACTACATTCAAACTGATTTTGAGGTCCATTTTTGCAGTTTCACAAAAAAATGTAGGCTGAAGCGCATATTTCCAATGAGCCTGTGTTGCAGCACAACAAGAAGCAGCACAAACAGCAGTTCAAAGGAGACTTTAAAAGAACAGCAAAACATTCCATGATTTTATGCCTGTTTTATTATGGTTTGCAATCAGTCGACATGGTTTGTTTACCCTGAAATTAAAATTTTGCCATTATTTACGCATCCTCATGTTGTTCCAAATACAAAATAAACTCCTTGTGACACATATGGATATAGTTTATGATCTGTTTATGAATGTTTTGAATCTTGACAGTTTTGGATGAATATACTTTAAATGGAGGGACAGAAATATCTCATATTTGGTAAAAACACTTCAGTTTTGGAAGATGAACAACATGACAGTGAATAAATGTTGACAGAATTTTAATTTTGGGGTTAATTAACACTATACAAAACCTAGTTCTTAAATCTAAATGTGAGTTATAAAAATAAACAAGTACCGAAACATTACTCACAATTTCTCTCCATTGTCCTCATGCTGCAACACAGAAAAGCCAAACAAAGCATCTTCTGGTCCACTGAAGATCCTTGGTCTCTTTATATCAATATTAAAACATTCACACAGCCCTAAAGGAGAGAGAGAGAGAGAGAGTGAGAGAGTCGTATGAGTACTATATATAGTAGTAAATATTAAACACATCTAACATGTTGGATCATTTGAATGGCTATATAGTGAAATGAACCAATCAGTTCAAGTTCAAGTTCATTTATTTATAGAGCACATTTAAAAACAGTCACATGACCAGAGTGCTGTACATAAGACAAAGTAAAATAGACAGAATATAAAAACATAGAAATAAGACAAGAAAAATGACTGCAAAAATTTCAAATGTAGCAGTAATAATGACTATTAAAATAATATTAAAAAGCCAAGCTAAAAAGGAACGTTTTTAGGAATGATTTAAAAATAGATAGTGATGGAGCCATTCTAATCTCAAGGGGCAAGGTTGAGAGATAGGTTGGGGCTAGATTATAAAGGGATTTAAATACCAGTAAAAGCACTTTGAAATGAATTCTGAATTAGACGGGCAGCCAATGGAGGCCCCTTAAAAGATGGGTAATGTGGTCTTATTTTCTGCTATTACAAACAAATCTCGCAGCAGCATTTTGGACCAACTGAAGGCGAGAAATTGGAGATTTTGAAATGCCATAGTAAAGTGCATTTCAGTAGTCTAACCGTGACGTAATAAAAGCATGGACAGCCATCTCTAGTGTGGTGGGATTTAAGAAATGTTTGACTTTAAACAGCAACAGAGTTGATAAAAACTGAAGCCAGTAACTGAACTGATCTGTTTGTCTAGTTTCAATGACTCATCAAGGATGACACCCAGATTTCGCACACGGGGGATCTGAAGGCCGATAAGCATCCCAGATCTAAGCATGGGGCCTGAATGTTATTAGTAGGGCTGAAGATAATCATCTCTATTTTATCATAATTTAATGTAAAAAAAAATTGTGCGATAGTCATTCCTCTTAATAGGTATAAGTAAATCTGGGTGTCATCAGCATAGAAATGGAAAGACACCCCATGACTTCTTAGAACGGCCCCTAGCGGAAGCATATAGTGAACAAAGTGAGGGAGCTAAGACTGAGCCTAGAGGGAGGCCACAAGTGAGATCAGCAAATGAGGTTGAGAAGTTACCTAATTTAACTGAAAAGCCAGATATTATGAATAGGTTTTTAGTTAATGTCAGGTTTAGGCTTACAACAAGGGTTATGGGTGTCTAGACTAATTTATGACCCTTTCAATTTTCTCTGATTTCAAGGACAAGTTATTGTTAGGATTTGATTCAGGAGTAGGGATGAAGTTAGGACTATATTTTTGGACCAGCATGTTAGTTCAAAATAAACAAAAGATCTTACTTAAAAATATATATGAATGTTGAAGTTGGTAAGATGTTTTGAAAGCATTTATTTGAAATAGTAATGGTCTGTAACATTATAAATATCTTGACTGTCCTTTTTATCAGTTTAATTCAAAGCACTAAATGAAGGTATTATTTAAAAGGTATACCTGCTTAAACATTTGCTATGGTTTAGTATTATTCATTTCTAAAAAAAAAACAATAAAAATAAACAACAACAATAACAATACATTGTGCAAAAACTTCTGTTATAAAAGTACCATGGTAGCCAAATAGTTGCTACTGTAAATTGAAAAGGTGAGATAGCTTTGCATACTTCCAATTCATTTCAAACATCTACACACAAATCTTGAATACATTTAAAATGTATCTATATGCTAAGATGATAAATATGTACAAACATATCAGAAAAGCTATCTACTATTGGGGCTCAGTTCTCAGTCCACTAAACTATCTGACAAAAGTCTTGTCGCCTATCCAAGTTTTAGGAGCAACAAATAATAACTTGACTTCTAGTTGATCGTTTGGTATCAGAAGTGGCTTATATGAAAGACAAAGGCCTCTAGATTACGCTTATTTTACCAAAATAAAATATGATCAGCTTTGATTTTTAATGATTTAATTAGGACAGTAAGGTCTGACTTAGCTTTGACAAAAGTCTTGTCACTTAACAGAAATAATCTACAGTATATAATATTAAGTCATGGTGCAGTGGAAAAAGAATTAATATTGTGTATGACTTCCATGAGCTTGGAGGACTGCATCCATACATCTCTGCAATGACTCAAATAACTTATTAATAAAGTCATCTGGAATGTCAAAGAAAGCATTCTTGCAGGACTCCCAGAGTTCATCAAGATGTTCATGTTTGGTGACTGGGCTGGCAAATCCTGGAGCTTCTTGTCCTTTTTTGCTTTCAGGAACTTTGATGTGAAGGCTGAATTATGAGAAGAAACATTATCCTGTTGAAGCGATTGCCCTCTCTGGTGGTTTGTAATGTAATGGACAGCACAAATGTCTTGATACCTTTGGCTGTTGATGTTACCATCTACTTTACAGATCTCTCGCACGCCCCCATACTGAATGTAACCCCAAACCATGATTTTTGCTTCACCAAACTTGATGGATTTCTGTAAGCATCTTAAGTCCATGCGGGGTCCAATAGGTCTTCTGCAGTATTTGTGATGATTGGGATGCAGTTCAACAGATGATTCACTTCTGCCACTTTTGCAAATGATCAACTAGAGGTCAAGTTATTATTTGTTGCTCTTACAACTGGGATTGAGGACAAGACATTTGTCAGGTAGTGTATACTTCTGTTCCCCATTTATTTTTACCCCATCCTTGCTATGCTGATGACACTCTAACCCTACCTCTCATTCTATCCTGATGGTCTGGAGTACCTACACAAACCTCAAGCCCTTAACCTCAACAGACACTTATTTGAAGGACCATAACCTTCAACTTTACTTTGCCAAGACAGCATTTGTTGTAATTTCAGGGAATCCAATATTTCCAAAACAAAAAACAACATAAAAAAAAAAAACCTTCTCCCTCCAGCTAGACATGTGAACCATTTCTCCATAGAGGATAGCCAAAAACCTTGGAGTTGTGTTTGATTGTCAGTTGAACTTTACAGACAGAATGGCTAGAACCACCCAGTCCTGTAGATTTGCCTTGTACAACATTAGAACCTTTTAAGAATATTTTACACAAACATCTTTAATAAAAAAAAGTATATACTAAGATGATAAATATGTAGAAAAATAAAGATATATTCATTTAGGTATCTCAAGTGTCCAAGCAGCAAGAGATTAAGAGCAGTGAGGAACAGCTGTAGTTGATGAATGAACTGCATGGATGGAGTGACAGACAGACAGGAAAAGGCCAGAGAAAAAGAGTTTGCAAAAGAGAGAAGAGAGGGAATAGAGAGGGAAAGGCGTCGGTTGCAAAACTACTGAACATAGGGGTTCCCTGTTATGACATACAGACCTGGCCTTTATATGACTGTGTGTGAGAGAAAGAGGTGAACTGAAAGTGGAGTTCACTGGTGGATTTGTAGCTCATGGCAAAAGCAATTCAAAATAAACCAATTGACCAAAACAGCCTTGTGGAACAAAGATGACCAGTCAATCACACTCCCAGCATAATACAGACACTGAAACATATCTGTTTTGTGTGATACGGGTTTTGACCCATTCGTACACTGAGGTCTCATTCACTGTGGGTGAAGTTATGCTCTGAGTGGATTTCATAGGATTGTTTACCCAGAAAGCAAAGGGGGAGGCTTTGAGGGAGGGGGTAGGCAGGGAACCAAACTCCACAAACCTCAAACAGGGTGCCTACATTTCTCTCTTTCAGTCTCTCATCCTCTCTCTCTTTTTTCAGTGAAAGGAGAACATGCAGGGGCATCCATATGAATCAAAGAAGGAATGAGACAAGCTTTTTTCTTTTTTTTCCATCCTAATATTCCCATGGTTTTTTGTTGCCATCAAAGGTTCAAGAATAACCTCTAGCTTCAAAAATTGCATGCTACAAAAAATCAAAACCTTTATCTTTACAAATGCAACAATCTGCAATTTGTGAATATACTGTATATGTGTCAGATAATTGTGCTCTCTTTATACCATTGCAAACTTGATTCAAATATCCTTGTGATCTCATTCTTAAATGATAACGATTGATCTACTGTATGTCTAATTCACATTTGACAAGTACAATCATAGGAGACATTCAGATGCGTGTTCTTCCCATTGTTGACTCTGCAAGAATGCCTGATATATAGTGAACCCAACTATTGTATATTTGGCAAACTTGTGTCTAATTCATAGGAATTTGACCAAAATTGTTTATTTGTACTTTCCCTTAACCTCTCAATTATCCACAGTGGCTGCATCTTCACTTCCAACCACTCATCAAGGCCAGCCCATGCCATCCACTTTGCCATTGACTATCTGAAGTACTCTGTTATCATTGGCCTAAACTCTCTGACCTTTGTAAATTTCCATCACGGTTCTCTTCCTTCACTACTAATGTAGTGCTCAAAATACAACACTACAATCATAACAAAATGAACATGCCCTCTAAATATTACAAGCTCTTTAAACATCTTCCTCCCTACTCTCAATCTCCTTCTGCCAATGTCTTTTCAGCATGTTTCATTATTAAAACTGTTGGAATATTCAATCAATTCCATGCGTGTTCAATAAAAGGTCTGGAGAGGGTTTTCTTCAAGGTTTAACATATTAGCAATTTATTGGATACAAATGAATAATTAGATTTACAGAATTCTGTAATCCTCAATGCAATGCAAAAGTTACATTCAGGAGGAGCGCAACAACTTTTATTTCCTGACTTCAACTTACAGTTAAAACCAGAAGTTTACATACACTGTATAAAAAGGCACATAACCATTTAAAAAAAGTCAGATGTTAATGTGACTAAACTTTTTCTCTTTTAGGTAAGTTAGGATTATCAAATTTGTTTCTGTTATGCTTAATAGCAGAATATTGCGAGAGATTTTTTTTGAGAAATTGTTATAACTTTTCTTGAAAGTCAAGTTTACATACAATAAGATTATTATGCCTCTGAAAAAGCTCAGATGATGGTGTCAAGGTTTTGGAAGTTTCTGATTGGCTAATTGACAACATTTGAGATAATTGGAGGCACAACTGTAGAATAGTATTTAGGGAAAACCTCAAACACACTGCTTCCTTGTGTGACAACATGGGAAAATCAACAAGCCAGAATCAACAAAAAAAGCCAGATTACAATTAGCTACATTACCCTGGGAAAAAGACAAATTTTTGGAGACATGTCCTGTGGTCTGATGGAACTAAGGTTGAACTGTTTGGCCATAATGACTAGTGTTACATTTGGAGGACAAAGGGAAAAGCTTACAAGCTTAGGAACGCCATTCCAACTTTGAAGTATGGGGGCGGCATCATCATGTTGTGGGGCTGTTTTGCTGAAGGAGGGACTGGTTCACTTCACAGCATAGATGGCATCATGAAGAAAGAACATTATGTAGAAATATTGAAGCAACATCTCAAGACATCAGCCAGGAAAATAAAACTTGGCCACAAATGGGTCTACCGAACAGACCATGACCCTAAACATACTGCCAAATTGGTTAAAATGTGCTTTAAGGACAACAGAGTGAATGTTATGGAGTGGCCATCACAAAGCCCTGAGTTCAACCCTATAAAAAATTTGTGGGCAGAGTTGAAAAAGCTTGCGCGAGCAAGACAGCCTACAAATCTGACTCAGTAACACCAATTCTGTCAGGAGGAATGGGCCAAAATTCCTGCAAACTATTGTGAGAAGCTTGTGGAAGGATACCAAAAACATTTGAACAAAGTTATACAGTTTAAAAGCAAAGTTAAAAAATACCAAGGAAATGTATGTAAACTTTTGTCTGTCTAGAAATTAATAAAACATTCTCAAAAAACAAATTCTCTCATTATTCTGGCATTTAGCAAATGTAAATTATTTAGGTAATCCTAACGGACCTAAATAGTAAATGTTTAGTATGATTTACCATCAGACATTTAAAAAAAATGGTTATGTTCCTTTTTTAGAGTGTATGTAAACTTCTGGTTTCAACTGTATATAGGCAACTGATATTAACAGGTGGAGTTTAGTGAAATTAGTCCCTTGTCAATCATTATCCAGTCCTCCATTGGCCGCACCCATGCATACGTCCTCTTTTACTCCAAATTCTCTGCACAACATTAAAAAGCACAAAACTTTCTCAGCACATATTTTGTGTTCAGTTTTATTTTCATCTTACCAACAAACCTATGCTCCCTCTCATGCAAAACCCACCCATTTCATCTGCCTACTTGTCTGCTCGATAATATTCCATCTCATCTCATTCAAGCTATATCCACTTCATTTGTAATTCATTTGTACCATAGGATTTTAGCAGTCTTGGATAACACCACTGCTCCTAAAAGCCATGCTAAATCCAGCACTTTTAGAAAATTACAGACCAGTATTCCTTCTGCCATTGCTTAAACACTTGAGTGAGCTGTATTCAACCAAGTTTCCAAGTCTTTCTTGTGCATAACAACATCCTGGACAGTATCCAGTATGGCTCAAAAACAGACATTCTACTTAGATTCATCTTCTCTCAGTTGTTGAGACCTTGAGACTTTCAAATTTTCAAATCCTCAGTACTAATCTGTAATCTTGTTGAATTTGTCAGATTTTTTGTCATTTTTGTTTCTGTCATTTGTCACTTTTGACATGATTAACCACCAGATTCTCTAGTCAACCCTCCACTGGCATGTCAGAAACAACATTTCAGTGGTTCTGATTTTATCTCTCAGGTAGGTCATTCAAGATGTCTGGGAATGGTGAGGTGTCCAAGACACGACATCTAGCTACTGGGGTGGATCAGGGCTCAGTTATCACCTTTTCTTTTCTCCATCTCCATACCATCACTAGACAGTAATTCCAACTTTTCCTAATTCCAGCCTGATGGTGCAATGATAGCTACTTGAAAGCTTCTCTGACAGATATTTCTTTTTGAATGAAAGAACATCAACTTCAACATTCAAAACTTGATTTTGTTTGTTGTGTTTTAAGACAACCCAGTGCTTCATATAAATTCTCCATCCAGCTAGACCTTAGAGGATAGCCAGGAACCTCAGATTTTTGTTTGATTATCTGCTGCATTTACAGACCACATTGCTAGATCAACCTAGTCCTGTAAAATGCTGCTTCACCCTTTGTTGAAGCTCTTGTTCTGTTCTAGACTATTTCTCTTTAAAACAACACTATCAAGCAATAGTCCAGAATGAAGGAGTGAAAGTGGTCTTTCAAGAGTTCACGCTTAGCTGATGATTTATCATGAGCTTGTTTGGCATGCTGTCCCAGGTGAGAGCCCTCAGCTTAAGGAATCCTAGAGCCCAGGGCTCTCTCCCGTTTGCAGAGCGAGAGGGGAGACTGAGCTCAGGTAGATCTCAAAAACTCCCTGGCTGAAGTGGCTAAGGTGAACTACTTTGAGAAGGAAAGATACTGATGCTGGGAGCTAGACAAGGTGCCCATTTGGCTTAGTCTGTTATGTATGATGCATATTTGGATGGTGGGAACCCAGAGGAAACCCTCACGGACATGGGAACCCTCGGCACATGGGAACCCTCAGGACATGGGAAACCCTCGCGGACATTCCTTTACCTGAACTCACTACTTCAGACTTCAGGCTATGTGCACTAATTCAGACTTAGACTATGGGCCTGCCAGAAGCTTGTATTCTGCAATTAAAAGCACAGTATGGTATGGTAGAGGGTGTAAATTCACAACAAACAAAGGTGTAGTTTGATGATGCCATGACTGAGTGAATCAGTGGTTGTTGAGTGTGGAGTTGTCGTCTATATTGAATCCTTTGGTACTCATGTAGAAATAATGTTCAAAGATGATTTTTTAACTTTTCAAAACCTATCATGGTACTATGCAGGGGCGCCTGCAGGATTTTAATCAAAGGTATGCACATATTTAGCACCACCCCGGCCTCTCATCCCTTATTCCTATTTCAATCTCAAAAAACACTGATGCTTGCTGTCAAAGGCTATAGGCCTATTATTTAAGGGCATTCGTTACGAAATTGATAGGATCAAACTTATGTTTTCTTTTTAATATATGTATATATTTAAATCTAAATGTATGATTTGCTTAAACACTCCCTCAACTGAACTTGCCGCAAGTGAGATCGAGAAAATTAAAGCACATCATTGTATCTTAATTTTAATAGATTTTTTGTTGGTCAGTTATCTACTAGATAAACAAGAACAACGAATATCATCTGAGACAAAGTGCTTCAAAACCAGTCCGCTATATGCTTCAGCGCCAAAACGCGAACTGTTTTGTTAAATAAAATAATAATCTAGGACAGGACAGGCGTTTACAAAGTAGCCTATTCGCAGCAGCACTGAAGTGTTTTCAGATTACCTTGAAAGAACAAACTTGGTTGGAAGGGTGAGAGAACTCAGAAACTCGTGAGAATAGAGATGTCTGCTTATTTGTGCCAGTCTGTCAAGTTGATTAAACACCTTGAATAGTATAGCAGTTCCATGTGAGGAGGCTGCGCAGCTGGATCAGAATTGTCCGATGAATGAGACACGGGCTGGGCCTGGAGTTCTCCCGCTCAGGTGCTGATGAGACTGCGGTCTTCACCCCGTATGGGGAAGCAATATTTTCCTCATTAGCTTTAGGCTTTTGGGCAAATGTCTCAGTTAAGTTTAGCTGTTTTAAAAAGAGTTTACTCATTTTGAACCTTGTTTTAAACAATAGCTATCTGAATTGTATTTTTTAATGTGTGGAAAACAGTAGAGGTGTGGAACCTACACTGGTCTCACGGTTCGGTTCGGTTACGATTAATCATGCCATCGATTCGGTTCAATTCGATATATCGGTGCAATCACGGTGCATTGACGATGCTTTCCATACACAGTTTTATATTTTCTTCACAGCACAAAATTCTTGTATTAAAATGTATAAATATATTTATATTCACTATTTGTAAAACAATTTTGTCCTTTAATACAAACAGTCAGGTAATATAAACTGTGCTTTTAAACAACACAAGCATTTATAGCAAATAAACAAATATAAAATATCCCACTCGCTTTCTGAGCCTTGTCTACCAAGTTCTTTCTTACACCCCTTTGATTGGCCAAGCGCTCAACAGAAAGGGCTGTGATTGGCTCTAACACTCTGGCGCTCTTCACAGATGCACTCATGGGCCACAGTGAGAAAGAGAGAGAAATGGAGATTACTTTCCATTCTCTTAATCACCGTGAAATAGGTATTACTGAACCGATACCAAATTGTCCGCGTCTCCATCGCAGTGCACCAAAGAAACAATTAATTTTGACACCCCTAGAAAACAGCCAGCAAAACTAAATCCAATAGGTTTCTCCTACCATGCACACAAGTACATACACACTTTAAAACACACAAACACACACCTTTATTTATTCTCATTCTTTTTTGCTTTGTCAATATATCGTAGTGTATACTGTTTAATAATCAATTAATTATTTCATTTTCTTTTCGGCTTAGTCCCTTTATTATTCTGGGGTCGCCACAGCGGAATGAACCGCCAACTTATCCAGCACGTTTTTACGCAGCAGATGCCCTTCCAGCCGCAACCCATCTCTGCGAAACATCCACACACACTCATTCACACTCATACACTACAGACAATTTAGCTTACCCAATTCACCTGAACTACATGTCTTTAGACTGTGGGGCAAACCAGAGCACCCGGAGGAAACCCACGTGAACGCAGGAGAACATGCAAACTCCACACAGAAACGCCAACTGACCTAGCCGAGGCTCGAACCAGCAATCTTCTTGCTGTGAGGCGACAGCACTACCTACTGCGCCACTGCGTCGTCATAATCAATTTTAATTATATAAAAAATAAATTAATTAATTAAAAAGCGGCATTAATTTGCACCCTCTTATGGTAGGTATGCACAATGTGTACAGCCGTACGGCTGCAGGCATCACTGGTAGTATGAAGCAAAGTAAGGCTTTTTTTTCCAAAAGCCATCAAAGCGAAATGAGGCCACTGAAGCAATTGCTAATTTGAGTCAAGAGTGATGCGTCACGAAAGCAGAGCTATTACGCCTCAGCCAACCGCTTCCAGTTCTTCTGTTCGCGATCATGTTTTATCAATCTAAATACATTTTAAGCTTCTGTGCTGCGTTGTGCAGTCTAATAAAATTGATAACATATTAAAGCATCTTTAGTGTTTCTCTGTTTTTCAATAAAATTGCACATTGTGGTACCATCCAAAGAGGCACAAGGTCGCTTTCAATGACTTTCCCTCTTTCTGTTTCCATGCTGGCAGAATAACTAGCCTACTGCTAAACAAAAGACAAATCTTGTTTCATCAACACATGAACCTACTTCTATTGATCTTCTCGTTCAAAACTTGCTACATATACTTTTCACAGCACCAACATATTGTTGATTTGATTGTATTATACTGCATCTCTACACTAAGTTTCTTTGGATAAAAGCATTTGTTAAATGAATAAATGTAAACATGTTTTTATTAAAAAGCAAGCACCTCGACCATAATCGTCACTGCAGCATGCAGAGATCATGAATCAGACCATGCGTTTTTGTACAAACTAGCCACTAATTCGCCAAAATATACTGTAAGTACGATATGTCATTGTGTTGGTATAAAACAACTTCAATCTTTAGTCTTTTCACCCACACAGGATTGTTATTTCTGATGTCTACAGTCAATTACAAAAAACAAGTTGTGTAACAAGTAACAGTTATAATTCTTAGTCATTTGTCACTAATTCATCCAATATTGTTAAAAAAAAGTCTTTATGAGTCATTGAATCATTATTTCAAAACCAATGTTTTAACAATTAATTCCATCAATTAATTAAAAACTTCCAAATTAACAGCAGAAACTTCATTCATTCATTCATTTTCTTGTCGGCTTTGTCCCTTGCGGGGTCGCCACAGCAGAATGAACCGCCAACTTATCCAGCACGATTTTACGCAGCGGATGCCCTTCCAGCCGCAACCCATCTCTGGGAACTTCCACACACACATTCACACTCATACACTATGGACAATTTAGCTTACCCAATTCACCTGTACCGCATGTCTTTGGACTGTGGGGGAAACCGGAGCACCCGGAGGAAACCCACGCGAACCCAGGGAGAACATGCAAACTCCACACAGAAACGCCAACTGACCCAGCCCAGCCAAGGTTCGAACCTACGACCCAGCGACGTTCTTGCTGTGAGGCAACAGCACTACCTACTGCGCCACTGGGTTGCCTACAGCAGAAACTTGAATGCTAAAAAGGTTAAACCACAAAAACTCAAGATTTTCCAATCATTAACTATTGTTTTTATTGAAGAATATGCTTAAAAATCTTGAGATTACATATGCAGTGCTCAGCATATACAGTATAAGTACACATCTCACAAATATCTTTTACATTCATATTTTTAATAGGAAGCTAGACAATAATATATTTGTGCATATACATTAGATTAGTCAGTACTGAAGCCAAATCAGGAGCTTATCTAACAAAATAATCTCCAAAAAGGCCAATTTATTACATTAAAAGGCTGATATAAGTCGTGTAACATTTCGAGCACACGGCTCTTCATCAGACAGTGTTCATCACAATAATTTGCTCTTTTTTGTATACTTCCGTATCACATGATCTCACATATTATCTCACAACAAGAAAAATAGAAAAAATAAAAGCATCCCAGACCGAGCATCAGTTGTTGTCAAATATGATGCACATATAAAAAGATAAAATTAGGGGTTCTTGCTAAAATTAAAATGTACTTACTATTTACTCTTCCTCAAATGGTTATAAATATTTATGAGTTTCTTTCTTCTGTTGTACAAAAAAAAAAGTAATTTTGAATTCCATCCATAGTATGAAAAACAGCTACTATGGAAGTCAATAGTTACAGGTTTCCAGCATTCTTCAAAATATTTTTTGTGTTCAACAGAAAAAATAAGCTCAAACTGGTTTGGAACAAGTGAAGGGTGATGAAATGATGATCACATAATTTTTACACTAAATAACTATCCCTTTAATGCAGAGTTTGCACTGTATGATTTTCAAAGTCATTGATCACAGTGTTTTTCACACTGCAGAACCTGGGCTATTGGTGACAGATGCTTACACACTGCATGACTACAAAGAAGCAATCGCTAACAACTGGCTCGCAAACTATGTTTAACAACTAAATGCACATGACAACTGACAAAGACAAAAAACGCAAAACCACACGTAAATATAGACTTCATGCAAAGCTGGAAATGATCCCTCAATGTGGCAGGCTATCTCAGACAAAACATCAAAAAGACATGGGTGCTCCTGCCAAAGTTTTTCCCAGCTTTCTTCCCTTTTGTTTGGTTCCAAAAAGCTTGATATAGAGACAAAGTGCAACACATAATAATCTGAAAGCCACACCCATCGGAGGGTGAAACAATCCAACCCGTTCCATTGACATTGTATTGCGGGAAGCTCCTTCCTTCATTGTCATTTCTAACAAACAACAAAAACAAATAAATCCAAAAAACTTCTATGTGACAAGGTGATGGGTAAACCAGCTAAAAAAGTTAATTTTTATAAGTCTCTTTTATTTTTATAAGGCTTTACAGTTCAGTAGCTTATAATTTTTTTTATTGGTTTATTTACTTGTTTGCTGTACATCATGTCACACATCCCTTATCCATTGGCCTCCCAATCATCCCCATCCACCGAATTAGCTGTATCACCGTCTCTCCACTCCACCTATAGCTGGTGTGTGGTGAGCGCACTGGCACCATTGTTCTGTGGCGGCCGTTGCATCATCAAAGTGGATGCTGCACACTGGTGGTGTTGTGGAGAGACCCCCCTCATGATTGTGAAGTGTTTTGGGTGTATAACCATACATGATAAATGCGCTATATAAACACACACATTACATTACATTACAGCAGTTTTTGGGTATTGTTCTGTTTATTGTTGTAAGCCAGAAATGACAAGAAAGCCGCCTCTTGCAATAGAAAGTCAATGCAATGGTCTGTATTGTTTTACCCCTTGGTGTGGTAGTGGCCTAAATGCGTTCTGTCTTTATTGCGGTCTATAACTCTTTCCTGAACTTCTTGCTGTCCTGAATCTTGCCAATGAGCTTTTTTTGGTCAGAACTCACAACACACAACAGACATTTTGAATCACCAACAGGTCGAGATATTTACCATGACAAACATTTCACCGGCGACACCATGCCGATAACATCTTTGATAATTCACACTCCGTGACCCTCTTTTGAGTGAACGAGCCCTGATTTGCCTCCAATTTCAGACATTTATAAGAGATTTAACATACAAAAAAAGCTGGGCTAAAGTAATGCAATGTGAACTTGCATAAGTATGACTATAATAACACCCTGCATCAAATGGTTCCTGCCAAAACTAGCTTGATTTGTTAAGTTCTATAACCCATCATAATATGCATGATTTATATGTCTTAAACTATATCCAAACTCTCTTCATATCCAAAATCACCCTCTTCACAGTTACACTTGTTGTGCTCTCGATCTTCAGTGTTTGTTTTTGTGTGTGAAAGAGATCTGAAGTATCTTTGGTCCTCTCAGCTCTGTGGGTTTTCTTGGTCCATGCAGGCTCCGGGGCTTGTCATGACAACTGTAAACATTTATGTAGCTTGGTGGTGAACAGTCTGGAAAAGCAGTCCAGATTCTCTCACTCTTTACGCACAGAAAAACACACTTGTACACTGTAACACACAGAAAAATCCATACCGAAACACTGACATTCTCAGCCACCGCTGGAGGGATGTCACTTTAAATGAGTCTTTTTAGAAATGCAAATGTACAGTTCAGCCATGCCAGTATGAGTAATATGTGAACACATATGGGACACATTACTGAGAGAGAACATGCTACTAAGAAACCCGCAGAAATGAGAAACAATTTGATCCATGTTAAATATGGTTTTAAAAAAGTTCTGTTATTCCTACAGTCTACATTTGAGTCAAAGATACAACAAGCATCTGTAATAAAGAAAACAATATTAAAAGGACAAAAAAAAAAACTAAGCGGCATGGCGGCGCAGTGGGTAGCACTGTCGCCTCACAGCAAGAAGGTCGCCTGGTTGAGTCCTAGCTGGGCCAGTTGGCATTTCTGTGTGGAGTTTCTATGTTCTCCCCGTGTCCGCATAGGTTTCCTCCGAGTGCTCCAGTTTCCCCCACAGTCCAAATACATGCGCTATAGGTGAATTGAATAAACTAATTTTCCGTAGTGTATGTGTGTGAATGCAAGAGTGTATGGGTGTTTCCCAGTGTTGGGTTGTGTTTGGAAGGGCATCCAGCATGCTGGATAAGTTGGCGGTTCATTCCTCTGTGGCGACCCCAGATTAATAAAGAGACTAAGCCGAAAAGAAAATGAATGAATGAATGAATGAATGAATGAATGAATGAATGAATGAATGAAAATCAACAATTTGACTTTGTAAACACCTCAAATTATCGTCAGGAGTCACCGGTATTAATTTTGTTTGCCTGTATGTTTTTAAGTGATGGTAACCCTCGACATGGACTGCATCTTGAATGACTTTAGGGTGAGTAAAAAATTATTTAATTAATGTTTTTTGCTTTTTTTGAGAGCCGTGCCCCTAATTTTTCTTGGGTTTGGGTTAAATAAAATGAAGTAAAAATAAATTAAAAAATTAGATACATCCTCGTGTTCGCGTGTGTTTCTTCCGGCTGCTCCAGTTTTCCCCACAGTCCAAAGACATGTGCTATAGGTAAATTGAATAAACTAAATTGGCCGTAGTGTATGTGTGTGAATGTGAGAGTGTATGGGTGTTTCCTAATGCTGGGTTGCTTTTGGAAGGGCATCCGCTGCATAAAACATATGCTGGATAAGTGCGGTTAATTCCGCTGTGGTGACCCCTGATAAAAAAAAAAGCGACTAAGCCGAAGGAAAATGAATGAATGAATGAATGAATGAATGAAAAAAATACTACCTGGCGCCTGGCTGAGATCAATACCTTTTATTACGTTTGGCTGGCTAAAGCAATCTACTCCTGGGAGGGGGTAGAAATCAGGGGCTGTGCGATTTACTTCCAGAAGGAAGTTGAAATTGGGGGACACATAATTAGAGCTGTAAAGCTTAACTTTTCGATTTTAGGAGGAAAAATCTAATCTGTTGGAGACGTCCAATACGTTCAAGTCCAAGTAGGTTCTTATCACAAGAATGGGGAAGTCCCAGAGTAAAATGACATTGTTTTCATCTGTTTTTATATTATTTGTTTTTAAATATAAATAACATAAGGTGACACGGTGGCTCAGCGCCTAGCATTGTCACCTCACAGCAAGAGGTTTGCTGTTTCGAGCCCTGGCTGGGTCAGTTGGCATTTCTGTATGGAGTTTGCTTGTTCTCCCCGTGTTGGCGTGGGTTTCCTCCGGGTGCTCCGGTTTGCCCCACAGTCCAAAGACATGTGCTGTAGGTGAATTGAATAAACTAAATTGACCGTAGTGTATGTGTTTGAATGAGTGTGTGTGGGTGGGTGTTTCCCAGTACTGGGTTGCAGCTGGAAACGCATCCGCTGCGTAAAACATATGCTGGATAAGTTGGCGATTCATTCCGCGGTGGCGACCCCTGATGAATAAAGGGACTAAGCCAAAGGAAAATGAATGAATAAATAAATAACATAATAACATAACTTATTTTCCTCAAACCTTGAATAAATTAACTTTTGAGGGAATTCACACCACACCTTTATCACATGAACTAACTTTGATGTCATTAAAGTGTCAAATGATCAAATAGTCAAAAAACATATTGATATTAATTTTGGAAATGAAAGAGTAGTTCAGCATACAAGTTGTATATCAACTCATCATAGACAGATTACATTTAAATGCAAGCAACAATTAATGCCACACAACTAACCCTTGCAGACACACATTAATCTCCACCACTTTGTGTGAGATTATATCGTACACCGTGTAAACCAATCTCAAGACTTCTCAGGTCAGTTTCACTCACATCTTAAATCACACACTTCCTTTCAAACAGAGTGATTGTATCTGGTCCATACTACAAAAGCTTAACTGGATTACTTCTTGACAAGTATTTGCTTTCCTCTCTGCCTTTTACTTTTCATGTTATGTCTCTATCAGCTCTCCTACGAGGTGGGGGCGGAAGGCCTGAGAGTGAAGTGAGAAATGCAGGGAGGAATTAAGGGGGCAAGAGGGTGGAATTCCCAGAGTCCACACCTGTGTTCTCCCATCTAAAGCACAGCAGAACATAACAGAGCTTGCTCATCACACAGCATCTGCAGAATCCATCAGCAGCCATACTGCATATGCTCAAAACAGACCCCATCACCTACAGTATGCAGACTAAACAACACATAAACATGTGTATGATGATACAGTTAGTGACATTGCACTTGACTACAGTCTGGAAATACTTCATCCGCAACTGTTGTGCTCCATTAAAACAGCATTGCTAGCATTTACAGTAATTTCTCCAGACGTGTGATTTTGTATACCTAAAAAGTAGCTATTAAGAAGGCTGTATTTTATCTAAAATCTTAGTTTCTTCCGGTCCTGAATTTAAACAAAAGTCTCCCTCACAATCTCTGTCTTGCTGACGTCTGGATGAAGTTATTAGAAGATAAAACTCTGTAATGTAAGTACATTTTTTTGTAAAAGGAGCGATGTGGTTATGATTAGATAAACATTTTCAATCTTTACACTTTAATTAAATGCAATCAAGTCTATTCTTGAACTTAAGTGAGCCACACAGTAATTACGGTATCACATAACATAAGAGTACAACTGTGATAAAAAAGGACTGGGGAAAAACAGGTCACAGACAATTAAAAGTCATGTCTTGTAAGTGGAGAATGTTTACAAAGACAGTTGGAAATGCCAGTATTTACAGATTGCATTAAGAGATTATTTTACATAAAAGCTGACTGAGAGGAGCACGCAGCACATACAATCCACGCACATTGTATGAATACTGTATTTAAACTTACCTTTAAGTAGAATGGTGATCTTGAACAGCAGCAGGTACTTGTGAATCTCCATTGGTCAGTTATGTAGTCTCTTTTTTTTCTCCTTCAATTAGTTTTTTTTCAGCAATGATTGTAAATAATGCGCGCTCATTTAGGCAGGCGCGCATGCAGGCGCGTACTCTCTCAGGTGTAGAAGTGCTTCTTCTTCAGTGTCATGCTGAATCTCATGCGCTCGTCCTGTCGCACATACACCGCTCTTACACTCCTGCGCATGAAAGACAGTATTGTACAGTATTCTGGCTAGGTGACTTCACATTTTAGCTCAAAAATAATAAATTAATTCATAAATAATAATAACAAGTAGTAGTAGTAGTAGTAGTAGCTAGTAGTAGAAGAAGAAGGATAAAACTTTTTACTATGTTTCAAAGATGAACTACAAACTTTAGACACATGCAGCTGTGCTAGTGAATAATAACGAAAACAACAATGATTTTCAGAAATCCAAATTGTTAGATCTACAGTCACAACTGTCAAAAATGAAAAACTTGAGGAAGACAAACAAAAATGTAGGCATATTAGCTTCCTTTAGACACAAAAACAATAAATAGAAATTCGTCCATAAAATAAACTGAATGGTTACGTAAACTTTCAATTTCAGTCATCATTTTAGTGTCCCACTAATGAAACTTTGGATAAGGGAGTAACAAATTTCGTTTTTGTGTAAACACGCAGATGACTGGTTTAAAAAAAACACGATAAACTAGAAATTTAAGCAGTTAGACTAACTTAAACTTACCGTCTCGTTGCCCTCATATACAAAATAAATCCGAAATGCAGGTCTGCGCGGCTCCAACACCTGCTGTAGCTAGTTAAAAAAAGCCCGCGCTGATTAGGCCTAGTCCATTTCTCGCAAACGAGCGGTTCCCAAAATTGAAACATTAACAAAGACAACTGACAAGACATATAATTTCCTCGATTTTCTGTTATCGAAGAAGTCTTTATTATCCTTACATATTGTCGAAGCAGTAATATATACTTCTTTGCACACCTTTTTTGTAAAATTTGTTGAGTTAATAGCTGTTTTCTCTCGACCACAACGTGTCGATAAAAATATACAAGAAAAGAAAGAGCTCCTTGATTCTGCAAGCAAGACCTTCGTCTGCCTCAGTCAACTGATCTGAACCTATTTCTGACTGAGCCTGGCCCACAAACTCTCTCTCTCTCTCTCTCGCTCTCTCGATCCTCTCTCGCTCTCTCTCTCTCTCTCTCCTCTCTCTCTCTCTCTCTCCCTCTCCATCTCTGCGTGTGTGTTGTGTCTCGATGTAGCTACGCGAATCAGTACATGAGATGTGGTTTTGTTGGAAAGATTAAGGGGAAAAGAAAATAGTATTGCAATTTCCAACCGGAGTGAATCGAATAACAAATATATTATGGATTTGGGCAAACCTCCATGTAGATTCGGTTACGATAACAGGGGCCAATTAGTTTTGCCTTCTCTTTAAATATTCCTTCTGGTTATTGACAGAATCGTGTTGTTTATGAGTCTTATAACGCATCATTTTGTCGCAAGTAATTGTAAATATCTCTCTAGCATCAAATAAAAAATGCTGGCTGACCTTCTCTTAAAAAAAGAAGAAGTAAGATTTGGTTGATTTTTTTTTCGCCCACAGATATTATCAAGCTCTGTTATGTTAAGACTTTGTCAAAACATTGTAGTGCCTTGGGTCATGTCTGGGTTCACCACAACCCAGAAAACTAAATTAGTTTTGCTGGAATAGCAGATCTATGAAAAACACAATTGTATCTTATTTCTGTTTTAGCATATTAAAGGGTTATGATTGTATTTGCCTATTCGCTGTTCTTCATCACCAAATTTCCATTGCACCACTCCTCAAACATTATTGTGTTTGATAACATTGTGTGTGATGGAAGTTTGGTGGGAATTTGATGGGAACATTTTTTGAAGAGCATTTGCATATTCTTAACAGTTCTAACTGATCATGTAACCTAATAAATTAGTATCTTAAAAAATAGAGAATTGTAAGTAAATTATATGTAATTTTTTCAATTCAAATCAATTCATGTTTATTTAGCCCTTTTCACAATGTAGATTGTGTCAAGCAGCTTAACATAGTTCTAGTAAAGTCCAGATTTCAGAGTTAAAGTTCAGTTTAGTTCAGTTCAGTGTGGTTCAAATTTCACTGCTGAAAGTTCAAACACAGTAGAGCAAATCTATCGATGCACAGCTCCACAAGTCCCAATCCAAGCAAGCCAGTGGTGTCAGTGACGAGGAAAAAAACTGTATCAATTGAAGGAGGGGGGGGGGGGAGCACAGAGAGAGAGAGATACTAGGCTCTGTTGGGCATCTGTTTATTCTTCTGGCTAAACTTCCTGTGTGGAGCTGCAGTCTAGGCGCCAGAGGCTAAAGAAGCTGGACGTTTATTTATTCTGCCAATTTTTGTAATTATCCTTTTTCTGTCAGTTTAAATAATTGAGAATAATTCTGCAAGTTAAATGCTAAATGTTAAAATGTATTTACAATCTAAGTGTGTTTCAGCACTAACAATTTTTATAACCTGTGAAATTTCCCCCTATTATTTAATAATGCATCATTTAACAACACATTCCCATAGCAACACATTTGTAGTTTTGTAATGTTGGTTAAGGGTCCAAATTACATACAAGTCGAATTTAGAGTTTTATTGCTTAGTTAATTATTAACTTTTCAGCTAACAAACACCTTGCAATTTTTATTTATTCATTTATTCCTAGCTATTTCTATTTATTTCATTCTGTTTATTATTGATTGATAGATAGATAGATCACAGAGTGACAGTTAAATAAGTGGAAAATAAAGTAAACAATACAAATTCAGAAGTTGGTTTATGTGCAATATGTGCATCGTTGACTTTTTTTAACTGTACAGATAAGAAATAAAAATATCTTTATGAACATATTTACAATGAAGTGACTTTATTTACAAAAACCATAAACAGTAAGGATAACCATAAACCTGTTTGTTCGTGACCATAAGAAAAGAGAGCAACTGATGTGCGAACTGTTTAAGTTGGAGACTGCCTGAGAAAAAAACATCTTAATTTTTTTTAAGAGTTTTCATGCCTTGATGTTTTTGTGCATAAAGATCTATTCTCTGCCTGATGGGAGAAGTGTGAACAGCTGGTGGCCTGGGTGAGAGAGAGAGGGGTTGTGGATGATGTTACCTGCCTGTTTCCTTATTCTGGAGGTTGGGTAAGTGCACACCAATAATTGTCAAAGCTATCCTGACAGTCTGCTGCAGCCTTCTTAAATCTGTTTTGGTGGCTGACCTGAACCATGACAGCCGTGTAGAATTGTCAGAAGCTCCTGTGGCAAGTTGAATTTCCTCAGCTGACTAAGGTATTAACAACTCATTTCTAATAATTCATTTATTTTGTCTTTGCTGTGATGACATTATTATATTTTACTAGTTACCATTAAACCGTCTTAGTAAAGTAAACAATGTTTGACAGCAACATCACTTCTCTGAGCAAGTTTAAGTCAGCTGGCAACTCATTTACTTCTAATAAAAAAAATGTAACTAGTGTTTCTCTTTGATTTTAGTATAGATTTTGTACAAATTTCATACATAAAGTATTGTCATGAAGATGATCTCTTTAATCACTGTAAAAATCATTCAATGCAGATAATGAGTTAAAATTTACTACAGTATATCTCTTGATTGTGAAAATTGCCACCATCTCTTAAATTTCTTATATTTAAAAATTTTTGCGACTGAAATCCTCAATACTCAATGAAATATACAAAAAGACATTTACAAAACTATCGTAGATGTCATTACAATGTTATAACAATGTAATTACAATGTTAATACATAGTAATTATATCAAAAAAATTAAAGTTTGTAATTACATATATGTTTATGTACTGTGTATAGTTACATAAAAATACACAAATACTGTACATACAATATACAAAAAAAACATGTTTATAAATATTCTCTTAGATGTAATTACAATGTAATAGCAAATTACAATGTAATGGCATTGTATTTACAAAATATTGGCAGTAATTGCACACAAGATACAAATTTGTAATTGCATGTGTACTGTGTATATTTACATATACAACTATAGATAACCAAATGCAATATACAAATAAACATTTACCTTAATAAATATTATCTTGGATGTAACTACAATGTAATTGCAATGTAATGACATAGTAATTACAATGTATTGTAGTAAATATTCTTTTTCAACAATGTACACTTCATTTTTACAAACATTCAAACATTTCATCTCAATGTAAAAAAAAATGCACATTTACGCACATCTTTTCAGTTTCAGGTTTTTGCTCAATTTTATGTGGTGCGACATTATTTACTTGACTGATTTTGTGTTTCTTTCTGGTCTTTACCACTGTCAATGGAGCAATCCAGCAGAATGACAAAGAAAGCTGATCCTGATTGGTCCTTGTGCGTGCATACGAAATTCTGATTGGCTCACAGAAAGAACCTCATAGAGCCAAGCTAAAGTTTGACCTTGTAGATAAAACCTTTTTTGTTTTTTTAAATAAAATGTCTTAATGTAAACTACTTATATTTACTTATATACAAAAACTTTAACTTATATACAAAAAACATCATATAATGTAAATAATTTGTCATTTAATAAGAAAATGTCTATAACTCAATTTTTACAAAAATGTCAAATAGAACCTTATAATTCTAAGGTAATGATATCTCAAAAATAAAAAATAAAAAATATGCTGCCATAAAACCTGAGTTGGAAGTTTTTGAGCAGTCTGTAGTCTGGAGTATTATTCAATATTTTTGTCTCATACTGATTAACTATGTCAAAGTTTGTAATTAACTATAAAGAGCACCTGCAGATCAGCTACTGGCATTTGAAACAGCCAATGAGGTATTGGAGATATCACCACTGTAGGACCTTTGTATGTTTTTTGTCTTATTTTCCTGTCTTATTTTGACTTGCTCCCGAATCTACCCCTACTATCTGTCTGTTACTTTCTTTATACTGTATGTGATGCATAATTTCCATCCACTTTTTCAGTATTCTTAAATTTTCTAGTCTTATCTCAAGCCCTGGCAAATAACTAAGAAAGCGCCAATGTAGACGTCTTACAAAGTATTTTACAATATTTTAAAAATACAAGACACTAAAGTATTTTGATACAAAATATTAAGCCATTTTCATAAACCCTATCAAATACAAATTACAAAATACAATTTTGTATTTAAAATACATCTTTGAAATACTTGTATTATAATGTGTCATAAATATATATAAAATAAATGTATGTGTGTAAACGTGTGTTTCCTCTGGGTGCTCCGGTTTCCCCAAAAGTCCAAAGATGTGCTATAGGTGACTTGAATTTCAAATTCAAAACTAGTTTAAAAACCTATCTTTTTAGCAAAGCATACACTCAATGCATCACTTAGCAGTATGATACATGAATTTGCCCCACGCAGGTTTTTGCATCTCGTTTGTATACACTATGAACAGCAGCTTTGCTAATTATTCTCTTTATTCTCTATTTCCACCTGGGGATACTCATTCTGAGGCCCCCAGAGACTATGCAGCGCCACTGATGCGATCCAAAACCAGCGACGAGATGATTCCAAGGTTTTCATAATCCTGGACCAGGCCGTATCCTGAGCAGCTGCTGTGGTGGTCATGGTGGAGTGGAGAGCATGAGACTGATTCGTGACGCTCCAGGGACAGACAAGTCTTCGCTGAGGTCCAGCATTCTCCGGCCTCCGGCACCTAGACTGCAGCTCTGCACAAGACGTTTGGCCATAGGGGAAATGGTCGTGCCCAACTGAGCCAGGTTTCTCTCGAGGTTTTTTAAATTCTTCACTTTCGCCAATTGGTGAAGTTTTTTCCTCGCCGCTGTTGCCACTGGCTTGCATGGTTCGGGATCTGTAGAGCTGCGCATCGATGGAATTGCTCCTCAGTGTTTGGACTCTTAGTAGTGATTATTAAACCACACTGAACAGAGCTAAACTGAACTGAACTTCAACACTGAAAACTGAACTGACACTGTTTCAATTTACTATAATCTTCCATGTGAAGCTGCTTTGACACAATCTACATTGTAAACGCGCTATAGAAATAAAGGTGAATTAAATGGAATTGAATTGAATATTTCCCACATGATGTTTAACAGAGCAAGGAAATTTTCACGGAATGTCTGATAATGTTTTTTCTTCTGGAGAAAGTCTTATTTGTTTAATTTCGGCTAGAATAAAAGCAGTTTTAAATTTTTTAAAAGCCGTTTTAAGGTCAAAATTATTAGCCCTTTTAAGCTAATTTTTTTTTCAATAGTCGACAAAACAAACCATCGTTATACAATAACTTGCCTAATTACCTTAACCTGCCTAGTTAACCTAATGAACCTAGTTAAGCCTTTAAATGTCACTTTAAGCTGTATAGAAGTGTCTTGAAAAATATCTAGTCAAATATTATGTACTGTCATCATGGCAAAGATAAAATAAATCAGTTATTAGAAATGAGTTATTAAAACTATTATGTTTAGAAATGTGTTGAGAAAATCTTCTCTCTGTTAAACAAAAATTGGGGAAAAAATAAACAGGGGGGCTAATAATTTTGACTTCAATATATATATATATATATATATATAAATATATATATATATATATATATATATATATATATATATATATATATATATATATATATATATATATAGCAAACAAATTTATATAGCAAAATTAATTCAAAAACTATCCACAATGCATAAGTAATCCAGATTATGATTCCAATTTATTTGTGAGTACTATTTGTAATTTACATAGAACTGATCCTGAAAATGCACAAAACTTCCTCAATGTCGTTGCAAATAGTGACAAAATTAAAGCTTGAATAAAAATTATGCATAAGAAAACTAAACATTGGTATTTGAAATCAAAAGATTTGACTCAAAGATTTTGACAAAAATAAACCTCGCACCTTTTTGTTTAGTGATGGTCTCTCTTGCACCTGTAATACTCATCCAGCAGATGGCATCAGAGTAAAACAATTTGAACTTTGTTTTTCTTCTGACATTTCAGCAAGAATCCTATAAGCGGCGCTATTTCGCTTCTCGCCTCCCATCTGAGCTCACTGGCGTTATGCAATGGGCTTACAGGTGTTTTGCTTGTTATTCTTGGTAAGCAAAGATGTTGTTTGTCGACCTTTTGCACGAAGCGTTAAGGGTGTTAAGTTTAACAACAAATCTATAAGTGTAACCGCAGAAAATTGTGCAATTTACCTATGAGGGTGTAATGCACTGCTTGTTATACAGGTAACAGTTATGTGGGAGTGGAAACGAACTCAGTTTCTCCCTGTTATTAACGTCTCTCAAACACCCTCATGGAGAAAGACACATTTTGTGTTTACTGTAAAATATATTGTTTAAACAAAACCAAAGCTGCACTTAAGTGTGTACTTGTAATACTGCCATGATTGTAGAAAAGGAATCTAGTCTTAAAACAAAAGTGATGTCACCACACCACCACAACCATGGACACAAATACCCACAAACACTAGTCATGTACATGCAAAAGCTACAATTCAAATCAAATGTTATTAACTGGACTAGCAGGATTTTCCTTCTGACTCATACTTATGTAATAAAAATATTAAACAGGGTGTTCACATCATCTCCAAGTACACAGTCTCTTGCCATTAAAGAGTGAGCGTTGAGGCCAAAACATACTGTAACAAAGGGACAGATGTTGGGAAACTGTTTGAAGCTGGGGAGTTTTGACCGTTTCTTGTCTTCTGACTCAGTTCTGCTAATCAAACTAATCAAAACTCAGCAGTCACCTGACCTCACCAGCGCAGCTGTTACTAGAAATGTGGCTTCCCACAGATCTGCTACAATACAGCATTGCTTGAACCCATAGATTGCGACTCCATTGTATGTGAAGTGTGTGATGATGAATGGATGTGTGTCGGGGTAATGGTTCAATTGTTGGACTTATTTTGGATTTTTAATATTGTTTAGTTCATTTAGTCAATTGTGGACAAAGTACACAAATTAAGTTTCGATTTAGTAAAAGTACAGATGCCATCATTTATCATTCCTTGAGTAGAAGTAGCCTCATTTTACTTGGGTAAAGTACAAGAGAACTGTTTGTTGTATTGAGTACAAAGTATGAAGAAGTGGAAATATCTAAATATATAAAAATTTGTAAAAATAAATTGATCGTTAAAGCAATAGTTTGCCTAAAAATAAACATTCTGTCTTCAAAAAAATCTTGTTTGAGTTTCTTTCTTTCTTATGTTGAACACAAAAAGAAGAAGGTAGCATGAACCCATTGACTTCCTTGACTTCATTTTTTTTTTATTATGGAAGTTGATGGGTGCCAGCAACCAGCATTTTTCAAAATATCTTCCTTTGTGTTCAACAGAAGAAAGAAACTCATAAAGGTTTAAAACCACACGAGGGAAGTAACAAGGCTTGAACTTGCAGGACTCATGTTTACAGTTTAAACACGGTCTTAATTGTCTTGTGTGTGATTTGTGGTTTTATGCTAAGTAAAGACTGATATGAAGTGTGTCATAAACCCCACATGCACACTTCTCTAGAAAATTACCGGTAAATTGCAAAAAAAAAAAGACATCATGTATGAACAGGCCTTTTTTAATATAGAAAATTGTGGGTTTTATAGTATTTTCAACACAATTTCACAAAAATTCATAACAATCTCATTCGTACAATTTAGTTCTGTTTGCTTATCCCCCAAAGAAGTTTGGGATAAGGGGTGAGGCTCCTTTTTAAAATTGTACATTTTCGTACTGCTGAACTCGAATTAATGAATTAGCCACTAAACTGACAAAACGTAAAATACTTACATTTCCTTGTGAGATCAGGCTGGTATTTTTTTAACTGGAGCTGGTCCTGTAGTTATGTTAGGTTCTAATGTGTTAGTGGTCTGATAAAACTGGTTGATGAACACCTGAGCTGCATATGAAATTGCATACAGTATGAAGCCAGAAAGTTCTTTTAAGACATTCCAATTCATTACTGCAATGAACACTACCCACATAGCAAAATTTCTCTGGTCCAGCTCTGGCCACACAATCAGCTTTTGCTTCCAGACAAGGGTCAAACATTGACCATATCTGGACCAAGTCTCAGTCAAGTTTGGGTGCTTTCACATCTGTAGTTCGCTTCACTTGGTCCGGACCAAGGGCAAAAAATGATACATTGTAGCATTTTTTGCCGTCTTTGGGTCTTTTCACACCACACTGATTACTTTGGTCCGAACCAGTTGAAAAGAACCAAAATGCAGTCATCTGACAAAATCCACATCACTCATTGACCAGACGTTGTTGAACATATTTCCTAAATTGCTTTTCGATTGGTCAGAATTCACGTGCGGGAAAATGCCAATGCAACTCCCGCAAATAAACAAACCGGCAGACACAAAATGTTGCTTTTCACTATGGAGGGACGACTGCACTGGCTGATTGTATCCCTGCTCATAGTATACTATATAGTTTGTATACATCACTTTAGACAAACTATACATTTCGAGAATGAAGCGCAGCTGTGGCTGGAAAACTATGTTTTAAGGCATTGCAAACGGCAAAGGTGCATTGTACGTCACTTCAGGAGGAGGCACGAATTAATTTAGCTAAACTGCAACATGGTCATTTTCCGGAAATATTACCAACGATTCATCAGGTAATGCCCCCCCCCCCTCTCTCTCTTTTGGTAAAGCGCTGTCAACAAATACTTTTCCTCCACATTCCATAATGCACATTGCATCAGCCTACGGCTGCTGGAATAGTCCAAAAAGGCGCAGTACTTTTTGCGGTTGGGTCTGTTTTAATTCGAATCGAAAAGCCTACCAAGACCACCTCTTCAAGTAGGTCTCGGTATGCCTTTTTGGTCCGCTTTTGGTGTGCACTTGAGTACAATTGCTACATTCACAACTGCCCAAACAAACTGTACCAAGAGGGAAAACGAACTCTAGTGCGATTCAACCGAACTAAATAAGGCAGGTGTGAAAACACTCTTAATAAATAAGGCAGGTGTGAAAGCACCCTTAATAACCCATAACTGGGCCTGAACTGGGCAGATATGTTGGTGTGCCATGACTGCAATGAAATTGATAAATCCATGAAGCATTGCGCTTTGGTCGCATTATGGGCGTTTTTTTTATGTAGCGGCTTGATTGGTAGAATTTTTTTTCTTTACTCAAAAATAATAAATGTATTTTAAATGTGGGTCAAGAAAGGCCAAACTTACATGGCCCAAATATCAACATCTGGCCTATGTCTGTGTGCCTTCAAGACAGTTCCACCTCTGTCAAACTTGGGCCATATTTGGCCCACATGCTGTATGCCAGTGCTGGATGAATGCCTGCTGTGCCAGCTTAATTCATGCCAAATCTGGGCCAGAATTCTTTGTTACCTGGGTACGTGGTACAGGTAGTATTTACTGCTATATGAGACCAAAATAAGAGTTATTGAATACCTGTACAGTAGCAACTGAAATACTGTAAACATGTGTAAACAAGACTGTTTAAGAGTCTCACATGTAATTAAAAACTGTCATCAATCACAGATGCATGCAGTGGACCAAAATGTTGCCATATTATTGTGTCTGCACTCTCCCCCTTCATGTGTTGAGTTCAATGTAATGATATCTTACCCTATAAAAACCACAGTGAGTCATTGAGGTCAACACTGTGATCTTTTAGTAATGTCTGGTGATCTCACCAACCCTTTTGGGCATCTGTAATTTTCCCTCATGTTATTCTCACTGTAAGTACTGCAAGGGATCTAATTCTATTTTTATAAGGGGCATGCTTTCTTTCAAGTTGGTTTGCCAAATTGACACATTGCCAAAAGAATCCACATGTCCTCTGTCTGAGGCCTAAAGGAATACTCAGAGTTCAGTAAAGTAATCTTAGTCCCCAGCGTTTGTGGCATGATGTTGCTGACATGAGAAAAAATAGAAACAAATCCACCATTGTTGTTTAAGGAATCATGCATCACTACAGACTGAACACTTAAGAGTGCGTTAGTTATGACCCATTTTTCAGCAGAGGTAAATTTGGAAGTATTTTTCTCACGTTTTTTTATTTTTCATTTGTTAAATCATTACAAGTCACGAAACAAGCCGTTCAATTCAAAGGTGAACCAGAAGGTTTTAAAATAAATGCAAACAGATGAGTTCAACAGCAGCATATATAACTGAATAACAACCTCAGAGTGGTTATCATTGATTGTGAAAAATCAGTTTCCCCATATGGAAAATATGAATGGAGATTTTGCTTACACTAAAATTCATTAATTCGTTTTCCTTCAGCTTAGTCCCTTTATTCAGCAGGGGTCGGATGAACTGCCAACTTATCCAGCATATGTTTAACACAGCGGATGCCATTCCAGATGCAACCCAGTACTGGGAAACACCCATACACTCTCTTATGCACACACTCATACACTACGGCCAATTTAGTTTATTCAATCCACCTATACCGTCTTTGGACTGTGGGGGAAACCAGAGCACCCGGAGGAAACCCACTCGAACATAGGGAGAACATGCAAACTCAACACAGAAATGCCAACTGACACAGCGACCAGCAACTTTTTTTGCTGTGAGGCAACAGTTCTAACCACTGAGCCACCGTGTTGCCCCTACACTGAAAAATACTGGGCTATTTTAACCAAAATTTTACGTTAAATGTGAACAAACATAATTTTGAGGGTAAATAAAATTTATATCACATCTTTAACTCAACATTGGGCTGCACGGTGGCGCAGTGGGTAGCATGATCGCCTCACAGCAAGAAGGTCGCTGGTTCGAGCCTCGGCTGGGTCAATTGGCATTTCTGTGTGAAGTTTGCATGTTCTCCCCGTGTTTGCGTGGGTTTTTTCTGGGTGCTCCGGGTTCCCCCACAAGTCCAAAGACATGCGGTACAGGTGAATTGGGTAAGATAGTGTTGCACACTCTTTTTCCAGTTTTTATTTATTCAGTTTTTTTTTTCAGTATTCTCAACAAGAATTGTGTGTGTGTGTGTTTAATAGACATCTAATGGACTAGATGTCTAAAACAAAGGCTAAATTTGGGCTTTCTGTGAAAATCTAATAGTAAATAGTAATAGTAAATAATAGTAAATCTAATAATAAATGTCTAACACTAATCCAAAAATAGACTAGTCATCAAATATGACAGATTAGACAGACTTTGCATGCATAGTCAAATAAGACAATAAGACAAATAAGACAGATTAGACAGACTTTGCATGCATAGTCATTCATTCCTGTGATTCATTCTGTTGATGACCAATCTATTTTTGGACTATTATTAGACATCTATCAGGTTTTCATAGACAGCCCAAATTTAGCCTTGTTTTAGAGGTTTAGACATTTCTTATACTTCTTTTAAACAAATGATTGCTTGATGAGTAATTTTTATTTTTATTTTGTCTGTTTATTTTAACAGCGACAATACACTTGACATTGTTATACAAAGGCAACTGATGTCGCGTACATAGGGCATATACTGTAGCATAAAGCTACCGTAATTTGCAGCCCTCCTCCCTGGTTAGGCTTTACATAAAAAAAGAAAACACAAAACAACATGCACAGTATATACAGCCACAAACATAAAATGTAAGTCCGTGGATTCTACAATTACCATTTACTGCCCCTGTAGTCTTTGACCCATCACTGCTGAATTTATGTATCAACTCACAGAGTACTTTAGGGGCAAGACCTTGTATACACTTAAACATGGTTTTTAAAAATGTAACTGAACAGGTTATATTTTTTCAAGAATTTGACATTAATACAATTTTATTGGTTTCTATTTTATTGGTTTCTGATTACATTTAAAGTTTGTTTGTAAAGTGACATTGCAGGCTTAACAACTGACTGACAAGCTTGACCCCATATTATTGCACAATAATACATACATGATAATATCATAGCATGCACAAACATTTGCGCTGCTTTAAGATATATACAGTTGAAACCAGAAGTTTACATACACTCTAAAAAAAGGAACATAACCATTTTTTTTAAAATGTCTGATGGTAAATCATACTAAAAGTTTACTATTTTAGGTTTTTTAGGATTACCTAAATCATTTAGATTTGCTAAATGCCAGAAAAATGAGAGAATTTTTTTTGAGAATTTTTTATTAATTTCTAGACAGTCAAAAGTTTACATACATTTCCTTGGTATTTTTTTAGCTTTGCTTTTAAAACTGTATAACTTTGGTCAAATGTTTTGGGTATCCTTCCACAAGCTTCTCACAATAGTTTGAAAGAATTTTGGCCCATTCCTCCTGACAGAATTGGTGTAACTGAGTCAGATTTGTAGGCTGTTTTGCTCGCACAAGCTTTTTCAACTCTGCCCACAAATTTTTTATAGGGTTGAACTCAGGGCTTTGTGATGGCCACCACAAAACATTCACTCTGTTGTCCTTAAAGCACATTTTAACTAATTTGGCATTATGCTTAGGGTCATGGTCTGTTTGGAAGACCCATTTGTGGCCTAGTTTTAATTTACTGGCTGATGTCTTGAGATGTTGCTTCAGTATTTTTATATAATGTTCTTTCTTCATGATGCCATGTATGCTGTGAAGTGGACCAGTTCCTCCTGCAGCAAAACAGCCCTGCAACATGATGCTGCCGCCCCCATACTTCACAGTTGGGATGGTGTTCTTAGGCTTGTAAGCTTTGCCTTTGTCCTCCAAATGTAACACTAGTCATTATGGCCAAACAGTTCAATCTTAGTTCCATCAGACCACAGGACATGTCTCCAAAAATTTGTCTTTTTCCCAGTGTAATTTTGCAAATTGTAATCTGGCTTTCTTTGTTGATTCTGGCTTGTTGATTTTCCCATGTTGTCACAAAAGGAAGCAGAGTGTTTGAGGTTTTCCTTAAATACTGTTTTACAGTTGTACCTCCAATTAACTCAAATGTTGTCAATTAGCCAATCAGAAACTTCCAAAACCTTGACAACATCATCTGAGCTTTTTCAGAGGCATAATAATCTTATTGTATGTAAACTTGACTTTCAAGAAAAGTTATTACAATTTCTCAAAACAAATCTCTCTCATTATTCTGCTATTAAGCATAACAGAAACCAATTTGATAATCCTAACTTACCTAAAAGAGAAAAAGTTTAGTCACATTAACATCTGACTTTTTTTTAAATGGTTTTGTGCCTTTTTATACAGTGTATGTAAACTTCTGGTTTCAACTGTATATAGTCTTATCACATGAAAGCAGGTTAAATTTGTCTTAATAGTCTTAGATATTTTCTTAATATGGGCATCAAACTTAATCAGTATTGTCTTCAAAGCCCTGCACTTTAAAACTGTTTTGATTTAGTCTTTTCATTTTGTCATTTAGTTATTTAGCAGACGCTTTTGTCCAAAGCAACTTATGCCGAGTTCAGACTGCATGATTTTAGCCCTGATTTTGACTCGCTGAAAGGTTTTGAGAAATCGCCACCAAATACCTGAAATCACAGGCAAATCGGTGCTCATTCACGTGAGTGACAATCACACAGTGTGAACTATCTAAGAGAATTGTCAATGAGTCGCCGACGCCTGTAAGGTATATGGCATGCTTAATATCTGGACCTGTTGGCGATTCAAAATCATGTCGTGTGAAATGTATTCTGATTGAAAATATCATCAGCGATCATCTACAACCAATGAGAAAGCAGCATTCACTAGTATGGGTACCTGCAGGCCAGCTGGAGCTTGGGGGAGAAGTTAAAAGCTCTTATTTTCAGTTTATTTGGACCCAAGAAATTGAGGAAAAACTAGTGTTAATTTAGCAGGAGCACCTGTGTTTGTTTGACGTGTCATCTGAGCAATATTACAACCGGTCAAAAAAACAAAAGGTGGTGGAGAAATCCCTTCAAATGCCAGGTGAGCAAAATAAGTACATTTTCTAGCCCACTAAAGGCTTCTTTCTCATTAGTGAATAATACAAGATAAACTACGTGACCTCGCGTTGTTTCCATGTAACTTCTCGCATGTGTTTGATTGTGAGACAAAAGTTCTCAGCGATTCTTCTTATTTTAAAGTCATGGGGTGTGAAACCCTCTGTCGCCGATCCATCTTGCAGTGTAAACAAAGCAGTGACAAAACGCTACTCCAGATAGTCAGGCACTGTAAAAAACACCTGTGACACGACTACTTTGAAAATCATGCAGTCTGAACTCGGCATTAGAACTGTTTTCAAGAATTTTCAGGCCCACAAAACACAAATCGTCCCCTTAGAATTATAAGGTTCTATCCGACATTTTTGTCAAAATTGAGTTATTGACATTTTCTTATTGAATGACAACTTATTTACATTTTGGGTTGTTTTTTTAGAAGTTGTTTACATTTTAAGACGTTTTATTTAAAAAACAAATGTTACACACAAACTGTTTGCTATGGAATGCAAAAACTTTGAAGCTCAATATCTCAAAACCATTCAGAATGCAGATAGAACCTTATAATTCCAAGGTGACGAAATTCATTCACCTTCCTTTGGCTAATTCCCTACTTTATCAAAGGTCACCACAGCAGAATGAACCACAAATTACTCTGGCATATGTTTTACCGGCAGATGCTCTTACTGTAGCAACACATCCCTCAAATCTGACAACAAACACCCTCACACTCTCCCATTTACACACTATGGAATATTTAGTTTATCCAATTTACCCATATCACATGTCTTTGGACTGTGGGGAAAATGAAGCACCTCGAGGAAACCCCTCAGACAAAAAACAAAAAATGTTTCAATTTTTAGTTGTGTTTTGTGATATGCATTGTGTTAAATTACCCTTGCAGTTGATGGTGTTAAACTCTCATGATTAGATTAAAAAGTCTAAAAAAGATTTAATAATTTTAACACCAATCCTTATGTAAAGAAGATATTTATTTTTAACATTTATTAATTTGTCCAATTATATTTCTTTAAAAAAAGTGTCAAATCTTTTTAACCTTTTTCTTTTAAGTGAGGGACAGTTAGTATTTGTTTCTTGTGTTGATCAACATTATGCCAGAAATGGTGTTGATTGAACTAAACTTGTCCTGAACCCAGAATATTCCCTCTAACTGACAGTTGACCTAGAAGCCTGGCCATGAGATGCGACTGTTTCCGTGTGATTCTCCTCTCCACACTTCAGTGCCGGACTCACTCTTTCCGCACGTCTGGAATATTGGAATCTTCACCGCCAGCTCACTTTGAGTCAGCACCACTGTGAGAAATGTTTCAGAATGTTTGTCTTTTTCTTCTGGAAGTGGATGCCCGAGTCCATGTGTACAAATTCCATCTTTGGTACATGTGTAGACTGATGGGTGTGACAAACATATTTTTCAAACTGAACCTTGTTTACTTTTGTACATGTGCGTAAGTATCTCACAGACTGCCTTCGAGGTTCATGGATCAGGGCCAGCTGCCATTCACCAATCAGCTGTAGAGTGACAATGGTTGGTTTGACCCAGAATGCTTTGCATTTAGCCCACAGGGCGTTTTGGAGTGTGTTGTCTGCGGGCCATTTCTCACTGTTAACTGTTTGACACGCACGCTTGTACATGCCATACTTGGGAAAACTGTGCCCACACAGTTTCTGCACACACACCCTCCACTTCAGTTTTCCTCTCTGTTGCTCCTCGGCGTCTTGACAAAGTGTTTTTCAAGCACATACACACTCTCACACATAAATCTTTCTGTCTTTCTCAACGTCCTGTGTAGTCTTTGCTTCAGGGCACAAAATATTATCATACCCAACTGACTGTCCATATATTTACATGCATAAATCTGATCCCAAATCACACCGTGCTGTCAGATTCAACATGGATCTGATATATGTGTTATCTTTCAACAGCGGAGATTAAGATCTGGCTGTGTATGACAGCCAGCTCAAAGTTTGAGTATCACAGCTCTTTGCATGAGTAATTTGTCCATGCCACGCACAAAATTGTACACATCAGTAAAATGGCAGATAGAAGATTAGATTGAGTTTTAAACAGCTGCTACTAGCAGCATTGGTATTATTAGGGGAATTTAGAGTGTCTGAGGATACATATACAACCCTAAATCAGAAAAAGTTGTGACAGTTTGGAAAACACAAATAAAAAGAAAGTAGTGATTTCTAAATGTACTTTGGCATATTTTATTGCAAACAATACAACACACACTATTTGATGTGTTCTTCATGTCTTTCGGATGAGACATTAAACCGAGGTCCTGACTCTCTGTGGTCATTAAAAATCCCATGGCACTTCTCGTAAAGAGTAGGGGTGCAACCCCGGTGTCCTGGCCAAAGTCCCTCAATTGGCACTTACCCATCATGGCCTCCTAATCATCCCCATCCACCGAATTGGCTCTATCACTGTCTCTTCACTCCACCAATAGCTGGTGTGTGGTGAGCGCACTGGCGCCGTTGTCCAGTGGCTGCCGTCGCATCATCCAAGTGGATGCTGCACACTGGTGGTAGTGTTGAGAGTACCCCATCCCCCCCCCCCCCCCCCCCCCCCCCCCCCCCCCCCCCCCCCCCCCCCCCCTTATGATTGTGAAGCGCTTAGGGTGTATGGCCATACACAGTAAATGCGCTACATAAATACACATTACATTACATTACATTTTTATTGTTTTTTTTTTTCTTTTTCAAAATAATCACGTTCCAATTTTGGTTCTTTACAACACATTGCAATGTTGCCATTCCTTTTCACAACACTTAAAAGATGTTTTGGGACTGAAGACACCAACTGATGAAGTGTTTTATGTGTAGTTTTGTCACATTCTTCCTGCAAAAAAAGTCAAAAACAGTATGGGGTCTTCGTTGTCGCATTTTGCACTTTAAAATGTACCATACATTCTCTATTGGAGACAGGTCGGAACTGCAGGCAGGCCAGTCAAGTACCTGTATCCCCTTCTTCCATGCGTGCAGAATGCGGTTTTGCATTGTCTTGTTGAAATATGCATGGGCCTCCCTGGAAAAGAAGGCAGCATATTGTGCTCAAAAATCTCTATGTACTTGTCAGCATGGTGCCATCACAGAAGTGCAAGTTACCTTTGCCAAGGGCACTGACACAACCCAATACCATGACAAACCTGGCTTTTAGACTTTTTTATGGTAGCAGTCAGGGGTGTGTTTCCCAAAACCATCGTTAGCCAAGGTCGCAAGTTCCGTCATTTCAAACATAGTTCTTTGATTTGTTGTTTCCCAAATCCATCGTTCCAACGAACATTCGCAAACTGCATCGCAAACTTGTGCACTTGCAACTACATGTCTGGTGCTGTACTTAGAAACAAATTTCCTGGCTGTGTTCTATTCCCACTTATCCCCCCTATGCCCTATTCAATAAGAACATTCTAACATTTAAACTTGAAATGATTAAAAATAAAAAAGCATTTAAGTCATCTCTCTTAGGTGTAATTTGCTTTCAAAGTACTTTTACAGTTCAGTTTTAGCGATTTTCATGTTTACAATTGTGCTCCCTTTGCAGTGCACACACAGCCTCATGACAAAAGCTACAGGTAACCTATTATTTAAAAGTGGAATTTAGGTTACGTATCCAAAGTTTGTGAAAACAAAAAAACATAGCATATGTTAATGCTTTTAATTTATAGTAGGTTATTTATTAAGTATCTGTACTGTATATGACCTGTTGGTTGGAACATTTCTGCAGTGGTTTGCATGTGTCAAATTGTAAAAGTAGACTTTTCAAAAAAACAAAAAATAAATAAACAATATTCTACTTAATAATAATAATAATAATAATAATCATCATCATCATTTTTATTATTAATAATATTATTAAAGTAGGATTTTTTTTCATTTCCTAATAAATAATAAATATTAAATTTCATTTTTTTAATAAATAGCCTGTTATCACAGGACTTCCTTTTGGTACAGTAGAGTTTTCACTTGCATTTGTGGATGTAACTACATATTTGGTACTTGACAAAGGTTTGCCAAAGTAGTTTTGAGCCCATGTCGGGATATCACTTATAGATAAATGAGGATTCTTGATGCAGTGCTGCCTGAGGGATCAGAGATCACAGTAGTTCAGCTTAAGGGGGTTCCACAACAGAAGGTTGATGCGTCGCGTCACGCAGCGCCATGCATTTTAGAATTCTAAACAAAGGTTTTTATCACACACCGGCACCGCACTTTAGGAGCGCACCCTTGTCCTTTATGCACTGAAATTCCTCCAGATTCCTGGAATCTTTTAATTATGTTATGCACTGTTGAAGGTGAAATATCCAAATGTCTTCATATCTTTCTTTAAGGGACATTGTTTTTAAACCTTTCAATATTTTTTCATGTATTTGTTGGCAAACTAGAAAACTATCCTCAGCACATCTTTGCTTCTAAAGAGCTAGACCTTTCTTGGATGCTGCTTTTGTACCAAATCATAATTACAATCATCTGTTAGCATCAACTGTTAAAAAAGTCATTATTTAACCAATCTACCTGATTAGTAGCCTTAAATTGATCCTGTACCAACTTTTAAAAAAATGTGCTGCAATAACCAAAATTGGAATACGTGTTTATTTTGAAAAAAAAAAAAAAAGTAAATAAATAAAAATCATGAGGAACACATTAAAAAGTTTGTTGTGTTGTCTGCAATGAAACACAAAGCTAGGTAAATTTAGAAAACACTACTTTTTTTTGGGATTGAGATCTGACAACTGTGGAGGTCATTTTAGTAATGTACTTTTCAAGAAACCAAGTTGAGATGATCTGAGCTTTGTGACATGATCCATCAGCTTTCTGAAAGATACCATGACAAGATAGGTTCTCTGTGGTCATAAAGAGATGGATAAGGTCAACAACTATACTGACGTAGGCAGTGGTGTTTAGGGAATGAATATTTGAACAATGTTAATAAAGAAATTGACACAAAATACATGTGTAACAGCAGTCAAAAACCAAAACCAGACACTCATGACACTTGCCTTGTTCAGCTCCCCCACTAACTAGAAAAACACCACTACAACACAACCTCCACCAGCAGTCTTGACCTTTGGGATTGATTCATGCTTTTATTCATTCATTTTCTTTTCGGCTTAGTCCCTTTATTAATTCGGGGTTGCCACAGCGGAATGAACCGCCAACTTATCCAGCACGTTTTTACGCAGTAAAGTGGATACCCTTCCAGCCGCAACCCATCTATAGGAAACATCCACACACACTCATTCACACTCAGACACTAGGGACAATTTAGCCTACCCAATTCACCTGTACCGCATGTCTTTGGACTGTGGGGGAAACCGGAGAACTCGGAGAAAACCCACGCGAACACAGGGAGAACATGCAAACTCCAACTGACCCAGCCGAGGCTCTGACCTTCTTGCTGTGAGGCGACAGCACTACCTACTGCGCCACTGCGTCGCCCCTTGATTCATGCTTTCATGTCACAAAATTCTGATCCTTTACCATCCAAAATGTTTCAGCAGAAGAGAAGATTTATCAGATCAATCAACTTTTCCTCAAACTTTTTTTGTCTAAATTTGGTGAGCCAATATTAATTGTGTCACATATTGTGGGCTTAGAGATGCTCTTCCTCTGCAGGCCCTGAAGAAAAACCTACAATAATGGCTGCGGTCATAAAAACTATGTTTAATGTCAAGTTTATTAAAACAGCAGTTATTTTACATAAGGGACAATGTATATCAAGCTATGATGTTATTGCAGAATAAAAGCCCAACAGGCTTATCAGCAGACCAATGTGAAGCCGAGACCTGATGTATAAGACTAAAAGGCTTTCTTCTCCAAAAAAAAAAAAACAGCTGGTATTAACTGAACACAAAAATAGAAGTTTAACACAAAAACTTGTTGTATATTATCAAAATAAGCAAAATAATATTTTTCAGGACAGTGTATTATAGAAAAGCATACTTCTTTTCACTTCATCAATCACTTCACTATTAAATTATGCTGGATGGCTGGTTTGTGAATTCAGCAGTTACTGTGTTTGTGATTTTGTGTCGTGCTTATCTGCTTGTCAAATCGCCTGCCAGCCAAATCCAAAGCAAACAGAATGCTGAGAAGAGATTGCCATTCCAGATTTACCTGCCCTGCGCATACTGTAGCAAAATCCGCATATGTGTATGTGTGTGTGTTTGTGTTTATGAGTTGTTAGACTATTCCTTTGAAGTTAATGACCAAATATGCGAGTGTTTCTGGCACATTAAGGCCCATTATTGGCTGTGGGCACTCGCATATGTGTGAGTGTGTGTATACGTGAGGTTTTATGGTCTGTGCTCACAGTGGCCAAAGTGTTTGATGGTACATGTGAAGGTTCTGAAGAATGTGCATGTTTGGTTTCATATGTGTGCAAATGTGCGGGTGGTTTTCGAGAGGAGAAAGACAGCTGCCTTTTACTGCCCCAGGGGGTAATAAAGGAGGAAGGAGAGGCAGTTATTTGGGGTCTTTTATAGGGGCTGGAGGTAGAAAGGGTTGGTTTTATTAGGGTCACACAGTAACCAAGTACAGCTGCAGGCATCACCCCTAAACCTCTCCACATTCCACCATCACCTCCACCTTCTACCTTTTCCTCTTAAGGGGCCATTTATACAAGACTGTCTTCAACTAAAAATGGAAAAAGGTTTATTTGTTTTGGTCATTCGAGTACACAACACAGCATTTTAAAGTGCTGAAAACACAATTTTTACAGTGCAGGTTTTTAAAAATGATATCGTCCTCATCGAAAAAAAAAAAAAAGATTTTGTAAAAACTATGATGTCAGGCATGTGTGTATCATATATTTACTATGAAAATAATGTACAGTCAAAACAGCAACTGAAGACTACAGGACCGTATATGCATAGTTGTCTAGAGTTATTTAAACAAAAAGTAAAACCAGCAACTACTGTGCTGGCATGTGTAATAAAATTGTAAAATAAACAGTTTCCACATTCGATTTAGCATTTTTGCAACATACTCACAACAGATAAGCTTAAATTTTTAGGCACATTGTTATAGAAACTGTCACTTTTACTGCTTCTTCAAATGTATCTCTCATTTTATCATCATCTCTCTTTGTGTGGCATCTTGTCTTTATTGCCATTGTAATAAAAATAAAGAGTGCACTTCCAAACTTGTATCTGGAAATCTAACAACTTTATTGATTTGGTTGCTTACCAACACATGCCCTTTCATATATAAAATCTGATCTCACAAACAGGTCAGCAGCAAAAAGTGGTGAGATGACAAAACCCTTACGAATGATAAACAAATGTTTCCATGCATACATAAATATAGGGCTTTTGTCAATTTTGTTCCAAGTTATTTATATACTTTAAAGTATTTTTATTGTGTTTAAAAGAAGTATAAATAGACGTCTAATAGACATCATGATATTATTGGCTAAAACAAAGCTAAATTTGGGTTGTCAGTGATTGTCTAATAACATCTAACAAGTCCAAAATAGACTAGATATATTAGACAGATATATATTCATTCATTTTCTTTTCGGCTTAGTCACTTTATCCACCAACTTATCCAGCATATGTTTTACGCAGCAGATGCCCTTCCAGCTGCAACCCATCACTGGGAATATATATATATATATATATATATATATATATATATATATATATATATATATATATATATATATATATATTTGTCAAAATTGAGTTATTGACATATTCTTATTAAATGACTGCTTATTTACAATATGGGATGGGTTTTTTTTTTTTTTTAAAAAACAACTGCTACACACATACTGCTTGCTATGGAATGAAAAAACTTTAAAGCTTAATATCTCAAAAACATTCAGAACGCAGATAGAACCTTATCATTCCAAGGTGATGATATTCCAATTTTGGTTCTTGCAGCACATTTCAAAAAAAGTTGAAACAGTAAAGCATTGACCACTTTGTAATGTTGCCATTCTTTTTCAAAACACTTAAAAGACATTTAGGGACTGAAGACACCAATTGATGAAGTGTTTCAGGTGGAATTTTGTCCCATTCTATATCGGAGACAGGTCGGGACTGCAGGCAGGGCAGCCAAGTACCTGTATATCCTCTTCCACCGCAGTCAGAACTTTGTAATGTGTGCAGAATGTGGTTTTGCATTGTCTTGTTGATAAATGCATTGTTGTCCCTGGAACAGAAGGCAGCATATTGTCCTCCAAAACCTCTATGTACTTTTCAGCATGGTGCCATCACAAAAGTGCAAGTTATCTTAGCCAAGGGCACTGACACAACCCAATACCATGACAGACCCTGGCTTTTGAACTTGTTGCTGGTAACAGTCTGAATAATTTTTTTTCTTCTTTGCACACAGCATACATTTCTCCCCAAAAATATCTGAAATACTGATTCATCTGACCACAGTACATGTTTCCATTGTGTGAGGATTCATCCCAGATGCCTCAGAGCCCAGAGAATTCGACGGTGCTTCTGGACACTGTTAACATAGGGCTTCTTTTTGGCACAGCACAGTTTTAACTGGCATTTGCGGATGTAACTACATATTGTGGTACTTGACAAAGGTTAGTCAAAGTACTCCTGAACCCATGTAGTGATATCGCTTATAGATAAATGAGAATTCTTTCCCAGAGATGGGTTGCAGCTAGAAGGGCATCTGCTGCGTATAACATGTGCTGGATAAGTAGGTGGTTCATTCCGCTGTGGCGACCCCAGATTAATAAAGGGACTAAGCCGAAAAGAAAATTAAAAAATGAATGAGAATTCTTGATGCAGTGCTGCCTGAGGGATTGGAGATCACAGTTGTTCAGCTTAGGCTTCCACCCTTGTCCTTCATGGACTGGAATTTTTCCAGATTCCTTGAATATTTGAATTATGTTATGCACTGTTGAATGTGAAATATCCAAATGTCTTCCTATCTTTTTTTGAGTAACATTGTTTTTAAACATTTCAAGAATCTTGTATTTGTTGGCAAACTGGTGATCTGCAGCCCATCTTTGCTCCTAAAGAATTAGACCTTATTTTGAAATGTGTTGCAGGTCTGAATGACTGGAAAGGATTATGTTTACAAATGAAATTAAGTTGGCCAGACAAAACACAAAATATTTTGTGTTCATATTGTGTCTGCAATAAAATAAAAGTCAAAGTAAATTTGGAAATCACTACTTTCTTTTTTTCTTAATTTAATATATTTTTATTTATAATATTATATAATATATAATATAATATATTTTATTACAATTTTTATTTTTATTTTGTTATCCATACTGTCCTAATTGTTTCTGATTTGAGGTTCTATTTATACAATATATACGACCTAGGGTGTTTTTTATTCTGAATGTCCATTTTCTCTGATGATCCTGCTCCATTAGCACATCTGCTGTCAATCATCCTCACCATGTAATCCGACAGGCATTTCCTGGCCAGAAAGGACAGTTATTGGCTTTTGTTCACCTGTATCTATTTAATTTAACAGCTTTGACCCATTGAGTAGTTTGGAGATTTATTCGAATCACTTGTGGGTGTTTTCCATCCATGTTTTGTTTTACAATACATTTAGATTTCTTTCAGCTGTTCAAAACTGAGTTAAAAGAAATGAACCAGAGACACATTGAGTGTGATAGTGAAGAGAAAGAAAGACTGAGATGGAAAAATCAGGGAGAGACGAAGGGGTGGAGAGGGACAGGCAAGTTATTCTAGTTACAGCCAGCTGGCAGAAATACTAAAATAAGATGTGATCCCAACACGGTGTGTCCGAGTGAGAAAAGAGAGTGAGAATGAGGGTGGGTTTGTCAAAAAGGTCATGGTAGTTTCTTTCATTAATTCTTATTTTGAAATGAGATCAACTGATGTTTATTCCACCGACATCATGGAACTACCTGTACACTTCTATAATTATGTTTGTTAATACCTATATTGTGTTTGGAGAAATGCAGCTGAATGACAGAAAAACACACTTTTCAGGGCAGAAACCTTTATTGTCTATGCACAGAAATAAGTGATGACTGCTGGAACTGTTTATATAAAAAACATAATTAAAAAACAGTTTGGATGAAACTTTCAGATTCATGCTTTATTAAAATATATACACAAAAAAGTAAAGATGGAAGACATTTGTGATCTGAGATTCTAATGGGTTTCTAATCCCAAATGACCCTTTTTCTTGACTCCGCCCCTTTTTGTGCTGTTGTTAATTCAGACAAAAACTTCACAAGGAATGAATCGGACATTTTAATGAATGGCATGACTGGGTCTTCTCATAAAATGTTAAAATATTGATTGGATATTACATAGATGGAATGAACTTAAGTCAAAATGCATTTTATCTGGCATTTTCATTAAATATACTGTTACATTATGCTATAATGAATATAATCATTGTCAAACAAATTCTTACTATCAAGTGAAATGAATTACATTTCGGGCACGATAAACAAAAGACACATTCACACCTAGAATAGTAACTATGATGATAACTATAGTAAAGTTTACAAAAATGAAGGATAGCATTTTGTTTATTAAAAACAAGTTAGGCAATATTTTTGTCTGACACTTTAAATGCTTGAGCTAGCTAAAGCAAAATGGATTCTGATTTGAAAAAATAAAGCAATATCACTCCTTGTGATCAGGTTTCTGTAATTCTTTTATATTTATGATATTTGGAACTATATCATTATCATTACAGTTACTATCCTTAGTGTGAATGGCTCTTCAAAATATAAAAACATAGCAGACACTCCATACAGTAATATTATAAAGAGAAAGGTCTGTCTGAGAAATGGATGGTGACAGTTGATAATGTAGGATTGATAAGTAATATTTTAAGGCGGAGCTTTGCATAGGGTCAAATTAAGAACAAAAATAACAAACCAAATGGTGTGGCCATATTAAGGAGGGACATTTCAGGACAAAAATGTCCATTGTCTAATGTAATTTGTGTAACACTGAATGATGCAGAAGTCACTTTATTCCTAAGCACTTTCCCTGCAGGCACAGGACGTCAACATGACGTCATATTGATGCTTATCCCAACATACCTCAACGTCATGGGGATGTTGGATTATGTTTGGAAATGAAAATCGGGTTGACATCAGAACCCAATATCAGGCCGACATCTATGTCCAATGTCCAACATAAAATCAACCTAAAATCAACCAAATATCAACGTCTACTCATGTTACACCTTGACATTGTGTGGACGTTACCACTATGACATCTATTAGACGTTGAATTTTGGTCACTTTCCAACACAACCTAAAATCAACCAATTATCAACGCAATTTGACGTCGTCATTGGACGTCAAAATAACGTTGTCCTCAGACACTGGCTAGACATTGAATTTTGGTCACCTGATGTCATGATCTGAATCTAACCTAATATTAATGTCTTATGATGTTGTGTGCCTGCTGGGTTTCTAATGGTCAGTGTGAAGAACTGTATAGATGGCTCTTATTTTGCCCATGAAAATGACAGAACAATGTCTGTAAGTGTGACTGTACCTTTAGCAATTTATTTTCAGTGGTGATTATGGACTATACCACCAAAACTGGTTTTCAAGCTTCAGATTTCCAGGTCTACATCTATTTTTAGATTAATCTTTAAAAGTGCTTTTAAACCCAAGATGATGTAGTTTTAAATTAACCAATCAGAAAAAAAAAAATCTTTGCTTGAATCTCTGGAACTATATTTGCATGGCTCTTTGACGTATTATTCAAATACATTGTCAATATAAAAGTGTGAAAGAAGAGATTAGGGAGAAAGGAAATAAGTCACAGTCATTGTGATTAATGAGGAAAGACTTTGATCCAGATGGATATTCTTCCTTTTTCCTTATATTTTCACTCTCTGACATAAACTCTTGTACACACCACATCATCAGCTGTCATGGTCTGCAAAAAAGCAAGGAAAACGTCCATTAATAGAAAAAATATGATCAAAGTTGAATTTGTGTAGGAGAATGTTCACACTGGCAGTTTAGTTCTCTTGGTTTGTTAAAAAATAACATTCAGTCCTGTTTCCCTTAGCATTCACGCATTCATTTAATACTGATCTTAAAGATACAAATCTGTATGTGCTTACATATGGTCTTTGTCATCTGCAAACTGATGATTATATAAAAATGTAAAGGAGTCAAAACAGCAGTAGAAATTCCTCTTTCACACACGTACAGTTGAAGTCAGAATTATTAGCCCCCCCTGAATTATTAGCCCCAATTTCTGTTTAACGAATTTTACTAGACATTTTTCAAGACATTCTATACAGCTTAAAGTGACATTTACAGGCTTAACTAGGTTAATTAGGTTAACTAGGCAGGTTAGGCTAATTAGGTAAGTTATTGTATAATGATGGTTTGTTCTGTAGACTATTGAAAAATATATATAGCTTAAAGAGGCTAATATTTTGACCTTAAAATGGTGTTTAACAAATTAAAAATAGCTTTTTTTTCCCAGCCGAAATAAAACAATAAGACTTTCTCCAGAAGAAAAAATATTATCAGACATACTGTGAAAATTTCCTTGCTCTGTTAAACATCATTTGGGAAATATTTAAAAAAGAAGAAAAAATTCAAAGGTGGGCTAATAACTCTGACTTCAACTGTATGTGTTGCAAGGAGACATGTTTCTAATGCTTTCATCAACTATTATGCGAAAGTAAAATGAAAACAGGTATATTTGAGCAATCTATTTTTTCGATGGCATCTTCTTAACATCATGTCCTGCTTTAAGTTTGTTTAGATGCCTTTGGATCCTCTTTGGATTCATAGCTTAATCCAATTGCACCAAATTTCAATGGGCAGCAAACCAAGAGACTTTTTCAGCAGTTCAGCTTCATGTGGCGGTGTCCGCACTTATTCAAATAAACCACACTGACAAAGCAATCAGAGTTATAGTTTTAACTGAACCAAACCTTCTAAGTGTAAACACATCCTAAAAATCATTAGAATAACCAATGCAATCTCACAGTATCTTGTCATTTTTAATTTGGTGCCTATTTGTATGATTTTCATTCATTCGTCAACCTTTTAATATGATTTGGTCAGGTGAAGGGTGATTGGTGGGGTGAAGGGCAAGTTCCCTATTAAAAAATAGTACACTTTTGTATGAATTACATCATACAATTTAGGGGCAGATTCGCCAAACAGGACGCAATTAACAAAACAGTGCCAATAGGTATGGACATTTTTGTAGATGAATAACCAACAATGCACAAATTAAGAAACAAAGACGTAATAAGTGTAGCATAAAGGTGCGGGTGATCTACTACACAAAAGTCCTGACAAAAGTCTGTCTTCGATCCCAGTTGCAAATATTAACTTGACTTCTAGTTGATCATTTGGAAAAGTGGCAGAAGGTAGATTTTTTAAATTAATCATCTGTTGAACTGTATTACAATCATCACAAATACTGCAGAAAACCTATTGGAACCCGCGCTGACCCAAGATTCTCACAGTAATAAGTCAAGTTTGGTGAAGGAAATATCATGGTTTGGGGTTACATTCAGTATGGGGGCGTGCAAGAGATCTGCAGAGTGGATGGCAACATTAACAGCCTGAGGTATCAAGACATTTGTGCTGCCCATTACATTACAAACCACAGGAGAGGGCAAATTCTTCAGCAGGATAGCACTCCTTTTCATACTTCAGCCTCCACATCAACGTTCCTGAAAGCAAAGAAGGTCAAGGTGCTAGGATTGCCCAGCCCAGTCACCAGAGATGAACATTATTGAGCATGTCTGGGGTAAGATGTAGGAGGAGGCATTGAAGATGAATCCAAAGAATCTTGATGAACTTTGGGAGTCCTGCAAGAACGCTTTCTTTGCCATTCCAGATGCTTTATTAATAAGTTATTTGAGTCATTGCAGAGATGTATGGATGCAGTCCTCCAAGCTCATGGAAGTCATACACAATATTAATTATTTTTCCACTGCACCATGACTTAATATTATATACTGTAGATTATTTCTGTTAAGTGACAAGACTTTTGTCTAAGCTAAGTCAGACTTTACTGTCCTAATTAAATCATTAAAAATCAAAGCTGATCATATTTTATTTTGGTAAAATAAGCGTAATCTAGAGGCCTTTGTCTTTCATATAAGCCACTGCTGATACCAAATAATCAACTAAAAGTCAAGTCAAGGCCAAGATGAAGTTCCTGAGAGCTTATTTTATTTATAATATAGAGCATATTTGGACAGTGGGAGGAAAGCGGGAAACCCGGGGGAAACCCACGCAGACACGGGGAGAACATGCAAACTCAGCACAGAAATACCAGATGGCCCAGCGAGGACCCGACAGTGTTAGTCACTGGGCCACCGTGCCGCCCATTCTGGATAAAGGTGGAAGAAGGGGAGGAGGGGGGTTTCTTCCAGACGAAGATAGTTGTAGAAAGGAAATGATGATATATATAGTGACTTGGGATCCTTTGATTGGAGGATCATGATTAGCTAATGTGGGCCAGCTGGGTCAATCATGAGCACGTGCTCCTCTCGAAATTAGTTTATTATTAAACTTAACTAAAAGCAGCTATGACAAACTTATATAAATAAAGTATAGTTTTATTTTATTAAGGCCTGTTTATTTAGTTTATTTAGCCAAAGAGTAGGGTTATTCACAGAATAGTCAAGCTTTAAGTGACCACAAGACAAAGACAAAAACCTTTTACATGCTAAGATGAAAGACTGATCAGCACTACATTCACTTACAATAAGCCATATCCGACTGTATTATGTGAGATAGTCCACAGGCGTACTTTTTGATATTTATCTGGGATAGTCCACAGCATGTACTATTTAACAGCTTTTCATGTTTTTGACAGTTCAGGTACAAGGACGACAGATGGCACGCTGTCTGAGGAAACTATAAGTTTGTGCTAGTATTACATGACTCACCCTAGATATTTGTTGCAAGTCGTGTTTTAGTTCCTGACGCAAATATAAACAAAAACATATTTGGCAAACAATATGTTTGGACAATGTGTTCCTCTGGCACTCTAAATAAATGTGTGAGGAAAAAAATGTGTTCTCTGTGGCACCTCCTCCTGACAACAACAACTGCAGCCGTTTCAAGTGCAGCATGCTTTATTAGGCATTAAATAATGATGCAAATACCCATCATTTGAGGAGTGCAAACATTGGTAAATTGCATAGCTTGATATATTTTAATACTGTACTCTCATAATTTTGCGTCTGATCACAAAACTCCTACAAATGTATTTTCAGGAAGGTCAGGTCCAATAAATATCTGTGTCAATGCCTTTTTAGCACTTTTCCTCTCTGCGTGTTTAGTAAATACTAACAGTACTCTTTTAATGCCAAAAAGACTGCTTGGACTGGCACAAGCTGTTTGTAAATCTGGCCCTTAATCTCCAATATGAAAAATGATTTCGTTTTCCAGTGAGAGCAATGAATCTTACCAGAATCAATTCGGCATCATTGGTTATTTCCCTGGTCCATGAGGTTTTTGGACCCTCGCCCTTCTGCAAAGTTTGTTCGCAGCTAATCTTGCTGTCTGTTACCCAGCGAGGAAAGCTCTGAGAGAAACAGAGACAGACAAATATAAGTAGGCCTTGGTCTGTGACTGTAAAAGAGAGACGGAAAGAGTGAGAAACAGATCCGTGCCCAGGAGACGGAGGCTAAAGGAATGGGTGTGTATCCACTTTAAAAGCTCCTCTGAGATGGAGGGTGTGATTGTGGCCACATCAGAGATCAGGATTGCATAAACATACACTTTTTCACAGGTTTTTGGACAGTTTGGAAAAGGAAAACACAGGCAAACAAATGACTGAAGTGTTTTTATATGGGTGTGTGTATACCGTGCAGGGACGTCCATCCACAGTGGCCTCATTAAACTCCTGTCCAACTGTGAAGGTGACGTTGGTGGTCCTCACTGAGGTGGATGTCTTGATTGTCAGTGTCTCTCCCTCCTGTGTAATCTCCACGGATGGCTTTGATGCGGCTGCGACCGCAATCTTACGGAGCATCACATTCACACCTGACAAAACATGTGGAACAGTGAGTACTCTGGCATTCGTTATGTAGAATTCTTCATTTATACGGTTTTAAGGACAGAAAGACCTGCGGTTAGACAGGTCAGGGGAATGAGAGTGATGTTATTAAGACTGGCTGTGCTCCACATATCTGCACTCTCTTCCGACAGTGTCTGATGACATCACCTGATTTAAACCCACAGAGGAAAACCCATTTGACAAGCCAGAGCGGTCAGAGAAATGAAGAGAATGGACACATGCTATCAGTACAATGTCTCAAGGGCCTTAACACACTTTACAAAATTTTGGGTTATTTCATCGATACCAACTGCTGGGTTAATCATTTAAAATTAAATTTAAAGAATCAAAGATAGACCAACATTTGGGTTTTTCCATATTTTTCAACAAGCATTTTTCAGAGTGCATATGCTATAGAGATCAAATTATTTTCTCTGATCACAATGTACATGATCCATTTGGCATTATAAATTGTCATAAATATTTATGAACTTTACATTTGAAAGTGTACAACTATAGTTATATAAAACAATTAGAGTTGTTTTTTAATTAATGTAACATTTACCAAAATACAGTAAACAATAATAAAAAAAAAACATATGCACATAAAACTACTACAAAATGTAAATTCCAAATTCAACTAAAATAAGAGTTGATGTTATAAAATACATATATATTATATATATATTTGTTACTATATACATATATATTTATACAAAAGTTCTGTCTGGTTCTTGAATCTGATTGGCTGATAGCTGTGCAATATTCTGCAATATCAGAACTGATACAGCCTCTTTACTCTTGTGTATTACTCTGGCCACATTGAGTGACAGCAGATCAATAAACTCACTACAGTTTTACAAATATTGCAGCTGTTGGACAACATAATATACTTTTCAGGCTTTTTTAGGCAAGAATGTAGTTGTTTAGATTGCAACTATGCAGTTAATTTATAAGAATAGTGCTTATTTTAAATATTTAGAATTTCTGAAAAACAGCGCATCTGTGGCCATTAGCCTGTCATTGAGCAGAGCAAAGACTGTTGATGTTGTCCATCCACAAGAGGGCAAAAGAGACCGCATAAGAAGCTCTTAGAGCAGAAAAGATCGGTGTATTTTCAAACTGCAGCTGATCAAAACATTAGTGACTTTGATGGGAGTGTAAGATGGGACTTGCATATAAGGAATGTATGTATTTTCAGCCTGATCTCACGAGGAAACGTAAGTATTTTACGTTTTGTCAGTTTGATGGCTAATTCGTACGAATTTGTACGATTTCAAAAAGGAGGCGTGGCACCTAACCCCACCCCTAACCTCAACCGTCATTGGATGATGAGCAAATCATACTAATTTGTATGAATTAGATCGTACAAATTCATACGAATTACCCACTAAATCAAAAAGTTACGAATTGCCGTGAGATTGCGTTGGTATTTTGGGTTGGCCACTCTTTGTATAACCCTGAGTTATTCATTCTGTTTGACTGTTTGTTTCTAATGAGTCTCCTGTTTTTGTTTCTGCAGACTAGTTCAGTAAAAAGAAAGAAAAAAGAAATGCCCGCATGTGTTTAGCATTTTTCCTTTTCACAAACACAACAGTTATCTGGTAGCGTTGACGCTGCTTTAGCTTTTTCGGTGTTAATTATTGTGATCTCCCAATTGCAACAGAGAAATACTGGGAAATCTCTGTAGACTGATGGCATTTCATGCTGTTCAGACTTATAATCTTAAAATGTTCGCAAAATTACCTGTTTTATCATCACTTTAGATGTTACGCTAAAGAATCATTCAAATACTAGCTCTAAAATGACGTTTGTAAATTAGTAACGGCTTCTGTTGTTCTGATGTTAGCTGCAGCTGTGAATGAATGGTGGAAGAAAGTAGTTCCTCTTACAAAATAATTTTTAGACTCTCTCTGTTTGATTTTCTTTTTTCAAGAGTTCACACTTAGCTCAGGATTTGTAAATTGCTAGTTTGGCTTGCTGTCACGGGAGAGAGCCCTGAGCTCAAGGGATCCTTGGTCCCAGGGCACCCCTCCTTTTGTAGGTTCAGGTCGATCTCAAAACTCTCCCGCTGCTGAGGCTAAAGTGAACTTCCTGAGAGTAAGACCTTTAGGAAAGAGACTTAGGCTAATTTTGTCTATAATATACTGTAGAGCATATTTGGACGGTGGGAGGAAACCGGGGAACCCGGAGGAAACCCACATGGACATGGGGAGAACATGCAAACTTCGCACAGAAATACCAGATGGCAAGAACCCGGAGTCAGTGGTATTTCTTGCTGTGAGGCAACAGTGCTAGTCACTGGGCCGCCGTGCCACCCATTTTGGATAAAGGTGGATAAAGGGGAGGAAGGGGGCTTTCTTCCAGACAAAGATAGTTGTAAAAAGGAAATAAGGATATATATAGTGACTTGGGATCCTTTGATTGGAATATGGGGATTAGATAATGTGGGCCAGCTGGGTCAATCATGAGCGTGTGCTCCTCTCGAAATTAGTTTATTATTAAACTTCACTTATATCTGTAATGTATTGGGCATGAACATTTGTACAGTGTATAATGGTACTTTGTTGTATGTTGAACGCCAGTTGGCGTGAATGAGAAGTACGGTAACAGGAAGTGTATTTGAGCAGCATGTCACAGTAAACGAGGCTCCCCACTAAATCGTTCCTTGAGCACAAAAACGAACAATATTCACGATTATGTCGTCGAACTGTTGTATAAACGCAATATCACATGAGTAGCAGTGCATACGCCTTCCACCAGTGTTGATATACAGCCATATCGCACTGCTACTCGTGTATACATATACAGCTGAAGTCAGAATTATTAGCCCCCCTGTATTATTAGCCCCCCTGTTTATTTTTTCCCCCCAATTTCTGTTTAAAGGAGAGAAGATTTTTTTCAACACATTTCTAAATATAATTGTTTTAATAACTTTCTAAAAACTTTTATTTTATCTTTGCCATGATGACAGTAAATAATATTTTACTAGACATTTCTCAAGCCACTTCTATACAGCTTAAAGTGACATTTAAAGCCTTAACTAGGTTAATCATGTTAACTAGGCAGGTTAGGGTAATTAGGCAAGTTATTGTATAACTGTTTTGTATCAGAAAAACATAACTTAAAGGGGTTAATAATTTTGACCTTAAAATGGTTTTTAACAAATTTAAAACTGCTTTTATTCTAGCCAAAATAAAACAAATAAGACTTTCTCCAGAAGAAAAAATATTATCAGACATACTGTGAAAATTTCCTTGCTGTGTTAAACATCATTTGGGAAATATTTAAAAAAAGAAAAAAAATCAAAGGGGGCTAATAATTCTGACTTCAACTGTGTGTGTGTATATATCAAACTGAGTATCAGGCAATTCATTGTAAATGATGTAAATAAAGTTTATTTGTGTCTTATACGTGCATACTAAACATTTAACCGCATTTAACATTATATAATCAAGTTGTGTTGTTTATTCTTTACATATTAGATGCTACTCGCCTAAGTCACACTAAGTTTTGTTGGAGAATGTTCACCCTGTATGAGCCAGCTCTTATTGACAGAGCGATTAAATACTTCATTTCAGATGGATTCCTGCTGTGCGTGCTTGTGTGTGTGTGTGTGTGTGTGTAGGTGGGTGAGCGCACTGAGAGGGGGAAGTTATTCAACCAGCCACAGGGGATGCTGTAATCTATTAAACCTTCCTGACAGGAAATGGATAGAGCTCAGTGTGGAAGTAGGGAAGGGCAAAGGCAACAATGAAAAAAGCATGGCACAGTTGAGGGAGGGCAAGATTACTGACAAGAGAAGAAAAACGAGCAAGAATGGCAGCAGAGACAGAGAAAAAAAGGCTGTTCAAGTGCGGAAAAAGACAGCTAAAGAGGCCAGTCTCTGTGTGTATGTGGTTGCATCGAGTAGAATTTCACACTACTTGCCTCACACATATTCCCACCTGTCACCAAGAGTAAATATATACGCATGAACGCAGACAAGAGGGATGCCAAAATTTAGACTCACATTCAGGCAGAGGCACAGACAAATTGACCATTACTTCAATGACTTTTAGCATCTGGCACTAGAGCACAGATATTCACACACAATTTGTGCATTAAAAGCATGACAATTTAAGCTTGTACTAAACTGCTTTTTGATTTGGGTCTTGGAATTTCTTTTAAATGGTTTCAAAGTGCACAGCTTTGGAAACAAATCTGTTGTGAACTATAAAAAGAATGGTGAAAATGGTGACATTATGAACATGATATTATGAGTTCATTGGGCTTCGTGAGTACTTGACTAAAACAACTGTGGACTAATTTCTGTTGTGTTTATGCATAGAAAAATGCATATATGTGCTGATGCTCTGTGTGTCTTTACAAAGTGACATTGTCCACTATTAGCCCACATGCATATTACAGTGCATTTAGTGTTTTTTACTGATATTTTTGATAATGTTGTCTTCAATAGGCCAAACCTAGGAAAAACACTTTAGTTTTATAAGGACTTTTAATCAGTTTACTTTATTGATTAGCTTTTTAGATTACACAAATATGGGCCACATTTTATTTTGATGGTTCGTTAAGGTACATTGCATTTACAATACCAGCTAATTCTCATTAGATTATAAGTAGACTGTTAGGTTAGGGTTAGTGTAAGTTGACATGTACTTGCAAAGTTTCTTATAGTCAGTTGAATGTCTGTTAAAGGAGCAGTATCAACAGATATTAAGCAGACAGTCTACTAATACTCAAATGGACCATCAAAATAAAGTGTTACCCAATTATGTTTCTATTACTAAATTAAATATAATTTGGGGGTGTTCTCTGTACATTCAAAACATCTACAATATTTTACTTGATTATGTTAAGTTACAGCAAAAAAATCAGTGTGCATTTAACTCACTTTGAGTTTACCTTAACACTCCTTGGGTGTACATATGACTCCCTCCATTTTGGAGTTAAATTAACACTTTCTACAGTGTGAAATTTGTACATTACTCTCAGAGTTCATGTTAACACAGCAAGAGTTTATTCTTACATCGAACTGGAGTGTGTTACCCTTCAAAGTGATAATATATTACCTTTTTTCCTATATTATCAATTGGTGTGTGTGACAGATAACAGTGATCAAATATGTTGTAAATAGTTTTAATTTGTTAAATGTTCATTAGTCTTTTCAGAAATAATTTCAATACATTCAACTCTTTGCATTTTAAAATGCAACAAGACATGTTTCAAGTGTAAGTAAAACACACTGGTTTGATCACTGTTTGTCTGAAAGAACCGGTTAGAGTAAAAAAAACTGGACTTCCCATCACTAGTGGGAAATACACTGCATATTGGGTTATAAGTTTACACTGAAAAAAATCTTTTAAATATATGCTCTTTCACACTCGTGGATTAAAATGTACTCCGGTTTTAACACTGAACAACACCAAAAAAATCACACTGTATATTTAACACTGGAATTGTTGCTGTGTAGGGACAACATTAAATGATATGATGAAAATTCTTTGGTCACACTTTATTTTGATGGTCCGTTAGTTGAATTTAAGATACATTGCAACTAATTCTCAGTAGATTATAAGTAGGTTGTTAGGTTGGGGTTAGGGTTGGGGTTAGGGTTGGGGTTAGGGTTAGTGTAAGTTGACGTGTACTTGCAAAGTTTCTTATAGTTAGTTAAATGTTTGTTGAATGATTGTTAAATGTCAGTATCAACAGATATTAAGCTGAGAGTCTACTAATACTCAAATGGACCATCAAAATAAAGTGTTACCAATTCTTTCATTATTTACTTTTCCTTTACTTTTTTCAATATTCCCTTCTCAGATGCTAAAAGTCACTTTCCATTTATTTGTTTATGTTCTTTCTTCCGTTGAACACAAAAGAATACATTCTGAAGAAGAATGGAAATCTGTAACTATTGACTTCCATGTTGTTTTTTCTACTACGGATTTTAAAGGGTACATGTTTTCAGCTTTCTCTCAAAATATCTTCTTAAGTGTTCAACAGAAGAAAAAACTCAAAGTTTTGAACCACTTGAGAGTGAGTAAATAATGAGTAAATATTCATTTTTGGGTGAATTACCCCTTTAAGTTGATACTCCGTTTATTTCAGCCTGATCTCACGAGGAAACGTAAGTATTTTACGTTTTGTCAGTTTAGTGGCTAATTCGTTCGAATTCGTACAAGTTCAGTCGTACGAAAAAGTACGATTTTAAAAAGGAGGCGTGGCACCCAACCCCACCCCTAACCCCAACCGTCATTGGGTGATGGGCAAATCGTACTAATTTGTACGAATTAGATCATACGAATTCATACGAATTAGCCACTAATCAAAAAGTTACGAATTGGCCGTGAGATAGCGTTGTTTATTTATAGTGCAAAAAATTATGAAAATGCAAATTTGAATGTTCTCTAAATTATCAGAAATTAAAATGACCCTGAACAATGTGTAAATAATGCACAACTATGTGCAGAACTAAAGACATTTTTACATAAGCATTCTATTAATCTTACAGGAAGAACTTAAGAGAGAACCCGTTGGGAATCTGGATGTTAAAACCCTTATCTAATAAAGTTAACTGACTTCTGTCAGATCAAGTACTGGTTCAAACCCCTTAACTAACTGAGAAAAGATGTGAGAGGAGTGAGACGGTCAGGGTCAGTGTCGCAGGTTAAAGGTCAAAGGAAGTATTTCAGAATAGAGGGATAGAGAGATGGAGGAGTGTGAATGACAGGGTGCGGTGACAGGTTTGGCCCAACTGTGGTCACAAATATTTATGTGGCGAATATCATTTTAATGTCTAGTTGCTAAAAGTGTGTTCATTTTAGAGTTACATACTTTATGTGTACGCATGCTTGTCTGTTGTGCAAAGTTCATTCCACAATCAACCTGTTTGTCAATCATACACATTCCTCACATATAGAAACCTTTAAGGGTTTTTTTTTTTTTTTGCAACAGATCTCATCTCTTGCATGGGGTATTCATATGCATCATGTTCCCATGTCAAAAACAGCAGGACTCTCTCTCACTATTGTGCTCCTTCTCCGCCCTCTTTAACTTGTCTGCTTCATTTCATCATTCTTTTCAATGGTGAAATGAAGGACTCGCTCTCCCCTCTCAGGGAATCTGCTTCTTTTGTTAGACACAGACTCTTGGAGAGGGGTGTTTGGGTGGCAGCGGTGCCCTCATTAACTCGGGCGTTAGACAAATTTTGGGAACCCGCTCAGGGACGCTGTTTTAAGCGGCAAACATAAAGATCTATTTAACTGACTTTCTAACATGCACACATGCAATTGGCGCAAGCAAATAAAGCTCCAGTTAAGACAGTAGAATAAACTAAATTGCTCAGGGCAATAAAGCGAAAAAAAGCTCAATCCTGCATGCCAAATGCTCTGCCACCCCTTTTAGTTTCATTAAAGGGATAGTTCACCCCAAAATGGAAATTATGAATCATTTTCTCACTCTTTACTTGTTCCAAACCTTTATGAGTTTCTTTTTTTTCTGCTCATAAATGCTGTAAACCTAACCATCGACTTATTATTTGTTTTTCCTACTATTGAAGTCAGCTTTCTTTAAAATATCTAGTTTTGTGTTTCAAGAGAAGAATAAAACTCATAAAGGTTTGGAGCCACTTGAGGACGAGTAAATAGTGAGTAATTTTTCATTTTTGGGTGAACTAGTAAAATAAACAGGTGTCAGTTTACATCTAATATGCGCATTAACGCATACGATTTCGGTGTATATATTACTGATGAACTAAATCAAATAAGCATAATAAATCATTAACATAAGACACACCTGGGTGGTCACATGTTAGAAACAATCAAACGGTTTTGCAAGCACACAAAAGAGAGGTGGTGAATTTGCTGATATGTCCATGCCCGCGCTCTAGTCAGCTTTGCGCACTTTCTCTGCGCTCGCGTCCGCATCACGATTAACACTTACCCAGTGCTTTAAGCAGCTCCTCGAAGTTCTCAGAACTCTTCATTTTCCAGGTACCAGCAAAATCGGGGATTTTACGATCCATCTTTCGTTCTGTCGTTCCTCTGAAAGTATCTCACTTTTCTCCGATGAGTCACAGTCTTTGAACCTGACACTGTCTAAAAGTACCTGCCACTTTGATTCTGAAAGCAGTGATAAAGTGATTCCCACAGATAAAGCCAACCTGATTTTCCTCCTTCCTCTAACCTTCTACAGCTCTCTTTCTTCCACCGTTGACAAAAGAAAGTGGAGATGTCAAACTGTGCCTCAGACTTTCAGTCAGTTCTTCCAATACTTATAGCTTGTAATGAAAAAATTGCACCGAAAATTTGAGCCGGTTATCACGCTTAATCTGTGAGCGCGCACACCCCTTCTTCAACAAACTCCACCCTCTCTTTGACCTGTCAAATCAAGGAGCCAATGAGACTTGGATTTTATTGTCTTGTCCCACCCATGTTTAAGACATGTGCGCGCTTGAAAACGCCTATCAGGGCATGTCTTAATTATTTATTTTAAAGATTTATTAAGAATATTTAAACATTAAAGAAATAATACTTATTACTTTTATTAAAATGTGACAAGTTACAAAGCAAACATATTAAATATACAGTCAAAACTATTTGAATACAAATATAGAAAAGATTTGGAAAAAGACGCATTTATTTTAATTTGCATACCCCATAATCCCTCCCATTTTTCTACTATGGCACTTTTTTAATAATGTTTTAAATTGAATATTTAATAAATCTAATATGTAATACATTTAATAATGTTTTAAAGCTTTTTCTATGGCAGTAACTTTCCAAGAGGAACACGTTTGTGCCCAAATATTATATAACATTTTATAAAAACTTAAAAAAATAAAATAAAATAAAACATTTTAATATTAACTTGCTAGAACAGAATAGAAATAGAATAGAAATAGGTTAAGACACATTTCGCTCTGACAGATGAAAGCTGTGTGCAAATAACTTGGGCACATAAATGTGAATTATGTTTATCATATGCAAAACAATCCGCACTATTTGTCAAGCTAATTGTTAAAATAGAGCTGTCAAGTTCAAGCCTTCTCTCGGCGGTTATTCAAAGCACCGCGCACTCAGAGCTCCTGTAACTGGATCTGTCTCCGCTGTGGTTAGCATCTTCCCCGTTTGGGACAGAGAGGAGATGCGGAGGGTCTTCTGCGGGTGGTGGAAATTCCAGAGGTCCCGACGGGAGCGGGAGGACGCATTTGAGGAGAATGACGCAGGCACAAAAGGTGACCTAGCAGAGGCCAGGAGGTTGCAGCAGTGTCTCCGAGGGTCTTTAGTCTCCCCCTCACCCCTGCTGTTGAAGCGGAAGAAAAGAGAGCATATGGGGGGTAGGGTCTTGGTAAGAGAGGCGAAGTTTGGGTCTCTAATGAAGACGCGGGCCATGGAGACTGGATGATGAATGTGAGGCGTACAAAGAAGTCGTTAACCATTTACTTTTGATGGATGGCCTTCCCCGCCAGGGCTAACTGCAGATTTTAATGCGCGGGTTAAATCAGCTTTTACCCAGGCGACAGCAGGCACCGGACGCGCTGCAGTTCCAGTGTTGATATTTCCGCTTTATACACTTTTTAAAAAGTATATAAAGCATGTGTTTATTTTGTCCTAGGCTATATGTTGGCGTATATAACTATTTATTAATAATAATGAAAGAAATACATATAATAGCCCTATACCTATTAATATAGCTACATTTGATTTATTAAAAAACAAGTAATTAAAAAAATTACATTTTAAAACTTCGGCAAAATACTGATGATTTGTACAATGGTTTCATACTATTAAATTATTTAAGGGGGAAAAGGCCCACACCTAACTGACAATGAAATATAGCAGACCTTTTAAATTAATAGAAATAATAAAAATGTGTAAAAATCATATAAGTCTAACCAATGGGAAAATAAAACTCAACATCTTACATTTTAGCAAAACAGTTGCAATTCACAAGCTATATGAAAAATGTAATTTTTTTAAATGTAGGCCTGCCCCTTAACCATACCTCTAAACATAACCAACATAAATACTGCTTCAGTAGACTGTACAAAAATATGAATTAGACTGCACAAATCAGCCAAAATAGTTACAATTGGCTTAAGACTGCTGATATGTAAAATCTGTTTGTGTTTAGCTATTCAAAATAAACGTTTGTCCTATATGTTACTGCCATATTACAACATTCCTCGAAATATCTTCTTTTGTGGAAAAAAAAATATTATATATAATTGGTCATTGGGGCATCATGGTGGCGCAGTGGGTATGATAGCCTTACAGCAAGAAGATCGCTGCTTCAAACCTTGGCTGGGTCAGTTGGCATTTCTGTGTGAAGTTTGCATGTTCTGCCCGTGTTCGTGTGGGTTTCCTCTGGGTGCTGTCCAAAGACATGTGGTATAGGTGAATTGAATAAGCTAAATTGGCCATAGTGTATGTGTGTAATGCAAGAGTGTATGGGTGTTTCCCAGTGTTGGGTTGTGGCTGGAAGGGCATCCATTGCGTAAAACATGTGCTGGATAAGTTGGCGGTTCATTCCGCTGTGGTGACCACTGATTAATAAAAGGAAAGAAAAGAAAAAGAATGAATGAATGAATCGGTCATTGGTGAATAGGCTACATTTTTAGCCTACCCCATCCTAACTATCCGTTTTTTTAATTAACATGGTATTTTGACAGCCCTATTACATTTATACAATGAATAAATTAGGTAATCATGTATTTTTTGTTTGTTTATTTTTAGTGAAAGTGGAAGAATAAAATGTATCAAGTCACAATTTATATATTTAAACTATAATTTAAATATAAATAAATATATGTAAATATAAAAATATATTTAAGCTACATTTTTTAAACATGTTTTCTATGTCTATTAATGAGGTTAAACAATTGCTTTTCCTTAGCGTACTTCTGTTTTAAGAAGATTAGTTTTAAACATCCCACACAAAGTTACTTCTTATTGAAGGACTCTCCCTGTCACAGAGAGGAATGTAGCCCTGTGGGGTCGCGGGCGCTCACCGCATGTTGACAAAGCACGACGCGTGTATTACAAGCACTTGACAGAGATAGCGCGAGGCGATGCGTCACACATCACACACCTTGCCGATTGTGTTCACACAATAAGCTTCATGTCCACGCATGTTCCTCTTCGTACAACAACAACAGCAGACGATAGTCATTACACTCAAATCAATGGAGCTATTTGTCTTCTTATCACCGTCCTAATCTTTTTTTACGACATCTACTGCTGCCTCTGCCTTTGTAGCTTTTTATTTACTAGTTGTTAGCTTGTTAGCTGCAGGCCCTTAGGCTAGAAGCAGAGTTATCAACAATATCTAAATATCTCAATTTAGTGGGTTGAGCCCACCATCGTGAAAATGTTCAAAGCATTCTTGCATAGGAAACACATTTGACCTAAGGACAACTGGCTGGGGTGGAAACAGGTGAAATGGGAAATTAAGAGCATTTCAATTGTTTCCTGGTAAACATTTACAATATCTTGCCTGTCCTGGGTGGCCCTTGACACCGAACACCATCTTGCTCCTCTTTTCTGTCATCCCCCCTTACCCCTCCTCTTCGCCTTACCCGTTTTCATTCCCACCCACTTATCTTTTGTTCTTTTGTGTTTAGGTCATTTTTTATTACTTTGTTCGTGCCTGGTGAAAGGAGGAAAGAATATGTGAGAGAAAGAGATCAAAGCCCAATGGGGAATCACAAAGATGGAGTTAAGGGACGAGAGACGAAGACCCAACACGGAGAGAGAGAAGGGAGAGGTGCTTGGCAATGAGGGCATAAATATTTCTGTACACTTTGAAAGAGGAATTAGGGTTTCATTTTACATTTCTCTCACTTTCCCTCCCTCTCTTCCTCCCTCTTTCTGCTTCTCACTCGTCTTGCCAAAAACTCAGCAGGGTAACTGATACTCCACTCCGGGGACTCACATAACCCCAAACACATGCCACCAGCACATTGGTTTACACTGGAACACCATGCGCAATCGCACCCTCTCTCATCCACGACGCCAAACACTCATATGTTAGTTTCATTATGTTTGGAAGGCCATTAGATACAATGTTTATTTATAAATATAAATCAACGCAATCTCAAGGCAATTCGTAACTTTTTGATTTAGTGGCTAATTCGTATGAATTCGTATGATCTAATTCGTACAAATTAGTACGATTTGCTCATCACCCAATGACGGTTGTGGTTTGGGGTGGGGTTAGGTGCCACACCCCCTTTTTAAAATCGTACATTTTCGTACGACTGAACTGTACGAATTCGTACGAGTTAGCCACTAAACTGACAAAACATAAAATACTTATGTTTCCTCGTGAGATCAGGCTGATATATATATATATATATATATATATATATATATATATATATATATATATATATATATATATATATATATATATATATATATATATATATATATATATATATATATATATATATATATATATATGTGTGGAGGGGCATTAGATACAATGTATATATGGTGTTTCTAAAACTCTAACTCAACCAGTAAACCTCACATCATCTTGTCAACATTATTATTCTCAAAGCTAAACAGCCTTTAAAGTAGTGAAGACCACTTCAAGTGTTCTCACAATTTGATTTCACTGTGTGTGTGAGAATGTTTGATGCTATAGTGGACCTACTCACACACTGAATGACAATTAGGTCAAGATAACACATAATACACTAATGGTCAAGATGATTCAAAGTCCTCAGATAAGCTCAGGTACAGTTTCCTTGAACCGTGCCGAAGTGCGATTGTCCCCCCTTCTCTCTTCTCCTATGGTCTGAACTTTGTCTTCCGAACCTGAGCAAGCTTACATCATCGATGATGTGACTGTTCAGTTTAACAGGAAAAGAAGTGCTCTCGCACAGCACAGTGGAGATTGCTTTAGTTATATTGTTTTAGTCGTTTGGGATGCAGTGACACGCTGTCACGGTTTCTCAGGAAGGATGAGGGAGCGAGAACTCAAGTGCAACAAAAGATGGTTTATTAATAATTAAAATGAAACAAAAGGACATCAAAAACCATCCAGAGGGGCTAAAAAACATAACTTAGAACACAAATAAGCAAACTAACTTGGATGGGCTGGCAAGACAGGACTGGAGCAGGAACACAGGGGAGTGGCACAGGCCATCAGACAGGAGGACAATATAAGCAGAAATAATTAACAAACAAACAGGTGAACATAATAAACTAATAATGGGTTAAGAACGAGGGTGTGACTAGACAATAGACATGCTCTCCTGTTTTTTGTCTACATGACACAAACAAACAACACAAGCCATGAGCTCACATAAAGTGAGACTGGAACACGCCGTCAATGAGAAAACTCATTAACCGCGTGTTCACATGAACATGACACTAAAGCACATGGCCAAAATGTAAACCCTAGGCCACGTGCTTTAAAAACACCAACACAAACAGAACACAAGACACGAGTATAATAAATAAAAACTCACCGTGCACTCACACATGCAACTTGCATGTTTCATCCCAGCTCCAACCAAAACCAAAACCAACTAGACACCACTGCAGACAGAACAAACACAAACACCAGGACGAGAGCGCGCAGCCCAAGCACGCCCAGACCTTGCATGCTCGCATCAAGTGGGAGCGTGCATGGCCCGAGCACGGCCAAGACGGCGCTCATACAAAAGATACACAATGACAGAAAATGAGTGCTTGACCTGAGAAAACTTGAGCCGAGCACAACATACAAGACATGACAGGACTAGTGTCTGGACTCTGCCACCAAAACAAGAATTAACAAGACTGAAGTGGCAGAATCCTGACACACGCAGTCAAATATTTTGCCAAATAGATCCACAACTTTTGACGCTCAAAATTATCATATTGTGCTGCATGTATTAGGAGGTTTGCTAAAGGTGTAGCTGACCTGCAGCGAGGGGTTTGCATCTTTAATGAACTATGACAGTTCACATTCATTGAAAAGTAAGAATGATTAATAAGTGTGGTTTGTTTACAAACTAATTTCGAGAGGATCACGTGCTTATGATTGAACACAGCTGGTATCACTTAACTCCGCATATTGCGCCAATCAGATGAACACGGACACACCATAAAGTACCAGAGCGCTTTGCTCCAGTCATCTTCATTTAAAGAATCCCCCCTTCCACCCCTACTCCTCCCCTTCTCCGATAGGGCGGCACGGCGGCCTGTGGGTAGCACTGTTGCCTCACAGCAAGAACGCCGCTGGTCCGTTCCTTCCGGGCCGGTTTGCGTATCTGTGCGGAGTTTGCATGTTCTCCCTGTGTTCGCGTGGGTTTTCCCCAGGTTGTCCGGTTTCCTCCCACCGTTCATAGACAGGCACCATAGAAAAATTGACTAACCAAAATAGCATCCTAAGGCAACTCTTAGCCAGATTTATACAGTAGTTCACAGCAGGGGAGTTCTCGAGACCACCTGAGCTCAGACTCTTCTGTTGCCCTACAAACAGGAGGAAGCCCCGGGCTCAAGGATATTCTGAGCTCAGGGCTCTCTCCCGGGACAGCATGCCAAACACGCTTTATTACCAATCATCAGCTAAGTGTGAACTCTTGAAATCCATATGAAACAGTCCCTTAAAAGTGATGTTGTGTTTTCAGTTTGGGGATCAGGCGTGCTTTGCACTCACACTACAAGCGTACTGCGCCAAAGCTCAATTAAACCGCGCTCTGGCACACCTCTGGGCCCAATTTGGTGTACTCACACTTATCAAATGAACTGGCAAACACGCCTGGGCATGGTTCGGATAGCATAGTGTGAGTACACTCTTAGTTTTATCAGTTGTTACCTGACAATAGCATATAGTGAAATGTCATTTTAAATTGTCCAGTCGGAATCAAGTATTCCAGAGAGCTATGGTTGCCTCACAGCAAGAAGGTTGCTGGTTTGAGTCCCGGCTGGACCACAAGGACTTTCTGTATGTTTTTCCCATGTCTGCGTGGGTTTCCTCCGGATGCTCTAGGTTAATAATAATAATTCTTTACATTTAAATAGCACTTTTCTAGACACTCAAAGCGCTTTACACATTGGGGGAATCTCCTCATCCACCACCAGTGTGCAGCATCCACCTGGATGATGCGACGGCAGCCTTATTGCGCCAGATTGTACACCACACCAGCTGAATGGTGGAGAGGAGACAGAGTGATGAAGCCAATTATGATATGGGGATGGTTAGGAGGCCATGATGGACAGAGGCCAGTAGGCAAATTTGGGGTTAACACTACTCTTTTCGAAGGACATCCTTGGATTTTTAACAACCACAGAGAGTCAGGACTGAAAGACGGCAAGAGCCCCCATCATTATACTGGGGCGTTAGGACCCACACAGACTGCAGGTTGAGCGCCCCCTGTTGATCTCCCTAACACCACTTCAGGCAGCAACCTTCCTATGTGGTCTCCCATCCAGGTACTGCTTAGCTTCAGTGGGCGACCATGTGAGAATTGCAGAGAGCTAGCTGCCGGCTACCCCACATTCTAAAGACATACAGTATGGGTAAAATGGATAAACTAAATTGGCTTAGTTTAGTGTGCATGTGTGTTTTGCAGCACTGACGGTTATACTTTCAGTGCTGGGTTGCAACTTGAAGGGCATCCGCTGTGTAAAACATATGCCATGACTACAGTACTTGACGGTTCCATTCTGATGTGATGACCCCTGATAAATTATGGAATAAGCCGAAGGACTAAGTGGTTAGCACTGTCGCCTCACAGCAAGAAGGTCGCCGGTTTGACCCCCTACTGGACCAGTTGGCATTTCTGTGTGGAGTTTGTATGTTTTTCCTGTGTTCGCGTGGGTTTCCTCCGGATGCTCCGGTTCCCCCCCCCCCAGTCTAAAGACATGCAGTATAGGTGAATTGGGTAAACAGAATTTGCCCGTAGTGTATGAATGTGTGTGAATGAGTGAATGGGTGTTTCCTAGTACTGGGTTGCAGCTGGAAGAGCATCCGCTGTGTAAAACATATGCCGAAATAGTTGGCAGTTCATTACGCTGTGGTGACCCCTGATAAATAAGGGACTAAGCCGAAGCAAAATGAATGAATGAATAAGACCAAGGAAAGTGAGGGATAAATATATATTTATTTTTATTCTTCATTTTTGGTCATCAAATGATTCTCATGTCAAAAATGTGCGATAGTTCCGAAAATTGCTTAACTCTTTTTTTAAATAAATTTATTTCAAATATTTGACATTAATGTTGGCATGGGGGCGATGCGGTGGCGCAGTAGGTAGTGCTGTCGCCTCACAGTAAGAAGGTCGCTGGTTCGAGCCTCGGCTTGGTCGGTTGATGTTTCTGTGTGGAGTTTGCATGTTCTCCCCGCATTTGTGTGGGTTTCCTCCAGGTACTCCGGTTTCCCCCACAGTCCAAAGACGTGGTACAGGTGACTTGGGTAGGCTTAATTGTCCATAGTGTATGAGTGTGAATGAGTGTGTATGGATGTTTCCCAGAGATGGGTTGCAGCTGGAAGGGCATCCGCTGCGTAAAACATATGCTGGATAAGTTGGCGGTTCATTCCGCTGTGGCGACCCCAGATTAATAAAGGGACTAAGCGGAAAAGAAAATGAATGAATGAATGAATGTTGGCATGTCGCCCCTGCAGATCCCCCTTTTTGTGTGAAGTTCAATAAGTTTATTAACATCTCTTATTTTAGGTTAGTTCAGGCTGTAAAGTGTAATATGAGTCCACTCCACAAAAAAACTTATTATAATATCCATATTATAAATCCAAAACAATTAAAACGGGAATTTTGTTTTTCAGTCTTCAGCACACAAACACTCATTCATCTGATAAAGGGCTGATTTATATTGGACATGATACTAAATGAATTTGGGTGAGGAAGTAAATTTAGATCACGCTTGACTATTTACTCAGGTTCGTTACCTCTTACAGTATAACCATTAATACCAACTGAAACTTAACATGAACCACATGATTTCTTCAATCAGGCTGTTCCTCTTTCTTTCTTCAACATCAGGTTCTTCCCTTTTTTTTTCTCCCCATGTGTTGTTCATTCTGTCTCAGTCCACCCTTTGCTCATTATCAGACTGTTCTACTTTCCATCTCCCCCTTTCCTCCTCCTTTATTCTCCCTCTCTTACACACACACATTCTCTCTCTCTCTAATCATTCTATCCTACTTGTACAGGCAAATCAGTCTCAGACTGGTGATGTATTATCATCTATCCATTATTGGCTGGCTTCTTATCTATAAAATCATTTCCTACTGTCTTCTCCATCCTGTTTCCATATGAACAAAACTTTCATCTGAAACACACACACACACACATGTTTGTTTTTGTGAAAAGTGGGTACATTACATAGGTTTCCATTCATTTTATACAGATCAAACCGTATATTATATTGCCCTTACCCCACCCTACCCCTAAACCCAACCATCACAGGAGACAGTGTACAGTTTTACTCTCTGAAAAAACTCATCCTGTGTGATTTATAAGCTTTTTGAGAAGTGAGGACGTCACCAATGTCCTCATATTTCACCTGCTTTTTGTAATACCTGTGTCATACCCATGTCATTATACAGATTTGTGTCCTGATATGTCACAAAAACACGTACACACACACACACACACACACATACTGATTGTCTTGCATACGTTGTTCACCTTCTTCTAGCTCACACTTCAGACAAGGCAAAGCCACTCCAGCACTAAACTTGACCTGACCTTTGACATGGTGTCCTATGACACCAATTACTACAGGGTGTTCTTCCTCTTGTTCTGAATGGGGTATTTCAGAATCCAGAGTGCGTGTTCTCCTTTTGTTTGTTGAGCGAAATCCAAAATGCTGGATAAATGAACTCTTTTACCTCAACAGCCCCCAGTCATCTGAGGCTGCAGTAAATGTGTGTGCATTAAAACTGCTGCTTGAAATAAAAAGGCTCATTCCTTACCCACCAGGCATCCATCCTAATCACTTTCTCCGCCAAAGCATTTGTTTTTTGTTTGTTTTCTCCAGCTGGTTTTAGTCTGGATGTTGAAAGTTAGATTGAGAGGTAATTTTCATATTAGAACAATGCAGAGATAAGAACCAATGATGATTATTAACCTTAGGTAAGCATAACGCCTCATTCACACGGGGCGTCAGCTTCAACGCTTCCCATTCACTTTGAATGGGTGATGTCAGGCGTTGTCGAACTGCATTGTGGAGTGTTGCTCACTGCAGAAGTTGGGACTTTCTCAACTTTTCAAGCGCCAACAGAAGCATCAGCCAATCAGATCGCTGTATGCAAATACACCAGCTCAGACAGTGGACGATTGCTGACTAATTTCATTGGCTGACGCTGCTATGACAATTGTGTCAGCCCCAACTTCAGACACGCCCTCTGTCAAGCGTTGACGCTGAAGCCCCACAGTTCCTATAGAACCATTTGTACAGTAGCAGTACAATGATGTAAAGGGTACACTTATTGTCCAAAAAGAAGGCCATACAAAATGCCAGTACTGTATTTGAAAGTGTTTCAAGACATGGACATTTAAGGCCGATTTATACTTCTGCGTCAAAAGCAAGCGTATGCTACGGCGCAGCCTACGCGTGGACGCATAGCCCCTCGCCAGGGCCGTCGGCGACGTTGACGCGCACCTCTCAAAAAATGTAACGCTTACGCGTAGCGCAAGCTCTGTGATTGGTCGGCTTGGTAGCGCTGACGAGTGTGGGTGGAGGTGAGAGCCACGCGCCAGATGCAGCGAGTGTTTACAAGTGTGGAGTCCCGTGAAGGAGCTCCGGATGGAGACTGTTGTTTTGTGTTTACCTCATGATTAAAGTTGTTGCACGTCCGCCGGTTCCCGCCTCAAAATGAACGCATTTGAGCCACTTGTACATTAAGGAAGTGTTCAGGAAAAACTAAACACCAGCGAAGAAACTCGACACAGAGAAACATAAACACCTACTGCCCGCGAGCGTTTCGGAAGTGTATTGCAGAAAAAACAGAAACAGCGCACAGAAGTATAAATGCACGGCCGTGGGTCACGCCGATCACTTGACGCAGAAGTATAAACCAGGCTTTAGGCGTCATTCACACTTGTGCGTTTTTGTTTTAAAATGGTGTTTCAGAATGAAAATCATCCAGACTGACATTTATACTTTGTTTCAGAAAAACAATACATTACCATTGTCACTCACTGGACATGCACATATTTTGCTGGGATGTTTACTTGAAGTCTACTGCTTGTGTAATGGTGATGTGAGAGGGTCTTGACAAATCAGCACCGAAAATCAATTTTAGCAACATTTATCTTTTGCCTTAGTTTGCAGCCTTTTTTTTAATCAAACCTCAGTTAGATTGTACACTAGTGTATTTTGGTGCATACCAATGAATCTTTACATACACTGGCTTTTGATAACCTAAAGCAGCTGAAAGGTGTGGGTGGACGAGTACATTTTTTACAGCATTCTGGATCCAAATATCAGCATGAGGACTCAAACAAAATATCAGTCTTCAGAAATCCCCCACTTAGAGGCAGAAAGAGAGCGAGAGAGAGAGAGATGTATCAAACATTATAATTAAATTTAACTCTGTTACCTCAGCTGAACTCAGTTCTTATTGAATTTTGAATTATGTCAGGTCAACTCCCAGTTTCATTTGAAATAGTGGCAAAAATGTTTAAAGAGATAGAATGAAATCTGAATATACTTAGGCATAGTTGAATAAATAAGAGCTCAGTACATGGAAATGACATGCTGTAAACCTTAAAAGAAATCTGATTTGAGCAAAATAAAAATACACTAATCAGAACATAACTCAGATTATGCTTAATCTTATAAAATATTTATTGCACATGGATTTTGCATGTGAATTTTAGAGAACATCACTTTACGTGAATGTCAACGACCAATATGAGATGCAGAGGCATCAAAGCAGAGCTCATTAATATTCATGACCCTTCCAAATAAGATAAAAATTGAGCATTTTATTAGGGCCAGTTCTAAGGGTTGTAAATTGGTTTGGAAATCTAGTCCTGGAGAATTTTTACACTTACTCAAGCCACATATCTTCTGTGTAAATGTCAGAGAACAAGTTAAATGTAATGTATCAGTGCATTCTATGGCACCTTTAAACATTTGTTAGGTCATTGGTAGGCCCACACGGAATCTGTGTGCGCAGAAATCCGCCGATTTCCACAGATTTTTAGCCCATCATTGAGTCTATGTATTTACTTGTGTAAATGTGTGTAAATTTATTCAGTTTTTAAATTAATTTCATTTTTAATTTCATTAATTAATATTATTGTGATATAATAACAGTAATGTTAAAATGTTGATATGATTTGTTCATAATACAGTTTGTAAAGTAATATTTTCTGTCTTTTAGTAGATATATTAAATGAGACTTGCTTTGTTTACCAAATAAGTGGATCTTTATAGATACTTAATAGATACTCCTAAAATCATTCCACATAAATTTGCTGCTTTACAAAATACTCAAAAAATGTACGCAGATTCTGTCTGGCCCTAGTCATTGGTCTATAGGGCCTTTTGCACCCGGTAGTTACAGAAACCGACACAAGCCCATTCACTGAGTACTAATTTTCCCAAGATCATTATTTGGTTGCATTTGCACCATCACAAAGTTCAACAAAATCAACATCTAAAGTATGGAGGACTCTAAAGCTGTTTTCAGCTTTTATGATAAAGGAGATTAACATGAACATATAGGTTATGCAAATGAAACAGTAAAAAGGCATGCAGATATTTACTGGAATCTGTGCTTGCAGGCTGTGTAATGGTCATACAAGAGGGATTTAAAACAAGGTCTTTAGAATTTCCAAAATGCTCTGTTTTTTTCCAGGTCAAACATACCAGGGTAGTGTGCCAGGTGTAAGCATAAAAAAAACGTTATGCATTTTAAGACCAAAACACACTACTGGTCAAAAGTTTAGCGTCTGTTTTTTTAAAGAAAATTAATCTGTTCATGGGGCGACACAGTGGTAGTGCTGTTTCTGTGTGGAGTTTGCATGTTCTCCCCGCGTTTGCGTGGGTTTCCTCCGGGTGCTCCGGTTTCCCCCATAGTCCAAAGACATGCAGTACAGGTGAATTGGGAAAGCTAAATTGTCCGTAGTGTATGAGTGTGTATGGATGTTTCCCAGAGATAGGTTGCAGCTGGAAGAGCATCCGCTGCGCAAAACATGTGCTGGATAAGTTGGCGGTTAATTCCGCTGTGGCGAACCTGGATTAATAAAGGGACTAAACCTGATGAGATGTCTGAACTGTCTAAGCTAACCGAGTGTATCAAAGATGTTAAAGACTGGATTACCAACAATTTTCTTCTCTTAAATTCAGACAAAACAGAATTATTACTTATTGGGCCTAAATCCTGTACACAGCAGTTCTCACAACTGGACCTGCAACTAGAGGGATACAAAGTTAGCGTTAGCTCTACTATAAAAGATCTGGGTGTCATATTAGACAGCAATTTAACTTTCAAAAATCATATATCCCATGTCACAAAAACTGCTTTCTTTCATCTGAGAAATATTGCTAAATTGCGAAGTATGCGAAGTATGCTATCCATATCAGATGCAGAGAAGCTAGTTCATGCTTTCATGACTTCTAGGCTGGACTACTGTAATGCTCTGTTTGCTGGTTGCCCAGCATCCTCTATTAACAAACTCCAGCTAGTGCAAAATGCAGCTGCCAGAGTTCTTACCAGATCTAGAAAATATGATCATATCACCCCAATTTTATCCTCCTTACACTGGCTGCCTGTTAAGTTTCGTATTGAATTTAAAATATTACTCCTTACCTATAAAGCTTTAAATAATCTAGCTCCTGTTTATCTAACCAACCTCCTGTCTCGCTACAATCCAACCCGCTCTTTACAATCTCAAAACTCAGGGCTTCTGGTAGTACCTAGAATATCAAAGTCGAGTAAAGGAGGCCGAGCCTTCTCATTTATGGCCCCTAAACTCTGGAATAGCCTTCCTGATAATGTCAGAGGCTCAGACACACTCTCACTCTTCAAAACTAGATTAAAGACCTATCTTTTTAGCAAAGCATACACTCAGTGCATTACATAGCGGTATGACGCATGATGTGCCCCACACATGATTTTGATTCTCGTTTATATACACTATGAACAGCAGCTACGCTAATTATTCTCCTTATTCTGTATTTCCACCTGGGGGTACTCATCTCGAGGCCCTCAGAATATGCAGTGCCACTGACGCGATCCGAGACCAGCGACGAGATGATCCCAAGGTTTTCTCGACCAGGCCGTATCCTGAGCTGCTGCTGTGGTGGTCTTCATGGAGTGAGAGCATGACTGACTCCTGTGAAGGACAGACGAATCTTCGCTGAGGTCCAGCTTCCTGCGCCTATACTGCAGCTCTGCACAAGACGTTTGGCCATAGGGGAAATGGTTGTGTCCAACTAAGCCAGGTTTCTCTCGAGGTTTTTAAAATCTTCGCTTTCGCCACTTGGTGAATTTTTTTTCTCGCCGCTGTCGCCACTGGCTTGCATGGTTCGGGATCTGTAGAGCTGCGCATCGATGGATTTGCTATTCAGTGTTTGCACTCTCAGTAGTGATTATTAACCCACACTGAACTGAGCTAAACTGAACTGAACTTAATCTCTGAAAACTGAACTGACACTGTTTCAATTCACTATAGTCTTCCATGTGAAGCTGCTTTGACACAATCTACATTGTATAAGCGCTATACAAATAAAGATGAATTGAATTGAATTGACTAAGCTGAAAAGAAAATGAATGAATGAATAATCTGTTCATCAAGGCGGCATCTATAAAATGTAAAAAAATTGTTAAATACTTATTTCTTAAATATTTATTTATTACTTGATGTATGTAATTTCAAATGAAATTATTAGTCCAGATATTATTGCTTTTATTACTATTACCATTATTAATAAGAATATTAATAATAATTAATATTAGAGTGATTTCTGAAGGATCATGTGACTTTGAAGACTAGAGTAATGAAGCTGAAAATGCATCATTAAAATCACTGGAATAAGTGATTAAATTAAATTAAAAACTACTTTTGAACAGTTATTTCATAGTGCAATAACATTTTACAACTTGTACTGTATTTTTAATTAAATAAATGCAGCCTTGTTGAGCAGGAGAAGCTTATTTTAAAACATTTAAAAATCCTACTGACCCCAAACTTTTGACCGGTACTGTACACTAGTGTACATTCCAACTGAGCTTTAAAAAAACAATGCCGCAGACAAATGCAAAAGATAAATGTTGCTAAAATTCAAACATGCATTGCAATTTTGGTTCTTGCAACACATTTCAAAAAAAGTTGGGACAGGAGCGATTTAGGGCTAGTAATCATGTAAATTGGTTAGACAATGATTTGATTTAAAACAGGTCATGTCAACAGGTGATTACAATTTTGATTTGGTACAAAAGCAGCATCCAAGAAAGATCTAGAGCAGAGATACCCAAAGTAGGGTCTGCTGGTCAAAAATGGCCCATTGTAACCTTTGGTTTGGCCCACCATCCCATCTGAGGAGAGTGAGTAAGATGGAGAGGATTGAGGAATCTCTATGTTGCCTTCGTCATTTCTAATTTGACGTAACTTTTTTGTTTGGTTTTTTGCTGAGCTACAAAAAAGCAAACTGAAATTAAATGTTGTAAATAAATCTGATTTTATAAAAATAAATGTAAATACTGTCACTCAAATCAAACAAACCAAGACAAAAACTAGTGTAATTCTGTTATAAATGAGATTATTTTGCTTTTACTGTAACAAGTTTATTATAAAATGTAAAAAAATACTGTATTAGTTAATATAACACAATGTCTTCTGTTCATTTGTAAATATTATTAAATAAATTAGGAAATTACCATGGCAACTATATTTACCTTATAGGCCCACTAGCCTCAATCAAGTTTGGCTTTTGGCCCTTCATAAGAAAAAATTAGGCACCCCTGGTCTAGAGCTTTAGGAGCAAAGATGGGCAGAGGATTGCCAGTTTGCCTTATGGGAGTAGAATGAAAGTGATAAGAGGCTTTTGCAATGCAATAACTTCAGAATAAAAGTATAACTTGTGGAGAGGAACAAACTAAATGTGGGAATAAAAACAAGAGACCTTTCCCAGCCTCACACCTTAGTTTGTTTGCAAACTGAACATTTTCTTGCTTTATTCTTGCCATAAAAGTTCAATTTAAGTGCAAACTGGGTTTCCAACACTCCACCCTTTTCTACCCCACCACCAACCCTCATCACACCCCCTGCCTTTCACTCTTCACTCATTCTTTCAGTTCATTCTTTCCTCCTTTCTCCTCAAAACCAATTGTTACATTTTCTGACTGTGACCGGTGTGCATGTATTGATTTGCCTAATGTCATATTTGTGTCATGACCTATTGACTGAAGTTAGTGCATGCTTGTCAAAGCTTAAGGCTTGATTAATAGTGGAGTCTCAACGGGAATGAACAGTTCTGTTAAAGAGGAGGGGTTTAAGGATCTCATGCTTCCAGCTCATGTATTTCAGCATAAAACTGTCCAGCAACATTGCGTCTACAGTCCTGATGATAATAATGTTGAAAATAATTCATTTAGTTAAATAATTAATGTATCTACACCATGGGAAGTCTATGGGCTAAATGAAATAAACGAGTCATTGGGAGAAAGGGTGGAAATGTGGTGGAATTCTTGTAAAGAAAGGCCAGATTCCTGTGCTACATTACAATAATGGTACACGGAGAGCCCAGGGAACTAGAGATTTAATGGGTGGAGAGGTGAAGGAAAGGTTAGAGGTGTTTTCTTTGATTTCTCTGAACAAATGTTAACACTGTGAGTCTGTGGCAGGATGAAAACATTATTGCATCCCAGTCAGACTAACACGAAGCAGGTCTACAATGCCTCGTGGCTGCTCAGATCCTGTGGGATTATGGCATAGCAAAATGTTCACACTTTTTCATGTCAGGTTGAAAACTTTGTATATTCAGTCATCGGTGTATTGCTTGCTAGTTTGATGAATAGCTACTGTGCATTTGGACATTTCCTTCTCATATAAGACATTGTTTTTTATGCTATATTATGGGTAAAGGTGCGTTAAAAAAACTTACTCTACTGCCATCAGCCAAAGTCTTAATTTTAATCACCTTGAATGAAAAGTTTACTGGTGAAAAAAAAAAAAAGACTGTCAAACTGCCTGAGGAAAATAATACATTTGAATACATTTGAGAACTATAGTGTCATCTGGTGGATGAATTTCGGTAACAAAATACTGAAGAAGTTCACAATTTTCACTTCACTTGCTGACTTGCGCACAGTACACCAGAGCCCTCTGGAGGTAAATAATGAAATAGCAATATGACTGATAACTGTTCAAATTGCATCTGCAGGCAAGAATTAAAAATAAACAAAGATATCACTGTCAGATGTAAAAATTCCAACCTGTCGCAATTTTAAAAATAACATAAGCCCAATATGCGGCCCCAATACCACAATGTATCACTTCTGCATTTTCAAAAGCTTTTTAATTTCTCTCATCTCTGTCGTCTCGGCTTAGGGTTTCTGTTCAACCATAACTTCCTAAAACAAAAGCACCCGTTTTACAAAAGCCTGAAAAGAGTGATCGAGTAATTCTATGCCACACAAAAGTCTGATTTTTTGTAAGCCTTTTTGTATGATTAAATTACATTTTGTTTAATATTAATAATTATTATATTTTGAGATGTTGTTGATCCAGAGATTTAACCATGGAACTACATTAAGATGAAAGTACCCCAATAATTTTACCACACAACGCGGAGGGGGCCCACTATATAATCATACAATATAGTGCAACACAAAAAAGCTCACATAGTAACAAAAACAAATAAATATTAAGACATAAAACATAAAAACACGTATATAGAATAAATAAATAATCACTTCAAGTGCCCCCACCCCCCCCCCCCCCCCCCCCCCCACCCACCCAAATAAATGTTTAAAGAAATCTAAAATATACAAGTCACCGAAACACCTCTGCTTTAGACTATGCCTTATTTAAATGTCTAATGGCTGCTGGTATGAAACTATTTTTGTATCGTTTCGTTCTAAAGCTTAATACTAGAAATCTGCGACCAGAAAGGAAGGAGCTGAAACTCTTGAGTGTAGAGGATGAGCAGTGTCACTTAAAATTGAATTTGTGATTCTCTTTAGCTGCCTGGTGTACACAGCCTTTAAATTGGCTAGTGATAAATATTTTTGTTGTTAAATTATACTGACACATTTTGACGTTTTCAGGCTACTTGTCTCAGTTTTGTAGGCCACATTATGCAGAGTTAAAGGTTTTAGTTCACACAAAATCAGGGCTCTCAAGTTATGGAATTTTTTTGTTTCTTAATATTAGAGTGAGATGAAGGGTGGGGCTTGTGTGTGTTGAAGATAAAGTTATTACATATTAGTTATTACAGTTATGACACCTCCGCATGAGAAATACAAGGTGTGGCTTGAGAGAGTGAGAACTATTTAAAATGTGTGAGACTGCTATAATGGAATTTTGGTGAATACTCAATCTAGAGGCTTCCCAGGTGTATATCACTTTCTTCTTTCAGTCCATATGTGCAGCAGTAGTGTCTTGCAGAGAAGTGCAATACATTTGATTACTTTTATGTGACAGGCATTTGAATGCTGGATGCATAGGTTGTTTATTCAAATCTGACTAATGAGATGGGACTTTATTGTTACACCCAGTATTGTATTTTTAGGTAAACCAAGAGCTGAAAATGAATACTACGGTTGGGAGATAAGAGAGGAAAATTACAATAAGAGTAACACCAGTCAATAAGACTAGCTGAGGTTTTCAGTCATTTATGACAGTTTTTAAAAGTCTTAAATGTTTATATATACAGTTGAAGTCAGAATTATTAGCCCCCCATTACATTTTTTTTCTTTTTTTAAATATTTCCCAAATTATATTTAACAGAGCAAATGTTCACAGTATGTCCAATAATATTTTTTCGTCTGGAGAAAGTCTTTATTTTATTTCGGCTAGAATAAAAGCCGTTTCTAATAAAAAAAACAAAAAAAACATTTTAGGGTCAAAATTATTAGCCCCTTTAAGCTATATACTTTTTCGATAGACTACAGAACAAACCATCATTAAATAACTTGCTTAATTACCCTTTCATGCCTAGTTAACCTAATTAACCTAGTTAAGCCTTTAAATGTCACTTTAAGCTGTATAGAAGTGTCTTGAAAAATTATCTAGTAAAATATGGCAAAGATAAAATAAATCAGTTATTAGAAATTAGTTATTAAAACTGTTATGATTAGAAATGTGTCGTAACAAATCTCTCCGTTAAACAGAAATTGGGGGGAAAAATAAACAGGGGGGCTAATAATTCAGGAGGGCTAATAATTTTGATATACAACTGTGTATGTATATATACATACATACATACATAGAGAGAGAGAGAGTATCATCATTACATAATAAATGTTTTGAATTGCTGATGAATTATTATTTTTTTAAGTTATATTGTTAACTAATTAACCATTAACTTATTATCTTTGGGTGAACAAACCTTTTAATTATTTTTTAAACCCTATAATGAGTTAATATTTTTGATTTAATTATTTTTAGAGGTGATAAAATATTCATAGCTTGAAAAAAAGAACATTTGCCTATAAGTACCTATCACGCACATAAAAAATGCTGGGTATTTCAACCAAAATTTGGGTAATATATGAACAAAATCAACTGTTATATTTAATCAAATTTGGTTTGAAATGACCCAGCATTTTTTAGAATGGAATAACCTTAAATTTAATCCGGGCCATTCATTATCATGACATTAATTGAGTTAACTTACAGAGCATCCCCATCGCCCCACCCCACACCCCCACCCCCATATTTAAGTTATGAAAATATGATTTTAAACATTCTCTGAACATTGTGAAACAAGAAACGTCTAAAATACACAACTAAAACATTTCAGGGAAACATTACATAATGTATTAATGATTCAGTGACAGTCGTTTTAAAAGAAGGTCTTGTTTTAATGCACACTTCCTTAAAATGTCCAATATGTACAAAAATAATTAAACAATCAAATATAAACATATAGCCTAAAGACATGCATGCTTTTTGGGGTCTTTAACATATAGACTAGGAGTAGCATAAAAGATTTTCCCTTACAAAAAGTGTGCCATCACTATCAAAGTAAACCACAAAGAAAGCACGTTTGTCGCAATGGTTCCCGAGCTCCCCTTAGCCCCACAGTCCAGCTGGTTATTGCTTGGCTCTTTGCTTTCTGGGTTCCCCTCAAAATGAACCGGTTGACAAACATCTCCTATGTCTTCACAGGCGAGGATGATGTGTTTGGTCTCATTGCGCATGCTTCTGATTCCGCACGCGCCTTCAGTGACATCGATCCGCACAGTTACAAAGGAGAATTTCTCTTTGCTGATACACAAGTTACGGAACATTGTCTTTCCGCCAGCCTTACTGCACACATTCTCCACCCGCTGTTTCTCGGTGGCACGGAAAAACGACTGCGTCGGTCTGCCACACGTTTGAATCTTCCTCAGGAAAGCTTCCCAGGCGTTCTGGTCCCACGTTTTTGGCACCCCATCAGGAATATGGCGTTTGAGGAAAACATTGTGAGCATTGTTGCTCCTCGCGGGCATACATGGCTTAGAGTTAGGGTCCACTGCCTGACTTTGAGGCAAAACAAAAGCCAAAAGTAACAACAAGGCGATCATTTTGAAGAATTGCTGTAAAGAAAGAGAAAAAACGCAGATGGTCTTTAAAAGGCTTTCGCTTTGCTGCCGACCGTAGTCATCTAAAAATAGCACACAGTCTGCCGTTGAACCTGGCATGCGCGTTGGTCTCTGTGAAACTTACCAGTATGTTGATCTGCAGACCTAGTTGTTGGCTGATCTAAGTCCTCTTGGTGGATTTGTATCTGGTGTTGTTATATTTCCCTTTTTTGAGTTTCAGATGTAGGATCAAAAGACTTGCTGTGACACGTCAGCCCTTTTAGCTCGGTTTAGTCTACTGTATTTCTGCCAGAATTACAACCAGGCATACGGATGACTCACATGCAATGTGCTTGGCAGGTTTTATATCTTACTTGATGTTATATAACGAAAACCTGTACTTGATAAAAAATCTGATACATCTTAAGTCTTTTTATGCATTTAAGTTGAATTTTTGATTAAACTGAAATTTATGACGTTTTACGTTTTTAACTTTATCTTGAAAATTTAAATAAATCCTATCTTCCTACTGGGACTAGGGGGCGTTGATGAGTGATTGAACACTTTATGAACCTTATTTCAGGTGTGTTGTCATTTGAAAAAAGTGTTGTAAGCGCTCTTGGTTTCCCACTTTGGTGCAGGGCTTATTTGGGTACCGCATGTCCAGCTTACACAGACCAGTGTGAAAGCTATGATGAGCATCCACGTCAACATTTTTTTGTCTCTGAGGATAAAGGAAAATTTCCAATGTTTATTTATTCATTTTCCTTCAGCTTAGTCCCTTATTTATCAGCGGTTGCCACAGCAGAACAAACCATCAAATGTTCCAGCATGTTTTTACACAGCAGATGCCCTAACAGCCACAACCCAATACTAGGACTTCGGCCGATAATTATTTTGTTTATCCAGTTCACCTATACAACATGCCTTTGGACTATGGGGGAAACCGGAGCATCCAGAGAAAACCCACGCCAACACGGGGAGAACATGCAAACTCCACACAGAAATGCCAACTGGCCCAGCCAGGACTCAAACCAGCGACCTTCTTGCTGTGAGGTGACAGTTCTAACCACTGAGCCACCATGCTGCCAATTAACAACAATAAAATTTAAAAAAAAATTATTATATGGAGGGATTAATGTGCATCTAGTTGATTATTCTCACAGTAAGTTTGACTGCCTTGTCACCAGTATACACTGGTTGTAAATTCCACTTATTGGCTACGTAGCTACTTGCCACAAAACCAAAAGATTAGACAAAAAAACATTGATCTGAGATATAACAATTTATTAACTTTTGTTTATTTAATCTTAAAGCTGACAGTAACAAAAATGGCTGAATGCAGCCTACACTATTATTCAGTCATAAGATGGTGCCAAACAGTTAAGTACAGCAGCCTGCAAGATAAACATAAAACTACCCAAAAAGCATTTTAATGATGAAAAGACATCTAATAGCAATCTAAACACAGCCCAGATGTCTAATTACAGCCCAAGAACAGACCAGTCATCAAATAGCTAGGAATGACTACACACACAAACCTATATATATAAATATATTGTATTCTTAATACATATATATATATATAATATATATATATATATATATATATATATATATATATATATATATATATATTAGTGGTGGGCCGTTATCGGCGTTAACGTTCTGCGTTAACGCGAGACTCTTATCGCGCGATAAAAAAAATATCGCCGTTAATCTATTCTCAAAGTTGGGTGAGAGCTGGGTCTTTTCTGCGCAAGCTATGATGACTTTCACCTTGATAGTTTAGCGCGGATGTATACCTGACCGGTGAGCCGTCTGGGAAAGAAGTGCCGTTCTGAATCAAATCAGCAGGATGCCTGACTCTAACTGAGCAGTTTCACTTTAACTCACGAACATTTAATTCATGCCTTCGTGACAAACTGGGGTATTAGACGCAAATAAATGAGTAAGGACAGGTGAGAGTGTTATGGAATTTAATACCGCACGCCAAATGAGAAGAAAAAAAACTTCCGCATTTCGCGATGTGTGTGTGTGTGTTTGTGTGTGTGCGTCTGTGTGTCTGTGCGGTCCTTTACTGACAGCCGCCTGTGTGGATCTTGTCGAAAAATATGGCGAAAAGTCCTACATGACGGGAATAGTTTGTCAGTAATGCCACTAATATCTGCATACTCCACGTCTCAATTCCATTTCTGTTTAGTTCAGTTATGACTTTAGTCGCATTAAGTAATCAAAAATCGCTGTTTACATGGTAGACTCTTATTCAGAGTATTGTTTTAATCATATTAAAATCGTATTAAAGTATTGTTGCCCATGTAAATGTAGCACCTGTGACCTACAGATTATTTTGATGTCCTAATAAACACTATGGGCCGATCAGAAGACTGGATTCGCTCGAGAGCCAGAGTTGCAGCAAGAGAAAAGACAGTCAATGGGGTTTGATTGAAAAAATAAGTGATTTATAAATTTCTTTTCGAGTTTTGATTAAGTTCAAAATCGCAATAACACAATACAAATAAAATAGAAACAATAAACAAATTTAATAAAAAAACAAATACCACAATACCGTAGAAAAACCAAAATTAAACCCAATGTTCGTATATATCTAGAATGCTATTATTTAGGATACTATGTTTAGAATACTATTTAAAATAAATATCTATACTAATATATTATAATAATAACTCCTATATGTATTATTTATCACTTATTGTTACTTATTTACTTATTCAGCTAATTATATTACCTAATTATCTAGTTATATTATCTAGTCTAATTATATTATCTAATAAATCCAGTTATCTAATAAATCTATTTATCTAATAAATTAGTTTCACTTTAGCTTTTCACAGTTAAATGATTGTTCACAGTCACCGAAAACAAACCCAGTTCACAGTTGAATTAAAAGAAAAGAAAATGGAATTCGGGCAACCCAGTGGCGCAGTAGGTAGTGCTGTTGCCTCACAGCAAGAACGTCGCTGAGGTTCGAACCTCGGCTGGGCTGGGTCAGTTGGCGTTTCTGTGTGGAGTTTGCATGTTCTCCCTGGGTTTGCGTGGGTTTCCTCCGGGTGCTCTGGTTTCCCCCACAGTCCAAAGACATGCAGTACAGGTGAATTGGGTAAGCTAAATTGTCCATAGTGTATGAGTGTGAATGTGTGTGTGGAAAGTTCCCAGAGATGGGTTGCGGCTGGAAGGGCATCCGCTGCGTAAAATCGTGCTGGATAAGTTGGCGGTTCATTCCGCTGTGGCGACCCCGCAAGGGACAAAGCCGACAAGAAAATGAATGAATGAATGAATGAAAATGGAATTTGATTATTTTACACAATAACTCTTTTTTTTCCCTTTCAAAACACTCCAAATAAAATAACAAAACAGAACTCGCAATGACAATCTCTCACTGAAATTATCAACAGGAACAATTTAGCTCATTACAATAAACTGTTCTTCGTGTGACAGGAGTTCAGTATTCTCTTTACTTCTCCTTGGTGTCCGTTCAGAAAGCAAAACTCAGTTCCACGGGATGGAAAAACTTTCGCAAAATCTGTTCACTCGTATCAGTATCAGTAAAAATGTTGTGTGTGTGTGTGGACTGTGAAACTTGTAGTGAAAGCGTGTGACTACCACTTTTCCAATGGGAATCGTTGACCAGATTCGTTGAACACGGGGATGGCTCGCCAGTCTCCACCAACTTGATCTTTTTACAGCCAGAGGAAACACTAACTCCAGCACTTCTCTCAATTCCTCGACCAGAAACGCGACAGATGACAAATCTCAGGAACAGCAGATGAAATAAAATAAAATAAAAAAATACAGGAGGAAAAGGGGGGGGGGGGGGGGAGGGGGGGTTGGACTTATTATTTGGGTAGCACATATATTCTGAATGCCTTCGGCAGAATTCAAATGAGCCATTTTAATCTAGATTAATCTAGATTAATTTTGAAATTTATCTAGATTAATCTAGATTAAAAAATTTTATCTATACCCACCTATAATATATATATATATATATATATATATATATATATATATATATATATATATATATATAAATTAAGATGAAGATGATTAAAGCAAACTTAACATGTAAGATAATACAGACACTAAAAATACCATTTTTTTTCTTAAAACATCAAACTCGAGATTTTAATACAAATCAAAACATGTTTTCAGACTTAGGGTGTGACTCTACAGGTAAAAAAAAAATGGCACCTTGAGATTTTGGTATTTTTGGCTTGTTTTTTATTTCAGTATATAAAAATATACATTGCATTTATTTATTTATTCATTAAAATTTTATTTTTTTCTGTATTATGAAGTTTTTTACCGAAGCACATGTATGGGGCATTCTACCAGAAACTTGTTCAAATCCTGAAATAAAAACATAAATACAGTCAATAAAAATATTTAATCCCAAACATTTTTTAAATATACTAATGGTTGATTTCTGTGAGTTGTTCTGTAAAAGAATATGTGATTCATTTGGTTCTCAGATTTTTTTTTTTTTATTAAAAACACTTTACAAATGTACAAAACCTGTCATTGTCCTTGTCCTCTGCCCAATTGAACCTACAGCTTAAATTGTTTTGTTATGCTAAAAACTGTTATTTAGAAAATGAAATAGCAAGATTAAGTTGTTATCAATCACATCAATTGATTAAAAAACATGAAATTGTTAATAAATTCTATACAAATAAATATTACAAATATATAAATGAATTTACAATTGTCCTTGTGTTTCTGTCAGTCCTGTCACATTTGCAATATGTGTGCAATACACCTTTAAGGCTTTTGACTCAAAGAAAGCGACATCATTATAAGTAAAGATGTACATTTCTGATAGAATGTCCCGTATAACATTCATTCATTCATTCATTCATTTTTTTCTTCAGCTTAGTCCCTTTTTTATCTGGGGTTGCCAGAGCAGAATGAACCGGCAACTTATCCAGCATATGTTTTATGCAGCAGATGCCCTTCCAGCTGCAACCCAGTACTGGGAAACACCCATACACTCACATTCTCTCTCTCTCTCTCTCTCTCACACACACACACACACACACACACACACACACACACACACACACACACACACACACACAATCACAAACTACAGCCAATTTTGTTTACCAATAATATCTCATGTCTTTGGACTGTGGGGGAAACGAGCACATGAAGAATACCCTCACGAACACAGGGAGAACATGCAAACTCCTCACAGAAATGCCAACTGGCTCAAATCAGCGACCTTCTTGCTGCGAGGCGAGTACTAACCATTGAGCCACCATGTCACCCTAATGTAAAACATGGCCTGCCTAATTATAAACAACATTTTATTTTACAAAAGTTTTTTTTTTCTGGCTCTTTGCAGTTTTTTTTTTCTGAATTATGCACTGATAAAAATAAATTCTCAAAGTCTTCATCCGATATTCAGTGTTTTACAACTAGGAATGTATGTTCATTAGCACATACAGTAAAAAAAAACAGAAGTTTACATACACTGTATAAAAAGGCACCATTTAAAAAAAAGTCAGATGTTAATGTGACTAAACTTTTTCTCTTTTTAGGTAAGTTAGCATTATCAAATTTGTTTCTGTTATGCTTAAGAGAGATATTTTTTGAGAAATTGTAATAACTTTTCTTGAAAGTCAAGTTTAATAAGATTATTCTGCCTCTGAAAAAGCTCAGATGATGGTGTCAAGGTTTTAGAAGTTTCTGATTGGCTAATTGACAACATTTGAGTTAATTGGAGGCACAACTGTAGAATACTATTTAAGGAAAACCTCAAACACACTGCTTCCTTGTGTGACAACATGGGAAAATCAACAAGCCAGAATTAACAAAAAAAAAAAAAAAAAAAAAAGCCATATTACAATTTGCTAAATTACACTGGGAAAAAGAATAATTTTTGGAGACATGTCCTGTGGTCTGATGGAACTAAGATTGAACTGTTTGGCCATATGACCAGTGTTACATTTGGAGGACAAAGGGAAAAGCTTACAAGCCTAGAAACACCATCCCAACTGTGAAGTATGGGGGCGGCAACATCATGTTGTGGGGCTGTTTTGCTGCAGGAGGGACTGGTCCACTTCACAGCATAGATGGCATTATAAAGAAAGAACATTATGTAGCAATACTGAAGTAACATCTCAAGACATCAGCCAGGAAATTAAAACTTGGCCACAAATGGGTCTTCCAAACAGACCATGACCCAAAGCATACTGCCAAATTAGTTAAAATGTGCTTAAGGACAACAGAGTGAATGTTTTGGAGTGGCCATCACAAAGCCCTGAACTCAATCCTATAGAAAATTTGTGGGCAGAGTTGAAAAAGCATGCGCGAGCAAGACAACATACAAATCTGACTCAGTTACACCAATTCTGTCAGGAGGAATGGGCCAAAATTCCTTCAGACTATTGTGAGAAGCTTGTGGAAGGATATCCAAAACATTTGACCAAAGTTATGCAGTTTAAAAGCAAAGCTAAAAAAATAACCAAGGAAATGTATGTAAACTTTTGACTGTCTAGAAATTAATAAAAAATTCTCAAAAAAAAAAATTCTCTAATTTTTCTGGCATTTAGCAAAAGTAAATCATTTAGGTAATCCTAACGGACCTAAATAGTAAACGTTTTAGTATGATTTACCATCAGACATTTAAAAAAAATGTGTATGTAAACTTCTGGTTTCAACTGTCTTTAATGAAATAAACATTCACATATTTGAGCATTAAAAAAATTATGCAATTATTAATGTTGTTACAAATTGATGATATGTGGTGATTGTCATACTTTTCATCAACTTGCAGTGTCTAGTCATTGCATTAAAACATTATGACGGAAATAAAACACAAAAGGGTCAAAACCCTGTTGGTTTAAGTCAGCAAATGGCAGCACTTTAATTTAAGAATGAATTCTCATTATTAACCCTAAAACAAGTCAACATATTCTGGGGGGATACATAGATTTTGAGAGGCTGTGGTGGGAGATTGAGAAAGTGTAAGTCTAATTTCTTGCTATCATTTTGAAAAGTTATTTGTTGTGAATGCTACATTCTATGTTTAGCTGACAGGCAGCACTTAAAAATAGCATGGCGTGCCTTTTTTGAGAAACTTCTTTGGTAAAAGTGGTTATATTTCACATATTTATAACATTTGAACTCTTGTCTGTTAATAGTAAGAATTGTACCTTAAAATAAAGTATGTCGACTAATGAATCGAAATGAATTAAATGATTATTGATATTACACATAATTATTATTATTGATGTTAAAAACAAATAAATCAAACACAGAGTATAGACTACATGTCACTATACAGCCTAAACAGAGATAATCTTTGGTCAACACAGACACACACACACACACACACATACACAAACACACAACTTAGTTTTAATATAGGCCTACTGTGCCTGCTGTAAGAAGTCTGAGAACAGAGCAGTCTTTTCAGATACCGCCTTCTTTCTTGATTTTTAAGATCCTCAAAATATACAAATTAAAGAGATTAACAATTGCAGACAAACACTACCATTTCAAATGCCCAGTGAAGTTTTTTTGTTGTTGTTGTTTGGCAGGTAAAGTGAAAACACAGACAGGAAGTTTCAAGCCACAGAGGGGTATTTTATTAGTGTGCAGATGAACATGTCGTGTGAAAGAGTGAGAGATACGTGGGGGTGCTTTAGGGCATGTAGGTTGACAGGTAAGTGCAGTCAGTGTTGAAGTGCAGTAGCAGCACGCCTATCACCTCTCAGTGTCTGTCTCTGGGAAGGGTTGCTCACCATCCTCTGATGGAAGCAGGTGGTCTAACATTTGCTTCGCTAGCTACATTAAACATGTTTAAATTGTGTTCATCACCAGGCAACATTTCCACTCAGCCTCCCTAAGAATGTTGCGATTAGTTCAGCAAACTGTACATGATTGCCTCAGTTTCCTTTAAATATGTCTTTGGCTGCTCCTTGTATTTTAGTTTTTTTCACCCACAGAGTGCAGTGGCATCGAGCAGAAATTGAAGAAATAGAGGGTGTGTTTATCAGTAGATTTGTATAATATCTCCAACTGTGCAGTTCTTTGTCAGTGAATAAAATATTTACCAAAATGTCATGGAGAGCCATAGGGTTTCTCATCTACCGTGAAGTTTTTGCTGCATTATCTCCTCATTACACCACAGCTGTTTCCTCCAGTGTAAAAAGTAGCCCTTAACACATATGGACACATACTGTATAAAACAATCATGTGAATATTTAAATTTAAAAAGTTTATCTTTATATAAAAAAAACCGGTAACATTTTAAAATAATGGTCCATTTGTTAATGTATTTATAAACAAACAATTAGTAATACATTTATTATATCTTTGTTAATGTTAGTTATTGTTAGGCAAGACAAGTTTATTTATGGCTTGTTTCCACTGGCTGGTACAGTACGGTATGGTACAGGTCAGTACGAGTCACCTTTATCAGGCTTGCGTTTCCACTGCCTAAAGGGTACCAAGGGCGTGGTGTACGACAAAAAGTTTCAGTCGGCATTATTCTTGCTCGAGGAAATGTCTACAGTATGGGTCGTTCACATATCACATGAGAAGCACTTCTCACAAAACAGATGCTTTACGGGATGACAGCGGGATAAAAATGTAAAATACGGGAGAATCCTGGGTAAAACGGGAGGGTTGACAGGTATGGTGGGACTAGATAATAGACGGAAGAGCACATGACACAAAAGAGACAACACAAGCCATGTGCTCACATAAATGAGAGAACTCATTAACCGCCCATTCCCAATAAAGGACAAGACTGAAGCACGCAGCCACAATGTAAACACAGAGCCACGTGCTTGGACAACACAAGCATAAACAGACGCAAGCCACGAGCACAACAGGACAGGACAAGACAGAGCTAGTGTCTGGACTCTGCCACCAAAACAAAAATTTACAAGACCAGAGTGGCAGAACCCTGACAGCTATTACTTGCTGGACTGTCTTGTTCTGATAGCAGGACAGTTTTACAAATTCTGATATATCAGTGAGGAAGAATAAGCCGACAAAGCAATTACATTTGCAGTTATTGATTTAGTAGCACTTCTATTCAAAGTGATTTACAAATGTGGTGTGCTGAGATAAGTCCAAGTAATACAGTACATGTGAATAGTTTTAGAAAGAATTTTTTTTTGATACAATATAGACTTTATTACAAAAAGAAAAACCTTTAGAACGAATTATTCAACATTCTTTAAAACATATATATTTTAAGTGAATTTAAGTGAATAATACAGTATATATATATATATATATATATATATATATATATATATATATATATATATATATATATATATATATATATATATATATATATATATATTTATATATGAATAATTCTGACTTCATCTGTATATATATATATATATATATATATATATATATATATATATATATATATATATATATATATATATATATATATATATATATATATATATATATATATATATATATATATATATATATATATACATATATATATATATATACATACAGATGAAGTCAGAATTATTAACCCCCCTTAGAATTTTTTTTTCTTTTTTTAAATATTTCCCAAATGATGTTTAACAGAGCAAGGACATTTTCACAGTATGTCTGATAATATTTTTTTCTTCTGGAGAAAGTCTTATTTGTTTTATTTCAGCTAGAATAAAAGCAGTTTTTAATTTTTTAAAACCATTTTAAGATCAAAATGATTAGCCCCTTTAAGCTATATATTTTTTCGATAGTCTACAAAACAAACCATCATTATACAATAACTTAAATAATTACCCTAACCTGCCTAGTTAACCTAATTAACCTAGTTAAGCCTTTAAGCTGTATAGAAGTGTTTAGAAAAATATCTAGTAAAATATTATTTACTGTCATCATGACAAAGATAAAATAAATCAGTTTTTAGTCTCTAATATGTTTAGAAATGTGTTGAAAAAAATCTTCTCTCCGTTAAACAGAAGTTGGAGGAAAAATAAACAGGGGGGGCTAATAATTTAGGGGGGACTAATAATTCTGACTTCAACTGTATATACAGTATATATATATATATATATATATATATATATATATATATATATATATATATATATATATATATATATATATATATATATGGAAATGAGTTGGAATATATTCAAAATTATATGAATTTATTTTAAATCATTATTTTAAATGAACTTTAATCACTGGGTTAACAGTCAATGACCAATACTCAAGAACTAAAGCAATGGTTGCCATCATGTTGACTTCACATAAAACTTATTTGTCATTTCATCAAATGCCAAGTGAAAATTAGGTCAGCTAATCTTAACAATGGTTATGATTAAAATGTTTCATGCCACAGTGCATGCTGGATGCTAGCACAGTGCAAAATCCCTGGCATTCATTGAGGCATGAAAAGTATTCTTTATTTGCTTTTATTTTTGCTCTTGTTTTGTGATGTGCAAAGTACATCTTTGTTTTTGTCACCATTGTTGAGATTCATATGCCGGTGTGTTCCACTGAAGTTGTTAAGATTTATTTGTACATGATTTGCTTAGAGACTCTCATTTAGTTCGGTGGTGCAGTGATGCCTTTCAAATATAATACAGTACTTGGACTGATCACTGAATGATGAATCAAATTTTTTTGTTTTGTTGTCTTCAGATCATAGTCAGCACCAGATCTTATATAAAAAAAAAGTTTGTTTGCCATAACAACCAGTTACAGCAGCCAGAGAGGAGAGATGTTTTGTTTGCTCTTTGTTCAGTACATTTACCTAATTCCATAATGAATCAACTGTTTGAATAATCAAATTAATAAATGACTCAATGACAAAAATGTTTTGGGGCAGTTACATTTTCTTATTAAAAGTAATAATTAATTTAAATAAGTTCAAATTTCCATTTTAATAAAAAATAAATAGTTCACCTAAAAAAAGAATGAAACAAACGGTCATCATTTAATAACGCTCACAAAAGTGTTTTGCTGCTTTTTCAAACTATTTTAAATGAGCTGAAGCAACATAATTCTTAAGATTTTTTTTGGGACAACTTAACTGTTTAATGTTCAATCCACTTAAATTTGTTAATTTTATTGATTTGTATTGAGGTTGTCACGGTGGCGCAGTGGGTAGCATGTTTGCCTCACAGCAAGAAGGTCGCTGGTTCGAGCCTCGGCTGGGTCAGTTGGCATTTTGTGTGGAGTGTTTGCATGTGCTCCCTGTGGTGGCGTAGGTTTCCTCCGGGTGCTCCGGTTTCCCCCACCAGTCCAAAGACATATGATATAGGTAAATTGGGTAGGCTGAATGTGTGAAGTGTATGTGTGTGAATGAGTGTGTATGGGTGTTTCCCAGTGATGGGTTGCAGCTGGAAGAGCATCCGCTGCGTAAAACATATGCTGGATAAGTTGGTGGGTCATTCCGCTGTGGCAAGCCCAGATTAATAAGGGGACTAAGCCAAAAAGAAAATGAATGAATGAATGAATGATTTGTGTTGGGACAATGTGAATGAACTGTGTGGAACCCTGCATTTTTAACAGTGCATTTTCATGTCATTTCAAACTTCATTCATGTATTCATTTTCTTTTCACCTTAGTCCCTTTATTAATCTGGGGTCGCCACAGCGGAATAAACCGCCAAATATGTTTTACGCAGCGGATGCCCTTCCAGCTGCAACCCATCACTGGGAAACACCCATACACACTCAATCACACATACACTATGGCCAATTTTTTAGCTTACCCAATTCACCTACAGCACATGTCTTTGGACTTGTGAGCAAAACCGGAGCACCCAGAGGAAACCCAATGCGAACACTGGGAGAACATGCAAACTCCACACAGAAATGGCAACTGACCCAGCCGAGGCTCGAACCAGCGACCTTCTTGCTGTGAGGCGATCGTGCTAGCCACTGCATTTCAAACCTATACAAATTTATTTTGCAGAACATTAAAGAATGTTATAGTCATATTCAGATGTCAATTCAGTCTGAAGTGTTTTGTATAATAAAGTCTATGTTGCATCAAAAACATTATTTCTCACGTGTACTGTGTTACTTGGACTTATCTCAGCACACCACATTTGTAAATATCTTTGAATAGAAGTGCTACTAAATCAATAACTGCAAATGTAATTGCTTCGTCCGCTTATTCTTCCTCACTGATATATCAGAATTTGCAAAACTGTAGTACAGTTTTTTTCCAGACGCAGTCCAGCAAGCAATAGCTGTCAATTCAAGGTCTGTGATAACTAGTCCGGCTATGGATAATCCTCTTCTAACCTCAAAGTTCAGTCAAAATAGCATAAAATATCTCTGATAGTTTTTGCCAACAGTTTTGTGGTGCATGATAACAGACCATTTTTAGCAAAGTCAAATAAACTTTGATAATCATTTTATTCAAAATAATCATTCTGTTTATGTGTAAAAATGGCACTCAGATCTATTTAGCCTTATTGCCTAATGATACAGCACCATTGATGCCCTCTGCTAATGCATTGATGAAATGAACAATTGGATGTCAAAACCAGTCTGATCTCACGAGGAACGTAAGTATTTTACGTTTTGTCAGTTTAGTGGCTAATTCGTACGAGTTCAGTCGTATGAAAATGTACGATTTTAAAAAGAAGGCGTGGCACCCAACCCCCCCTAACCCCAACCATCATTGGGTGATGAGCAAATGGTACTAATTTGTACGAATTAGATCGTACGAATTCATACAAATTAGCCACTAAATCAAAAAGTTGCAAATTGCCGTGAGATTGCGTTGGTCAAAACTGTTTTTAGTTAAACAAAAACAAAACTGAAATCATTGCATTTGGGAACAGAGATGAGGTGCTCAAGGTGAATGTGCACCTTGGCTCTAAGTGTTAAACATCAAAATAATCAAGTCAAGAATCTTGGTGTGATTCTGGAGTCAGATCTTTGCTTTAGTAGTCATGTCAAAGCAGTAACTAAATCAGCACACCATCATCTCGAAAACATTGCAAGAATTAGATGCTTTGTTTACAGACTTCAAGAAACTTGTGCACACTTTTATCACCAGTAGGGTAGATTGAGTTAGGCCTTACATTTAGTCATTTAGCAGATGTTTTTGTCTAAAACATCTTAAAAAATGATGAGACATTAAGCAATTCAACATGATGAGGCAGTACAGAACTGCTACTTATGCAGTGCAATCGGAAAGTATTTATAGCGCTTCACTTTTTCCACATTTTTTGATGTTAAACCCTTTTCCAAAATGGATTAAATAAATTTATTTCCTCAAAGTTCTACACATAATACCCCATAATGACAATGTGAAAAAAGATTTGTTTTAATTGTTGCAAATTTATTAAAAATAAAAAACCTGAGAAATCACATGTACATAAGTATTCACAGCCTTTGCTCAATACTTTGTTGATGCAGCTTTGGCAGCAATTACAGCCTCAAGTCTTTTTGAATATGATGCCACAAGCTTGGCACACCTGTCTTTGGGAATTTTTGCCCATTCCTCTTTGCAGTACCTCTCAAGCTCTATCAGGTTGGATGGGAAGCGACGGTGTACAGCCATTTTCAGATCTCTCCAGAGATGTTCAATAGGATTTAGGTCTGGGCTCTGGCTGGGCCACTCAAGGACATTCACCGAGTTGTTGTGAAGCCACTCCATTAGCAGTGTGCTTTGGGTTATTGTCCTGCTGGAAGATGAACCTTCGCCCCAGTCTGAGGTCAAGAGCACTCTGAAGCAAGTTTTCATTCAGGATGTCTCTGTACATTGCTGCATTCATCTCTTCCTCTATCCTGACTAGTCTTCCAGTTCCTGCTGCTGACAAACATCCCCACAGCATGATGCTGCCACCACCATGCTTCACTGTAGGGATGGTATTAACCTGGTGACGAGCGGTGTCTGGTTTTCTCCAAACGTAATGCCTGGCATTCACTCCAGAGTTAAATTTTAGTCTCATCAGACCAGAGAATTTTGTTTCTTATGGTCTGAGAGTCCTTCAGATGACTTTTGAATTCCAGACCAAGGGCTGGCTTCCATCTGGCCACTCTACCATACAGTAGATTGCTGCACAGATGGTTGTCCTTCTCTAATGTTCTCCTCTATTCACAAAAGAACGCTGAAGCTCAGACAGAGAGACCATCAGGTTATTGATCACCTCCCTGACTAAGGCCCTTCTCCCCCGATCACTTAGCTTAGATGGCCGGCCAGCTCTAGGAAGAGTCCTGGTGGTTTCAAACATCTTCCACTTACGGATGATGGAGGCCACTGTGCTCATTGGAACTTTCAGAGCAGCAGACATTTTTCTATAACCTTCCCCAGCCTTGAGCCTCGAGACAATTATCTCTCGGAGGTAAACAGACAACTACTTTGTCTTCATATGTTTTACGCAGCGGATGCCCTTCCAGCTGCAAGATGAGGATGTCGCTAAGTAATGGCAAGTTTTGTGATTTGTTTGTACGATGAATGTCAGAGGAGTCCAATTTTGTTATGGATTTCATTGACAGCTTTTTCAAAAATGGCTATTTGTACAGTCCTGTAACAGGTCTTCAACTCTGCTCCTGGATGCCCAGTTTCTTGCAGAGTTTAACTACAATAAAACACACCTGAAGCAGCTGATTGATCTTTGCAGCGTTATTTTAAAAGGGTCTGAATGGAAATAAGGTCGGCAATAAAATTTAAATGAGACTGGACAAGCTGGACAAGGGCCAAAGACCTCTGCAGTATATACTGATATGATAACTAGTTATCTACTTCCTTGCATATTCAGTGTTTTTTTATATATGTGTATTATGTGATACCAATAACTGTCTGTGCATATATAAATAATTCACACCAGGTCAAAGATCAACTTGTGAAAGCTACAGCAAGGATCTAGTACAGTCTGACCGGACACAAATACAGCAGTTCTCACTATGGTAATGCTTTTCTGTTGTCTTTATTTCTATCTTTAACTTGACTTTTTAAGTTATGAATTTTTTCCTTTGAAAAAGCAACTGATAGACTTTCATTTGTTCAGTAATGTGTGGTTTGCAGGGAATTTGCTAATTAAAATTTGACATCTTGCTTGAATATCCTCAGATTACAAAAACGCTGTTATTCATGGTCCTCTTGACCCTTGACTTGAACACTTGTCTGAGTCAGCCCTGCGGAGAAGCCCAGAACCAGAATGCCTATGATACTTTCCTTCACCATCACCTTCATAAGAACATACCGGAGAAAAAACATGACATGAGAGCATGGCAGAAGTTTGTTAACGGAATTGACACATGGGACAGGCCAATTCAGTCATTTTTCCCCCCAAGTCAAGCAAGCAGGGTCATCTCTGTCTGTTCAACAGGAGGCAAACAACATACTGGCAACCTCTGCATCAGCAAGAAGCCTCTCTTGTACTTCACTGTTAAAGTCAACAATAAGAAGCAGGTCAGAAAAGTCAAAGCTTTTCTTGACCATCATGTTATTCTTGCCTGTGATAAAATTCGAAGTGAAAACAAATGTCTACCAGTTCATTTTGAGGCAAATGTAAATGATGTTATACCAGACAATAACAGACAAGACTGCAGTTAAAGCAATGGCAGATACATGTTTTATCTCTTTTGATGATCTGTAGACACATGGCCGCCGAATCTGTGATGTCCGCTTTGCTCATTTTATTTTCATCAAACTCTTGCTGAAATACAAAATGTCTTCTGTTGATAAAGGATGCAAAGACATTGCTTTCTATGTGCTTTTGCTTCATTATTACAGTCATTTGTTGAATAAAGATTGCAATTGAACACTCAACAGAATTGTTTTTCTTGGATTTGAAATAATTATTTCTTATGTAATACAATCATCATACTTGACAACATGAGAAGTATAAGAAACATTCGGTAACACTTTACAATAACAGTACATGGATAATGATGTGTTAATATGTAAACTAAACATTACTTTATTACGAACTATGAGTTAATGCGTGCACTAATCATGAACTAACTTTAACTACAACATGAGTTCAGGAGTTATTACATGATTGTTTGTTAATTAATGTAGCTATTAATTATCACATTAGTTTATACTTCATTTAATCATCATGAACTCCTGATATGTTAATGTATAATTATACCATGACTTTACTTGTGGGGGCACATCATCATTAACCCATCCTTAACTACTTATGAACTTTTTATGTACGTCCGTCTAGTGCATTTACACTGAATAACAATAGAAACGTGTTCTGTCAATATCAACATGAACAGGAGTTAAGGATGAGTTAAGGATGAGTTATTGGCGATGTGCCCCTCCAAGTAAAACCATGACATAACCATACATTAACAGCTCATGAGTTCATGTTGGTTACATTTAGTTTAAACTTAACTGTTATTTAATACATTAATTAACAACATGTACTAACAAGTAATTAAGGTAGCCATTATTTACTCATGGACTCTTGTGACTCATGTTGTATTTAAAGTTAGTTCATGATTAGCACACGCATTAACTCATCATAAATTCATAATACAGTAAAGTTTAGTTTACAGATTAGCACATCATTATTCATGTACTGTTATTGTAAAGTGTTACCAAACATTCTGTTTAGCTCCGAACTTCATTTAGTCATTCTGTATAAGCTTATCTAAACTGAACTAAAAGTAAGTACTTACCTTACTCCCAGGGGCATTCAAGGTGATATTTAGCCACACCATGTTGGTTTTACAACATCTAGTTTTTATGAGGTGGGTTGGTAGCCCAACACTTAACCCCCAACCTGGAGGACCAGGACATAAATTACAGACAATTTAGCCTACCCAATTCACCTATAGCTTATGTCTTTGGACTGTGGGGGAAACAGGAGCACCTGGAGGAAACCCACACGAACATGGGGAGAACATGACCCAGCCGAGGCTCGAACCAGCGACCTTTTTACTGTGAAGTGACAGCACTACTACTGCGCCACCGCGTCGACCTGCACAGCGTTGTATTATTCATTCATTCATTTTCTTGTCGGCTTTGTCCCTTGCGGGGTCACCACAGCGGAATGAACCGCCAACTTATCCAGCACGATTTTACGCAGCGGATGCCCTTCCAGCCGCAACCCATCTCTGGGAACTTCCACACACACATTCACACTCATACACTATGGACAATTTAGCTTACCCAATTCACCTGTACTGCATGTCTTTGGACTGTGGGGGAAACCGGAGCACCCGGAGGAAACCCACGCGAACGCAGGGAGAACATGCAAACTCCACACAGAAACGCCAACTGACCCAGCCCAGCCGAGGTTCGAACCTGCGACCCAGCGTTGTTCTTGCTGTAAGGCAACAGCACTACCTACTGCGCCACTGTGTTGCCCAGCGTTGTATTATTATTATTTTATTTATAAATCTATAAATGTTTAACAAAAGCATTTAAAAGAAAAAAGCAGACATTTGGACATTTGTATACAACAAATGCTATTCACTTGTGGTCAATCAATAAAGTTTGCAAAAAAAAAAAACAACTGCTTATTTTTCCTTTTGTTCCATTTTACAAAATTTCAGTCCCACTACTGCTTACCGTCTCTCTACAATAAAATTTTGTTCCAGTTCAATCAACATTCCAACGTCAAATCATCCTCATAAATAGGGCCAGACAGAATCTGCGGATATTTTTTGTTATTTTTACGGAGAATTTTGTAAAACATTTGTGGATTTATGTGGAATGATTTTAGGAGTATCATAACTAAAAACTTAATATAACTTAATATATGAAATTAAAAATAATACCTTTTTAACTTTTATTTAATGTTAACAATGCAAATCCAATTAGATCCACTTATTTGGTGAACAAAGCAAGTCTCTCATATAATATATCTACTAAAAGACAGACAATGTTACTTTACAAACTGTATTCTAAATAAATCATATGAACATTTTAATATTACTATTATTATATTACAATAATATTAGTGAAATTAATTTAAAAACTGAATAAATATATATGGTAACACTTCATTTTGATGGTCCATTTGAGTATTAGTAGTCTGTCTGCTTAATATCTGTTGATACTGCTCCTTCAACAGACATTTAACTGACTATAAGAAACTTTGCAAGTACATGTCAACTTACACTAACCCTAACCCTAACCCCAACCTAACAGTCTACTTATAATCTAATGAGAATTAGTTGGCATGTAGATGCCATGTAACTTAAATTGAACAGACGGACAATCAAAATAAAGTGTGACTGTATAAATGTACACACATTTACACAAGTAAATACATAGACTCAATGATGGGCCAAAAATCTGCAGGAATCTGCGGATTTCTGCGCGCGCAGATTCTCTGTGGGCCTACTCATGGGCTACTAAGGTTCAGTGTGACCTTGGCTGCGTTCGAAACCGCATACTCAATGAGTAGGTACTCAATTTCAATAAGTACTTACTTAACGAGGACTAAAAGAGTAGGCACTCAACAGCCAAATCTCGTTAAGTATGAATAGGATCGTACCTCATCCGCTATGTTTACGTTATCATGTGACTGATGTTAGAAGCGCAACAACTTTAAAGAAATTGCAGGTCGAATGAATCTTAATTTAAATTAATATTTTTATTTTTTAAAAATTCACATGAATTTGTTGTCTTTATTGTTTGTATAACATTTTTCATCCACAAGTAACCTGCTTAAATCTCGTTTGTTTTGCTGACTTGTTTGATTATTTAACGCAGATATATTTAACCTTCTCATTGTGCATTTGTGTGCATATAATCTCATAATACAAGAAACCCATTACATTTACGTCAGTTTTGTTAATTGTAAACGATACAACCATGTTATTCAGAGCCTGTATAAATTATAAGTTCTTTATTAATAATAATTATAACAATCCTATAATAATAATAATATAAATAAGATAACAGGGACAGAAGCAACTCATAGCATCAGTAACGTGACTTATATAAACTTATATAAACCTTGTGCCATCTAAAATTTTCTTGTAAAATGAACATTTTTCTCAGCCTCCAATATAGTTATTTTACTTTAATGGCAATCCAAATAACCTATTTTTTTTGCCATAAAAGTGGATTAACTGAACATACACACCGGAGCTTGCAATTTTCTTTTCGAACAGATGGCATTTAAAGGTTTTTGCATCTGAACTCTTCATATACCAGAAGATATGGAGAATTATTGTAATATTTTATTATATTGGCATCAATAGTGTGCTGTTACCTACTGTAGGCCATCCAAGAGTGACGTTCATCTTTGCGTACAGTAGTGCTTTAGTCTGCTTGTTTTACATGACCACAATTTGAAGCAGGGAATTAACATTTTAATTTATTCTATACCTTAAAATATATATTTTTAATTTCAATAATGAAGGACATCTATATAAATCAAACAAATCATATATATAAATGAAACAAAATACAAATTAACATTTGTTTTATATGCCACAGCTATGCATTAATAGTCACTAGTCAAATGTAGCAAAGTGAGTACATCTTCATTTTCTGTCAAAATATGAAATATATATTATTGAAAAATTATTATGTCATTTATTGACCATAAAAGGAAACATTAATATATGATTAAAAGAATTAATAAAAATAACCAAGACAAATAAGTCCACAACACATGAAACAAAGCTTTATTCAAACTTGTTCTACAATCATGTAAAACCGCATGTTCTGCTGCATCTCCACACAGCGGGGCCAGTTCTGCAGATGATCAGCAGGTGTTCATTTGTGTTCGTCATCATCATCAGCATCATCACTGCTGCAGTCAGACTAAAACGGGGTTAAGACATGAAGCTGTCCATGCCTGAGAAACCTATTCTAAAGAAGAAGAGACCACAGCAACATCTGTCAGGGTCTTATCCAAAGCACTACTGCATCTCCAACATCATCTCCTTCATCATCTCCTTCATCATCTCCAGCACACTGCTGCGCTTCTTCATCCTCAATGCACAGGGCACCTGAGGATATTTCAGATCATACAAAATAAAGAAGTCATTTTAACAGACTAATGTCATTTTGTGTTCGAAAATAAAAATAAATAAATTTCTCATTATCACCTATACAAATGAACAGATAAAACAAATGAATTATTGTTTTATTTAGGTTTATTAATATTATACAGCAGTGAATGCTACATTAGCACAAACACATCACTCACTCAGGTGTCTGTTTAATGTTGTCATTTGCTGATCTGCAACACTTCTCATATATTTATGTCAGACATTTAATAATTGTCTTTTGTTTATGTAAATTCACGTTTGAAGCGTAACGTTATGTGCTTCAAGTTCCCACATAATTATGTTTTAGAGCAAAATAAAACAAACATAACGTTACTATAAAGCATCTTTACACTGTCAGTAACTCTACAGTTCACTGTACACTAACGTTAGCTCAACACATGCGATTTAACTCAGGGCGTCTCTTTGCTTTCCAATAACTTACGTTTCAAAGCGTCCGCGTCCCGTTTTTCCTCAATATTATGACGTATCCTCTTCTCCTGCTTCTTCTTCTCCGTGCTGAAGGCTTTCCCATGGCCTCCTGGGATAGATAAGTAACCATCCGAGAATACTCCGGAAGCTGGCCAGAAGCAGTAGGGCATCCGGGGATTTCTCGCCTACACTTTTATGATTACTGAAGTTTCAAACGTACTTCTTTCTTCGCGTACTGTTTTCTCCCATTATGTTGTGGGTGAGTATGCACATATCTAGGCAAATTGAGTATACGTACGGGATTAAGATAATTCTCGCCTACTCTTTTTTGAACATTGGGGATTCAAACATACTCAATCGCTCGCATACTGCTTTTTCCATACCTAATAGTAGAGAAGTATGCGGTTTCGAACGCAGCCCTTTTCTTAGTTATCTGATTTTATTTTAAGTAAGGCTTACATTTAAATGTGTTTTGTTTTGTTTTGTTTTGAGTGCATGGTCAATAAATAAAAGATTAACAGATATGGTCACAGAAATGACAAAATTTCCTTCTGTTTCTGAAGCACTTATTAACACTATATATTCCCCACCACTGGGGCTCACTCCCCTCTCCTTTTTTTTTTTTTTTTTTTTTTTAGAAATGCTGCCCAAAAGAGTTAGTTGGCATGTAGCCGCAAATAGACTATAAGCGCACTATCAAAATGTCTGAAGGGGAACATATAAATAAAATGAAACAGACAATCTTTAAGTGCTTTTATATATGCAATTTATTAATATTTTTTTCAGCAACTGCATGATAGATGTTGCTAAAAACAATACAGTGATACTGAAAAAACAGTTCTGCTGGTTAATATTTTAGTTACATTACAGCCAGGAAAACACTTCCTCATAAACAGACACAAGCCAGGATTTATTGCAGTTTGGATTTTGGGTATCTGGTTGAAAGTTTTCGGTGTTTGCTTCAAAGTGGTCAGGGAGGCATTTGTTGCCAAATCTATCACATGCCAGAATAACATAGTTCTCATGACGTTCCACGCTTTTGATTGTTTTAGTCGCACTGTCGATCTTCACTGTGATGAAGGAAAAGGGTTTCTTGCTGATGCAGAGGTTGCCCTGATACACCTTTCCTCCTGATGAACACACATCTGTCAATTTATTTTTTAAACTCAAAGGAAAAAAGGACTGAACCGGCCTGTCCCAGGTGTCAATTCTGTTGATGAACTTTTTCCAGTTATCTTTCTTCAGATCAGTTGGAAGGTCATCACGAACGTGTTTTTTGAGAAAAGAGTTGTAAGCGTTCATGTTTTTTGCTGGGGTGCAGGGCTTTTTTGGGTGCTGCATGTCCAGCTCACACAGACCAGTGTGAAGTGTGAGAGCCATGATGACCATCAATGACAGCATCTTTAGTATCTGAGGATAAAGGCAAATATAATATAATATAATATAATATAATATAATATAATATAATATAATATAATATAATATAATATAATATAATATAATATAATATAATATAATGTAGTTCTCTCTGGAATACATTCTGACTGGTCAATCACAACATTTTAAAGGATCATGAAACACCAAAACACATTTTTCGAGATGTTGACAGTCATATACATATGTATATGTGTCCCACGTTGCTAAAAACACTATTAGGACACATATATTTCACAAAAAAGTGAAAATTGCTTGTTATTTCGAGCAAATTCGTTCTTCCGGTTTGAAAAGAAATTGTGAAGCTACGTCACAGCCATGAGATCCTTGTGTAAATTTCAGCGTGGAGACTGGATGTCTGTACCGGTGGGTACAACGTGACACCTTTGAGTTTTCATCTTTGAGACACCACACTGTCTTGCCAACCGTAATTAAAAAAGTGGAAGAAGAATAATTGTTCAGAGACACGGGTCGTCAGTGTTGCGTTTATAAATGTGCCGTAACAAAGGTTTTGTTTTCATGTTGCTGCTATGAGAGCACAGCTGGACTCACGTGTAGATTACAGTGGTCTGCTAACACGAGACAAAAATATATATATAAGGAACATTTTTTTACTCAAGAGCTTTTCGCATCTGGAGATGGTGAAATTTCGGATTTACCACTCGTCTTCTTTTAAAAAAATAAACGGTTCCAGTTTGTGTTGATTTTCTCTACAGATTTGGTAAGTGTGCGATCAATGTGCTTTGTTTATGTTTACTCAGATGGCAAAGTTAGTTCATGTCGTCAGCAGCACTCTTTCAGTTTTTAAAAACATACCATAGTCAAAATGATTTAGTTACTAAGTTTATAGTACGTTAATATCACTACAATATTATGCACTGAAAGATCCGCTGTAAATGCTGCTCTCCAAATGTAAACACCTTAATCAAACTATTAGCGTCATGTAGGATTTTCAGAGCATTTTGTAACAGGATAGTCTATACACACATGAAGGTGTGTTCTCGGTGTTTCTACCGAGAAATGCAGAGTTTTTTTCTTCTCCCATACGGCTTGCGGTATCACATTACATTAAAACTACACTTGTCCAGCAGTTCCTTGCATCCAATATCTCGTTTGTCACGGGGGGCATGCATGAAATGTTCCTGAATGAAAGTGAAAGTGCCAAACTGCAGTTAAAGTTGACAAATTAAGAATGAAACACCCAAAATTACATGAAACTCCAAAGGAAATGTGAATAGCACGATGTCGAATTATGTGCAATAACATGTAAAATGGGACCATGAAAGGAACATTCAAAACGCAACTCATGTAAACACTTTAATCTTATTATTGTCTTATTCACATTGAGGCAAAAAATTCCATTACTGATGTCCATGTAAACGTAGTCACTGTTCGTCACCTTGGAATGATAAGGTTCTGTCTGCGTTCTAAATGATTTTGAGATATTGAGCTTTAAAGTTTTTGCATTCCATAGCAAACAGTATGTGTGTAGCATTTGTTTTTTAAATAAAACGTCTTACCATGTAAACAACTTATAAAAAAAACATCCCATAATGTAATGAAGTTGTCAATTAATAAGAATATGTCAATAACTAAATTTTGACAAAAATGTCCGATAGAACCTTAAAATTCTAAGATGACGGTCTGTCTCCCCCTGCGTCTTTGTTGCCGGTGTGAAAATTAGCTGTAGTGCACGTACTGAAACTCCCCTTTTCATGCAAACCCTTCCCTCTTTTACCACTCGACACTCCCACCTAAACAAAGCTGCACTTTCCTGACTTTTTTCAAACTAGAGGTGTGAAAACACCCTGCTGAGAAAAGGGGGGTTTCATGGCCCTTTAAGGTATGTTATTCACCAAAAACAACCAATTAAATATTAAAACAGGCTGCTCAGGGTGTTACAAATCATCTTAACAATCATTCAGTGAATATTTACATATTAACTGTATATTCAATATTCATATATCTGCCATGCTCCAGTTCTTTTCTTTTTGACGCCCTCTTGTGGCTAAATAATAAACATTATTAGGTTTGGTATTTGAGGCATTCATCCTTTTGTAAAAGCTGGATAGTTCACCCCAAAAAAGAAAATGTACATACTCACTCTCAAGTGGTTTCAAACCTTTATGAGCTTTATCTGTTAAACACTAAAGTACATTGAAGTTGAAAACATGTCATCACTGACTAGTTGGAAAAGGAAATGCTATCGAAGTCAATACTTAAAAGTTTCCAGCTTTTTTCAAAATATTACTTTTGTTGTGTTTAACAGAGGAAAGAAACCTTAAAGTTTTAAAACAGTAAACGGGGAGTAAATGAGTTGTACATGTTATTAATGAGGTAGTGTTCGGTCAGAAATCCTCCTTTACATACAGTATACTACTTCTACTACTACTACTAATAATAGAATATGAATAAATAAGTAATAGTAATTAGTTAATAAATAAATAAATAAATAGTAATAATAGTTATTCAAATAATTGCAGATGCCAGTTACAACTTAAAAACTAACTTTAACCATTTAACAATTTATTTTGTGGGACACATCAGATCTATTCAATGCATAATTAGAAACAATACATTACCATATGATGAAAAGTATTCTATCTCAACAAATGCAGTCAGATTTTTGCTCTCCGGTTCAGTTTAGTAAGAGGGAGTGTTTGCTTTCTTATATAGGCAGATGATGTGGTGGTGTAAAAGGAAGTGGTTCGATTGTGTTTTTTAGTAAACCACTAACTCTTTGAATTAAATTCATTTAATATGTTGGGGCTTTTAACCGTCTTAATGATTATATTCTTGATGCACTGCGCAAATTATATACACTAATAGGCCCTTGTGCAATATATAAAACACAAGACATGCTGTTTTATGATAATGGAATATCTCTACTCCACCAAAAAAAAATAAATAAATAAATAAATAATTCACTGGCATTAACCATTTAATCAGGTTTTAGTTACAGAATCTGCCTGTCCCATGAGTTGTTCAAAAAATGAAAATTTGCTCACAATTTACTCATCCTCAAGTTGTTTAAAATCTAATGACTCTCGTTAATCTGTTGAACACAAAAGAGGATATTTTGAAGAAAGCCAGGAACCTTGTTGTTACTCATTTTGTCTTTCATTTTATTTGTTATCTTGAAATTACATTTGAAATAAAAGATGCAGATATTTTAACTTTATTGATCAGTTGTTTTATAACTGCACAATACTGTGCAGACCCTTGGGAGAATAACTGATATTCAAATTGACATTGCTGAGCTTCTTTTCTAACGTTCAGTCACTAAATCTGGGTTATTGATTCCACTCATTGTAGGCCCACATCAAGACTCTTTTTTATGGTCTTTTTAAAGGCACATTATCTAGTATTTGCAGCTAGATGGCGCATATTCATAACAAACAAAGGTGTGTTTATTTGAGTGTGATTCATGGAAGTTGTTATGTTCATTACATTTTATGGGGCTCCGGCAAAAATCATGTTCATGGCTGTGCTAAAGTATTCAACACTTATTATCATGATACTGTAGTAGAAAGCAGAGTAATGCCATGGTCACACTAGAGTTTCAGCATGCAAATTTCTGTTTTACGGCGCTGTGAAAAGGGGCGGGATTAAACAAGTTGATTAAACATCCAAAAAAAAAGCGAGCAATTGGTCCATATTTTAAATTTCTGTACAGAGAGCAGAGAGGTCATGTTTTGATATTCGATTAGTCTCATGCAGTCACGTGATGCAATTTTGCAGGTTAGAGTTCACAAAGCTTGAACTTTGCAATGCAGCGAACTGCGTAACTTGTCGCACAAGCTTGCGTTTCTGGTCTGCCGCATTCGCATTCGTATGAATGGAAGTCTATGGGGCGAAAAATGCAGTGTGACTGCAGCTTCAAGCTTAAGGTCGTCAAAGCGAAACAAAACAGCTGATGTAATTGCTAAAGTGAGACAAGCCTGACGCTGCACCAAAGCTGCAGAGCTTTGATTATGTTACAGATAACCGCTTAAGGCAAGGCAAGGCAAGGCAAGTTTATTTATATAGCACATTTCATACACAGTGGCAATTCAAAGTGCTTTACATAAACAGGAATAAAAGAGACAAGTATAAGAAAAATAAAATAAAAACAGATAATAAAAAACAGATAAAAACAGACAAAAATGTGTTAAAACAGGTTGTAAAAGAATGAAAAAGAAGAGAAAAACGTAAAAGTGCAATTTGTCGGACGTAGCACAGTGCTCATTCAGTAAAGGCACAGCTAAACAGATGTGTTTTCAGTCTGGATTTGAATGTGCCTAATGTTGGAGCACATCTGATCATTTCTGGAAGCTGATTCCAGCAGCGAGGGGCGTAGTAGCTGAAAGCCGATTCACCCTGCTTTGACTGAACTCTTGGAATTTCTAGTTTATTTGATCCTAAAGATCTGAGTGATCTGTTAGGCTTGTATTCAGTGAGCATATCTGTAATGTATTGAGGTCCTAGGCCATTTAGTGATTTATAGACAAGTAATAGTACTTTAAAATCTATTCTGAATGTAACTGGGAGCCAGTGTAGAGACCTGAGGACAGGTGTGATGTGCTCTGATTTCCTGGTTCTGGTCAGAATCCTGGCCGCAGCGTTCTGGATGAGCTGCAACTGTCTGACTGTCTTTTTGGGAAGGCCCGTGAGGAGGCCGTTACAGTAATCCACCCTGCTGCTGATAAAAGCATGAACAAGTTTCTCTAAGTCTTCACTGGAAACAAAGCATCTGATTCTTGCAATGTTTTTGAGATGATAGTATGCTGATTTACTAACTGCTTTGACATGACTAATGAAACTCAGATCTGACTCCAGAGTCACACCAAGATTCTTGACCTTATTTTTTGTTGTTTGACCCCTAGTGCCAAGGTACGCATTCACCTTGAGAACCTCATCTCTGTTCCCAAACGCAATGACTTCAGTTTTCTCTTTGTTTAACTGAAGAAAGTTGTGGCACATCCAACTGTTCATTTCATCAATGCATTGGCAGAGGGTGTCAATAGGGCTGTAGTCATTAGGCAATAAGGCTAAGTAGATCTGAGTGTCATCAGCATAGCTGTGGTAGGAAATTTCGTTCTTTCTCATTATTTGGCATAGAGGGAGCATATAAAGGTTGAACAGGAGAGGTGCCAGAATCGAGCCTTGTGGGACTCCACATGTCATGGGTGTCCACCTCGACCTATGGTCACCTATACTGACATAGTAACCTCTCCCTTCAAGATAAGATCTAAACCATTTGAGGACTGTCCCAGACAGCCCAACCCAATTTTCCAGCCTATCCAGAAGTATGCTGTGATCGACAGTGTCAAATGCAGCACTAAGATCGAGCAATACCAGCACTGTTAGTTTACCTGAATCTGTATTTAGGCGGATATCATTGATTTCTTTATAAGAGCGCTCTCTGTACTGTGATGTGCTCTGAAACCAGATTGAAAGTTGTCTAAACACCCCTTGGAGTTTAAGAACGTGTTAACCTGGTTGAAAACAACTTTTTCAATAATTTTTCCAATGAAAGGGAGATTTGAGATTGGCCTGTAACTGCTCAATAGTGTGTTATCCAGATTGCTCTTTTTCAAGAGGGGTTTAACAACTGCAGTTTTAAGTGAATTTGGAAAAGTCCCTGACAGAAGTGAAGCATTTACCACTTTTAGGAGATCCATTTCTAAACAGTTAAACACGGTTTTGAAGAATGATGTGGGGAGCCTGTCAAGACTGCAGGTTGATGTTTTCATACTTTGCACGATCTCCACTAAGATTTTACCATTAATTGCCATGAAATCAGACATAATGTCTGATTTCTTAAGTTGTGGTTGAGTTTGTCTGACTTCGATACAACTTGGCTGATTAGATGAGCTGATTGCCTTTCTGATATTATTAATCTTATCAGTAAAGAAATGAGCGAACTCATTACATTTACTTTCAGAGAGTAGTTCACTGGGAATCATACTGGGGGGGTTTAAGAGTCTCTCTACCGTTGCAAAGAGGAAGCGAGTATTATTTAGATTGCTGTTTATAAGGCTTGAAAAGAAAGTCTGCCTGGCGGTTTTTAGTTTCACATTAAAAGCATGAAGACTGTCTTTATAGATATTATAGTGGACTACTAGTTTCTTCTTCCTCCACATACGCTCAGCTTTTCTGCACTGGCTTTTCATCATTAGAACTGCTGTTGTTTTCCTCCAAGGTACATTTTTCATCCCAGTTCTCTTCCTGACTTTAACAGGAGCAATGTCATCTATGACATTCTTAACTTTAGAGTTAAACAAATCAAGGAGAGAGTCAACAGAGTCTGCAGATATACTTGGTGCGAGTGATATGGCCTTCATAAACTGCTCACTAGTGTTCTCATTTATGTATCTCTTTCTGACAGAGACAGATCTGTCTTTAATGGCTGGAGTGATCAATATATCAAAGAAAATACAGAAATGATCAGATAGTGCAACATCCTTAACAACAGTCAATGAAATGTGTAGACCCTTAGTTATAAGTAGATCAAGAGTGTGTCCACGATTGTGTGTGGGTCCTTGAACATGCTGAGTCAGATCAAAAGTGTTAAAGACATTCATGAGTTCTTTTACAGCATTGATTTCAGGATTATCAATGTGAATATTAAAATCCCCAGCAATAGTAAAATAGTCAAATTCAGAGGTTACTATTGATACCAACTCTGTAAAATCATCAATAAAAGTTGGAGAATATTTTGGAGGTCTGTAGATAATTATCAGTAAAATTTGTGGAGCACCTTTTAGTGCTATACTCAGATATTTAAAGGACAGATAGTCACCAAATGACACTTGTTTACACTCATAGACATCTTTAAATAGGGCAGCGATGCCTCCACCTCTCCTATTAACTCTGCAAACACTCAAATAATCAAAGTTTAAAGGAGCTGTTTCATTCAGAACTGCTGCGCTACAACTGTCATGAAAAAAGTGACTTATTGTTAAGTGATCGGATGTTTAAAAGTGCTAACTTAACAGTTTTAGCTGTTTTCCCTACAGTAGTCTCAGAATTACATTTAATAGACACCAAATTTGAATGATTTGCTATACGGCCTGAATAAGTCTTCGGTTTTCTTTCACATAAAACAACACATATCTGCGTAGAGGATACAGGCATACTGGGTTCCTGCTTGTTCTGTAAACATTTGATAAAGACACTGTTATCTAAGCAGGCCCCCGACACACATCACTGTGAGCTGTTGTGTTCACCAGCTGATGATGGGGCGTTGGTTGTGGTTGATATTAATAATGTGGTTGCACTGTTTTATCATTCTACAAGCTTCTGTTATAATGCTGCAATATGCGGCCTACATATTGAAGCGTCTTTGGTGTTATCTCAGAAGCCAAAACTGGAAATCGAGGGTATATGACATCAAAAGCATGACAACACAGGATGCAATTCATGTCACTAATCAAATATGCATATTTCTCTGGATTTGGACATTCTATAACCATTTGTGATAACGCACATTTGCCAGCAAATTATCTAACACTTCTAGTGTTTTTCAACAACAAAATCCTACATATTGTGCCTTTTACCCCACTTTTCTTTTAAATAGCTGTAAATTGTGTGGTTATTGAGGTTGTGGGGATTGTGCCTGTCCAAGTTATTCATGTTTTTTTTTTCTTTTATCAAGTTCACATGTCATGGTTTGTATAAGGTGTTTGAAAACTAAAAAATTATTAACTGATTTCATTACTTTCCATTGAAAATATTGCAATAAAATTACACTGAAAATATTAGTCAAATTTAGTATTGTTGTTGTATTATTATTATTATTAGAATTTGCAAGTTAATCAAGGCTGATTATCTATTTGCAGACTTTTACTTTATTAAACAAAAACTGAACATAAGAGGAACTACAGAAATAGAAAATAAGGTCAGATACTTCTACCAGATTTTGCCAGAGCCCTGCCTTGGCTACCCTATCTGTGTTATCTATGATCAATGTGCCAGTGATTATCCCGTGTCTGAGCACATGGCTCAGTCTGTGTTTAGGTGCGTTTGACATGATGCATGGCTGCAGCTGGTGATCAACGAGACTAGCTGAGCGCAGGCGGGGCGGAGTTGAAATCGGAGCCGTCAAGCCGGACACTTCGGAGTTCAAAGTTGCTGCTGTCATGATGACCGATCACATGGCATGATCATTTATTTATTTATTGCAATAACAACAAAGATTTACAGTACAAATAAAACAGAATACAGTCTCTACAAACTATAGTTTATTTTCAAACAATAAAGAAATTCTGAATTAAATTTAAGTAGCCTATATAACAAACGCATGAGCAATAAGGGTAAAAAGAGGGGGCTCATACAAAAGTAAATATATATCCATGAATAGGCCTATTATGGCCCGTTTCCACTGAGTGGTACGGTATACGGTTTGGTTCGATGCGCTTTTTTGGCCGTTTCCTCTATCAAAAGGCGTACCGAATCGTACCATATCATACCACTTTTTGGTCACCCTTTGCAAAGGGTACCAAGGGTAGCAAAAGGTGTCCTACCTTGTCGTTGTCTTGATGAACAGCCACAAAGCCAAGAAGAACAGCAGAATCTGCTCTGTGCCCCGTAGTTTTTTACAAGCCAGTCTAAAGCGTGAGTGGTTTCGCTTTCTTGCTTGCGCTCGCATGCTATTTCGCACTGTCATTGATCTGCAGTTATAATCAAATTATGTTCATAGAAAAGTTAGTGATAAACATTTATACAGAAGTAAGTGCTTCTCATATGATACAGTTGCAATCAGAATTATTAAACCCCCTTTGATTTTTTTTCCCTTTTTTAAATATTTCCCAAATGATGTTTAACAGAGCAAGGACATTTTCACCGTATGTCTGATAATGTTTTTTTTCTTCAGGAAAATGTCTTATTTGTTTTATTTCGGCTAGAATAAAAGCGGTTTTTAATTTTTTAAAACCCATTTTAAGGTCAAAATTATTAGTCCCTTTAAGCTATATTTTTTCAATAGTTCACAGAACAAACCATCATTATACAATAGCTTGTCTAATTAGCCTAACCTGCCTAGTTAACCTAATTAACCTATTTAAGCCTTAAAATGTCACTTTAAGCTGTATAGAAGTGTCTTGAAAAATATCTAGTCAAATATTATTTACTGTCATGACAAAGATAAAATAAATCAGTTATTAGAAATGAGTTATTAAAACTATTATGTTTAGAAATGTGTTGAAAAAATCTCTCCGTTAAACAGAAATTGGGGAAAAACATAAACAGGGGGGCTAATAATTCAGGGGGTTGAATAATTATGATTGCAACTGTTTGTGAATTACCCTTATGACTTAATTGTAAATATTTTCTCGAGCGAAAATGACGTTGACTGAAACTTTCTGTCGTACACCACACCCACCAAAAGAGTACCATTGGTACCCTTTTAGCAGTGGAAACGCAAGCCTGATAAAGGTGACCCGTATCTTACCGTACTGTACCACTCAGTTGAAACGGGCCATTAAACACAAAGCAATAAGCACAAATTCCAGGAGTTGAAATATCAGTCTTTAGGCTACTAGATGCTGAATGGTATGTCAATACTGTTCCAGTTCTTGTTTTAATAAGCTAAAAAGGGGTTTACATTTATTTACATTTATATACATATATATAACACTTTCCAATATATATATATTAGTGTAAAACCCAAAAAGAAGGTGTTTTAAACACAAGTCTTAAACAATGATCAAGATCATTTTGGATAATGAAAGTATTTTTTAAAAAGCACTTTAATCCAAAAAGATTGAACTAAAGGACCAAAATAAATGAGCTACACTTAGTAGAAATTTCCCAGAAAGAGCAGGTACATCAGTGTCACTTTTAAAATTTCTGCATAAACGGCTTGACAGGGAAGAAATATTTTATAATCATATATTTTTATTTTTAATAAAATATTTTTTAACTTACTTTGTTAAGAAACCTTTATAGGGGTGTCAGGATCAATGATGATAATTATTTTATTACAAGTCTGTAAGACTTATTTGAGTTCATATTTAGGTTGTTTACTAAAATATATCATTTAAATCGTTTATGGAGCTGAATACAGTAGTCTGTATAAAAAACGCAGAATAAACCTGTGCAATCGATCTAGTCATTATGAACAATTGATTTAACAAAAGATGATGCTGCAGTAAAATATTTGTAGTCTTTTAATAAGCATGATGTGTACAATATAAAGATGGCATAAAAAATTGTTTGTTTTGAAATTTGTGAGACGGAAGATGTCCATTAATAAACTCGAAACACACATGGTTCTTGTCATGCGGTGAACTCAGGCAATCATGTAAGATCGGTGTCGTCATCCCAGCTCCTGCAGTTGCTCTTCAGATGCTGCACCGGCTGAATCAATCGTCTGATCTCGGAGCGATGTCATGGTACTTTGAGACAGTCACGTGACTTTGGCGCAGCATCAATCCGGACCGCTTTAAGACAGATTTCGATCGGTCTGCACAGCGCTGCATGAAGTCGAACGCACCTTTTGTGTCCACCATGTGCTCCTCTGTTCCTCCCTCCATGGTTCCTGTTGCCTTACCCCCCCACATGGCAAATGTTTTCTGGCCCAGCTCCGGGCCACACAATAAGTTTTCCCTCGGCCCAAATACAGCAAAGAATGACGGTCCTGAATTGGCCCATAACTGGATTAAAGACAAGGGCCACACATGGGCCATAACCGACCTGAATCTCAGGCAATTTATTACCCTTAACTGGCCCTGAACTGGGCCAAAACAGGTTTATTATTATAGTGATTCTCAGCTTTAAGTTTATACTTGAACCAGAAACTCCAAAAACTGAGCCATAACCCAGCCTAATGTTACCTAAAAAATGTGAACAATCGATACACTGATCTGGCTCACACACCTCCCATCCACAACTGGCCCAAATGTAGTTTGCCGTGATGCATGCAGTGCCATCATTGCCATGCTTGGCCCACATTCGGCTGACTTTATGCATGCCAGTGCCGGCAACATGCCAGCAGTGCCATAATGAGGCCACATTTGGGCCAAGTCTGTTTGCTATGTGGGCCCTTGTTTAGCCCTCATCCTTGTTTGTGTAAGTGTTTCCACCTGGTCCCCATGTTCTTTCCTCTCTATATATTGTGCTCTCTTCCCTCTCGTCTTTGCCAGTTCATTGTTTGTGAGCTGTTCTTTTTGTGTGTGAGCTTTGTGTAAGTGCTTTGTTCCTGAGCTTTGTTCCTGAGCTTCAAGAATCTTATGTTTTCTGGTCCTGCCCTGCCCCAGTCCCTGCTAAAATCCTCTGCCAGATTACCTTTGGTTAGAGACTACATCCCTTTAGTAACTGTGCACTGCAATGCTTCATCCAAGGTCTTCTCCCCCTCCTACCTGGCCTTTCCAGCTAAGACTCCCAGCCTGTGGTCTTCTGTGGGTGCCATCTCTGCATTCTTGGACTGTCCAGCACTACCCCACTCCACCTAACCCCTGTTTTCACTCTAATTGTTAATACCCCCCTCCCTCCATTTCATCCTGCATTGGATCCTCCTTCCTGCACCTCGACACATTTCCATCATTCCATTCTTAACTAAGAGATCATTATATGGTGTAAGCTTACAATCATCATTCCCATCCTGTGGTTTCTCATTTTGTTTGTTGACCTGAAGTTTAAAATCGAGACATCTGTTTGAATTTGTCACCGCCCATTTTGATGTTCCAAATTGCTAATTTTAAATACTCAGTGCAGCTCATCAGTTCACACTCACTTCAATGAAAAGCATGACTCCAGTTGCAGAGCAGAATCAATTCAGTCACCATGAATCCAAAAGGTCCATTCTTTATGGCATGTTCTCATGAAAATGTTTTATGTTGAATCTTTCCCCATTTGTTCATCATGCATGCAAAGCTTTTTTTGGCTGTATGCTAAACAATGTGAGGAAACATGATGGACTTTTTTTTAGAATTGTGCAAGATTCTAGCTTCAAATAAGATTCTATCGATAGCGTGAGAGCCTACAAGACAATATCTTCATGGTGATGCAGAGAGATGTGAAAATGTCCATCACATGCCCATAATAAGACCTATAAGCATCGTGTGCGTGTGGCACCACAGGAAATTGTTGTTTCCTGACCCCCCGCTTATTTTACACCACAAACCTCAGAAATGATGATCAAATTCTCCACTGAGTCAGAGTAATACTCGGGTAAAAGGTGAGAAAAAAAAATCCCCTTCATTAAAGGTCCAGCGTGAAATTTTCACTTTAATTAACATTTCCCACCCCACAATCCTACCTGTTCGACATTTATTCTTGCTATGGTGCTTCCATTGTCAATTTGTGGACTCCCTGGGGAAATAATCATTTCTGAAAAAGGTAGATGTTGATTTCAGAGGAAAGTAATGCTTTTGAACGTACCCTTTTCACATTTCCGGGTTTCTCAGCTTCAAAAGTTGACATAGTTGGGTAAACCTAAAGAGCAGTGAATGAAGAGAACCACAAATAATTTTTTTACAAATACAAAATAAACCAAATACAAACTTTACAAATAAAAAAGGGGAAAATGTGTATAGAAGGCAGATCAATGTCAAATTAGATGCTGCATTAGAAACACCTTACATAAGCGATTTGTGATAATAATTTAGTTAAAAAGGTTAAAACATGGTAAAAATAGATATTGAAATATAATAAGAATTCATAGTGATTGTATTATCTACAATACATAATTTAATAATTAATACAATTTAAAACTTTTACTTTGGTATTTTGGCTTCCGACAGTAATACATCATGATGTCATTAGTTTGTACGTTTAGTCAGATTGCAGTTATGGATGTTGGAAGCAACACAGTTTTTGGACTGAGCTATATCGAGTCTATTGTACCTTTGTATTTTTGTTTTCATTTCTTCAGTAAACCTTTTTTAAAAGAAGATTCGGTCTTAGTCGCATTTTTTCAAATACTGGTTGTTGGAATAGCTGCAAAAGGTGGTACATAAGGATCTGCATGAAAGATGTGCCGCTACAGATGATATTATAATATGATATGATAAGTATAGCTTTATAAATTTTCATGCATTTAAAAAAATCGAAGTGAAGTTTGTTTATAAACTAATTTCGAGAGGAGCACGTGCTTGATTGACTGCGGCTAGTCCCACATTAGCTAATGCATGTTTCACCAATCAGATGATTCCAAACTCACTATAAATAACCAATGAATTTTACCTTAACCATCTTTGGCTTGAAAAATCCCCCATTCCAACCCTACTCCTTCCCTTTTTCTTGATAGGGTGGCACGGCGGCCCAGTGGTTAGCAGTGTTGCCTCACAGCAAGAATGTCACTGGTTCAAGTCTTTACCTGGCCAGTTGACATTTCTGTGTGAAGTTTACATGTTCTCCCTGTGCTTGCATGGGTTTCCCCCGAGCTCTCCGTTTTCCTCCCACAGGCCAAAAACATATCAACATAGGTAAATTGACCAAACCAAATCGGCACCATAGATGAGGTCTTAATCAGCAGTATGTCTCTCCATAGCAATTCCTAATCTGTAGGGGTGTGATGAGACTCAACGAGACGAGACAAGACACGAGATTGGATTCATAAGAACGAGACGAGATTTTTACACTATTTTTAAGAAATCTTTAATGATGAAAGATTGTCACTTTAGAATTACAAGGTTCTATCCGTGTTCTGAATGATTTTGAGATATTGAGCTTTAAAGTTTTTGCATTCCATAGCAAACAGTATGTGTGTAACATTTGTTTTTTAAAATAAATTCTTAAAATGTAAACAACTTATAAAAAAAAAAACATCCCATAATGTAAATAAGTTGTCATTTAATAAGAATATGTCAATAACTCAATTTTGAAAAAAAATGTCAGATAGAGCCTATCTAAGGTGACGATATATAGATAGAAATTAGTCTTTTATTGGGCGTCAAGGTGGCGCAGTGAAGAGCACGATTGCCTAACAGCAAGAAGGTTGCTGGTTCGAGCCTCGGCTGGGTCAGTTGCCATTTCTGTGAGGAGTTTACATGTTCTCCTAATGATCGCATGGGTTTCCTCCAGGTGCTCCGGTTTCCCCCACAGTCCAAAGACATGTGCTATATATGAATTGGGTAAGCTAAATTGTCCGTAGTGTATGTGGGTGAATGAGTGTGTATGGATGTTTCACAATGATGGGTTGCAGCAAGGGCATCCGCTGCGTAAAACATATGCTAGATAAGTTGGCAGTTCATTTCGCTGTGGCGACCCCAGATTAATAAAGGAACTAAGCCAAAGGAAAATGAATGAATAATCTTTTATTTAATTGAAAAAAACACAAATTGCAAAAATATTTAGGTGCTTTTTTATTAACTTGTAATGAATGTTATATAACTTCTATTTTAATAAATTAGATAAAGTAAAGGACATACAAACATTGCAAAATATTTTGCTAATAGCTTACGTGAATGGAAAATTGTCTTTTTATATAGAATCTTAAATATTAGCAAAATATTATCTAATATACAAATGGGAAATACGTTTTTATTCAAATAAAAAAAACTGCAAAATAATGTAGGTGCTTTTAAAAAAATTGTAATGAATGGTATTTTATTTCTATTTTATCATTTTTTTCTATTTTCTTCTATTTTAATAAATTCTATGCAGTAAAGCACATGCAAACACTGCTAAATATTTAGCAATAAACTCTACTAACTGGCTTCTCCCCTGTACAATTCCACATAAGGAATCCAACTCCTTTCCACAAATTGAACTTAAAACGCATGTAATTTTTGGTATTTCTTTAAAAAAATATTTTTAGCAGTTTTACTTTCATTCAGCAGGATTTTATTCATGCCAGATCGCAAACTCTGAGCTCTGAGTTCATTCATTCATTCATTTTTTTGTCGGCTTTGTCCCTTGCGGGGTCGCCACAGTGGAATGAACTACCAACTTATCCAGCACGATTTTACGCAGCGGATGCCCTTCCAGCCGCAACCCATCTCTGGGAATTTCCACACACACACATTCACACTCATACACTATGGACAATTTAGCCTACCCAATTCACCTGTACTGCATGTCTTTGGACTGTGGGGGAAACCGGAGCACCCGGAGGAAACCCACGCGAACGCAGGGAGAACATGCAAACTCCACCCAGAAACGCCAACTGACCCAGCCCAGCCGAGGTTCGAACCTGCGACCCAGCGACGTTCTTGCTGTGAGGCAACAGCACTACCTACTGCGCCACTGCGTTGCCCTGAGCTCTGAGTTGTTTAATGTAATTTGATAGCGCACGCAGAACGTGTGTTCAGTGATGATGAAGGTGTGTGTCTCGAGTCTCTCTCTGTGTGTGTGTGTGTGTGTGTGTGTGTGTGTGTGTGTGTGTGTGTGTGTGTGTGTGTGTGTGTGTGTGTGTGTGTGAGAGCGAGATGTGTCTGTGGTTTTTCACTGACTCGGTAGGTGCAGAGAATCCTGTCAAACAGCCATGTGTGTATGTCTTATCCTGTCGCAAAATGCGTCTAAAAGACCTACATTATGGTAATAGTTTGATTGCGGTCTTTACTCTGCATTTAGCTCTTTAATTATGCGACAGTGCACAGGTGTCAAACTCAGTTGCTGGAAGGCCGCAACTCTGCACTGTTTAGTTCCAAACTTAATTAAACACACCAGGGCCCCATTTCAGAAAGGAGGTTAAGTGAAAACTTAGAGTATGTTAGCCCTGAAATGAGAGAAACTCTGGGTTTTCCATTTCAAAATGGCAGGTTTGTCAAACACAAGAAAGCAGGGTAAGTCAAGCCTGTTTCTGAAAGAGAGGTAACTTTAACTCATAGTCGGTTACCGTGAACCTAACCTGGTCAGGAGCAGGTTTTATTCTCTAAATTCTGAGTTTCTGTCGGTCTCCCCTTTTTTAAAGACGAAGTGGTATTTCTCACCTTAGCCTTACGTTTCCACCCACCTATTTTTATGTGCATTTTGGAAATGCTCATAAAAAATCGGTTGATGGAAACGCCAAGATGCACATAACTTTTGACAATAGGCATAATAAACATATGCGCATAACTGAGTGGGAGAAACTTTTTATTCAATAAGAAAAGATGTGCATAAACTACGATGGAAACACTTTTACCGAACAAATTCCAGTATGTGCATTAAAAAAGGTTTGTTATAAGAGATCATATGATAAAGAAAATGTATGTGAATGGACAAACCAGCTGGCTGAGCACAATGTAAAACATCTGAAATATTGTTTTGGTCATTCTAAAATGCCTTAACCGTTTTAGTATTAATGTTATTATATTATTAATGACCTCCACAGCGCCTGGAGCATGTCAAGAGCATTGAGATCTGTTCTCCATGTCTCATGGCTTTCATTGCATTCATTGTGTGTCGGCATTGTCCTCTGAGGTGAAAGTCATTTATTAAATAAAGAAAAAAATCACGTAGCTTTTTCTACCGCAGTAAATTCTGTTTTTACTGTTGATATTTGACGCCAGTTAATCAGGAAGTGACGATTTTGTTCTCTTTGACTCGTTGGATGGAGATGCTGCTTTATTCGCATATCTTTTATGAGATATTGCAGTTTTGCACATTTTTGGCTGGAAACATAGCTATTACCTACATTTCAGTCACACAAAGAACAAAGTCACATACGAGAATGGCTTGTCCTTTTTTAATGAATAATTAGCTTAAATTCACTGACCTTCAACAGGGACATGTAACTAGATTAATGGGATTATTACTCTTTCTAAAAACTATTTTTAGTACTGCTTACATGCTAAATATCATATAAACCTCAATAATAAAGGCAGACACACAAGTGCACTTTTAAATCTTTTAAAAACTCAATTTTAGAAATGTTATCTTAAACTGATCAACGTGTGTAAAAGTGGGGACCTTAAATTAAACATTTCCACTGAACATTGAGTTAAGGTTATATGCATTCTTGTTTTGTCAAATTTGTTGTAGAAATGAAAATTTATGAAATTTCATCTGAAATAACTTCAAAATTACAGCCAATTCCCCACTTTTTCAAGTGAAATGTCTATTAACGTCACACATTACATTACTTTTTTTATTATACTTAAATTTTTTAAATACTTTAAATGTAAACTTACGCATTAACTTGTGCAGCTGTTTTCCCATGCTAACTGTCTCTGTCTCACTGATGCAGTGGTGTTGCTTTTTAAATATATGCTCATATTTGCTATAACTTTGCATGAGCACATCAAGTTCAGCTAGAGAAAGAAATGCTGATCTCTTTTTTCAGATGTTGCCATGGTGACTCGTAATATCTTCGCTTCATTGATGCCTTTTTATAGTCGCCGTGTGTGCGCTTAACTATGAGTTAAGCTGCGGTCACACTAGACTTTTCTCTCTATAGACTTCCATTAAAATGCACGACAATGCGTCAGACAGGAAACGCAAGTTTCGCAGATCGATGCGTTGCAAAGTTCAAGCTTGGTGAACTCTGACCTGCGAAATCGCATAACGTGACTGCGTGAGACCAATCGATAATCAAAACATGACCTCTCTAATCAGAAATGTAAAATATGAACCAATCACTTGCTTTTTTAAATGTCTAAACATCTTGTTTAATCCTGCCCCTTATCACAGCGCCATACAACAGAATTTCGCAAGCTCAAACTCTAGTGTGACCGCAGCTTTAGTCTACTCAAAGTTGATTGACCTAACTCAGGTAAACTGTTCTGAAACCGAAAACTCTGAGTTTTTATTGTCTTGGTAAGTCAACTCAGAGTTAATTTTAAACTCCGAGTTGGTTAAACCTCCTTACTGAAACAGGCCCCTGATCAAACTAATTAAGTCATTCAGGCTTGTTTGAAGCCTACAGCCTACAGGTAAGTGTGTTGAATGAACCGCCAACTATTCCAGTATATATTTTACGCAGTGGATGCCCTTCTAGCCACAACCCAGTACTGGGCAACACACATACACTCTCTCATTCACACATACACTTATACACTACGGCCAGTTTTGTTTACCCAATTTAACTAATCTGAGCACCCCGAGGAAAGCCATGGGGACATGCAAACTCCACACAGAAATGCCAGCTGACCCAGGCGAGACTTGAACTAGCGACCTTCTTGCTGTGAGGCGACAGTGCTAACCACTGAGCCATTTTGAAATTTTTAATGGACTGCATGGTGTGTTTGGGTTGATATAAATCTCTGCAAACATAATGGATAATGTTATGGCAGCAAATTGACAACTTTTATATATTATTATTTATTTAATTGAAATAAATGATATTATATTATATTTAAATCCAAGTATATAGGTGTATTATTTTGATTGCAATCTTAATTTATTAAATTACTTTGACAAAAGTGTGTAAACTGTGTCTGTGTGTGTGTTGTATTCCTTTTTTTTTTTTGATCCTGATGAATACTGGTTATAACAACAGCTTAAAAATCACACAGAATGAAATTCTTAGAAAATGAAAAATGCTGATTGTTTTCTGGGAGAGTTGGGTTTAGGGGCAGAGTTGGGGTGGACGGTTAGAACATACTGTACAGTCTGAACAGTATAAAATCTGTACATTACATACCATAATGGTAGCTGTACATGTGTATGTTTATGAATATGAGCAGACAAAAACTTACTTCTTTTTTTTACTTGTATTTTAAAAATAATAATCAAATGAGCAAAGCTTAAAAGTAACTTCAGACATTTTAGTTAGGTCATCACAAGTTGAAATACATCCTCAAAAGTAATACAATGTTATTTCCCATTAGTATTGTTGCAGTCTGCTTTGTCATCATTTGGTGTTGTATTATTTCTGTTTACCTCAAAATGATCAGGCAGACGTTGGTTCCTAATTTTATCACAGACAAGAACAACATGCTTTGTCTCAGAAAATACACTTTTGACATTGTTTAGATGTGTCAATCTTCACAGTTGTGAATGAAAGTCTTCTTGCTGACACAGTGGTTACTATTTCTTTCCCCTCGATGAACACATGGCTAACATATTCTCTTTTGTCACTGAAGGGAAAGAATGAATGAACTGAATATTTTCTATTTTTGTTTCTAGAACTTGTCACACATTGCCCACATTGATGTGTTGGCTCACATTAGCCGCATTTCCATTGTCATGCCTAAAGCGAGCGTGCCAATAATTTGCTATGGTTACAACTGAATTAGTTACAAAATAACTGGATAAAATAATAAAGCATGAAATGATAAAAACAAATATTAATTGTACCCAGCTTAAAATTAAAATAAAGTTACCTGAGAGAGGGAGAGAACAGAGAGTAGGGCCCAGAGAGAGCCAGAAAGCAGTAGAGTCAGACAAGAAAGACTCCAGAGCGGGAGAAGAGCAGAGCAGGAAAGAGACAGAGCAAAAGTTTCAATCTAATTTTGTTTCTTCCTTGGCCAGGTGACCAAAGCACAAATACTGAGACATTCAAACTGACCAATGAAGAGCTTCATTAACATGTGACCACATCATAAAACCCCTAAAATCCGAACACAGCTCACCAGGGCCTAATTTCTTATCAGCAATTCCTTTGGAATCTGTATGGACCTTCTTGGGGAAAAATATTTTTTGCAATAAAAATAAAATAAAATGGTTTGCAATAAAAACAAATGCATATGATAATTTACACTCTAATTATATGGAACATCCTTAAATTATTCTCTTAAATAAAGGGGAATTTATTAAGTGTCATATAAAATACACTACCTGACAAAAGTCTTGTTGCCTTTGCAAGTTTTAGGAGCAACAAATAATAACTCAACTTCTAGTTGATCATTTGGTATCAGAAGTGGCTTATATGAAAGGAAAAGGCCTCTAGATTACGCTTATTTTACCAAAATAAAATATGATCATGCCTTGATTTTTAATGATTTAATTAGGACAGTAAGGTCTGATTTTGCTTAGACAAAAGTCTTGCCACTTAAAAGAAATAATGTACAGTATAGAATATAAAGTCATGGTGCAGTGGAAAAGGAATTAAGATTGTGTATGACTCTAATGAGCTTGGAGGACTGCATCCAAACATCTCTGCAATGACTCAAATAACATTAATAAAGTCATCTGGGATGGCAAAGAAAGCGTTCCTGCAGGACTCCCAGAGTTCATCAAGATTTTTGGATTCATCTTCAATTCCTTCTCCTTCCTCCATCCTGCTCAATAATGTTTATGTCTGGTGACTGGGCTGGCCAATCCTAGAACACCTTGACCTTCTTTGCTTTCAGGAACTTTGATGTGGAGGCTGAAGTCCGAGAAGGAGCGCTATTCTGGTGAAGAATTTGCCCTCTTATGTGGTTTGTAATGTAATGGGCAGCACAAATGTTCTGATACCTCAGGCTGTTGATGTTGCCATCCACTCTGTAGAGCTCTTGCACACTCCCCATACTGAATGTAACCCCAAACCATGACTTTTCCTTCACCAAATTTGACTGATTTCTGTGAGGATCTTGGGTCCATGTGGGTTCTAATAGGTCTTCTGCAGTATTTGTGATGATTGGGATGCAGTTCAACAGATAATTCATCTGAAAAATCTAACTTCTGCCACTTTTCCAAATGATCAACTAGAAGTCAAGTTATTATATTATTCTGGGGCCGGGGTTTGAGCGCTGCAAGCTATTGGCCTGAAAGTAGAAACGTGTAATGATTTCGGCCTCACTGCTCAAGCTCTCAGGCTGCTAGGAGTTCAATAGCACTTCAAAGAAAACACATTTTTTTTTGTTAATACACAGATTAGAGCTCAGATTGAAGATCTTGCCTTCAGACCCTCAGGTCTTCTCTCAGGTGCCGATTTAATAAACGTTTTCTTTTTATTGTTATCTAGATTGCTTGGTGTGTTTTCATGATGTTGCTGAAGGAACTTGTCATACCCATTTTGGTCTTTTACTTCAGTGCAGGGCTGATCTGGGTGCAGCATGTCCAGCTCACTCAGACAATTGTAGAGTGTGAGAGTCAAGAAGACCATGAATGACCGTGTTTTTAGCATCTGGAGATATTGATGCAAAATGAAAATGTTCGTTTTCAGTATCAGTGTTCAGTATCAGAATTCAGTGGAAATTGTGGAAAGGTTTTATTTGACTTGTTAAATTATAATGAAAGCTAAATATGGATGAGGATGTTTTTATATACAATAGTTTTTATGTGGAAAATAACCCAACCATTGTGAAAAGTCTCTGGGTTCAGTCAAATATGCAAGATTTTTGTTGGAGCTTTTGATAATTTGACCTGTGAGCTGGTATGAATTACTTGCAGCTATACAGTAGTAGTATTATAAGAGAAGGAAGAAAGCACAAGAAACTAGTTAACTATTGTTCAGCAGGTATAATTTTGTCTAATGTTAAAGTATTAGTTTTTGAGTTCCACAAAAAAACAAACAAAAAAAAAACGACTCCTTTTAATTTCACTGTACACATAATAAAAGTAAAAAGAAAAGTAAAAGAAACAATATACTGTTATTAAACGCGTTCTCTCCACACCAGCAGTAGTGTGCAGCATCTACTTGGTTGATGTGAAGGCAGCCACAGGACGGCGCTGAAGGGCCTGGATTTCTACCATCCCATCCCAACCTTCTCATCGTGGATGATTATCCTTTCCTCATCATCATATTTCTCATTATTTTCATTAAAGATAATTAATTGATTATTTGAATGAGTATTTAACTTTGCAGTGATTTTAACTAATGAATAAGTTGAACAGATTGCCTTGTGTAAGAATGTGCAGTGTCCTTGTCTCTTTCTTTGTCTGTTTATTTTAACTCTGTTTCCAGGAGACACACAAAACCAGGTCATAGGTCAGGAGACCTCTCTCTCTCTCTCTCTCCCTTATTTGGAGCAGGACTACGGATGCTGGGGGGAGAGAACACCTGTTCTTCTTTATTGTCATGAAATTATATACAGTAATTTAACTATTGTTGTTGTTTATTCTTGTTAAAAGTAATTTCTTTTATGCTACATAGACTGTGTGTGTCGAGGATATTGTAGCTGAATGTTTATTAAACCCGACTCGAGCTAGTTCGATAAGCCAGCTGGAAGTACAAGAGTCAACCTTGAGTTGCCATAACAGATTGTCGCTTGCGTATATGAATGTCTCCATGGTTCAGCTTTTTACAGGTCGGAGATCAGCTCCTAATAGTTTGGGTTGACTTGACCCCCAAAGAACCATGTCGCCATCCATATCTGGAGTCTAAGGACAATCCATTGACGTACACATTTAGATTATCCATATCTGGAATCAAGATACAATTCTTCCTTGACGCACACATTTAGAATAGTTTATTTTTGCTCTAACCAATGAGAATTGTTTACCTGGATCCCACCTTTTCTGGACTTGTGCAAAGACTATAATTGCTGCATTGTTGTATTGTAAGTCAGAGCGGCCTAGGAACTCATTGCGAGTGTTGAAGCTGGCTTCTGCTGATGAAACTGCAAACTATCTTCAGTAAACTTTTATTTATTTATTTAAATCTCTGACTCCGGCTCTTCTTCATCTGACAGACTGGTCATTCTTTGGGTTAAAACTGTGAATACCCCTAACAGCGCTCACCACACACCAGCTATTGGTAGAGTGGAGTGACAGTGAAGAGCCAATTCAGTGGATGGCTATGATCGGTAAGGGCCGTTGAAGGGAATTAGGCCAGGACATCGAGCACCCCAACTCTTTACAAGAAGTGCCATGGAATTTTTAATGACCACAGAGAGTCAGGACCTCGGTTTAATGTCTCATCCGAAAGACGGCGCTCACTGACAGTGTCCCCCCTTCACTATACTGGAGCATTAGGACCACACAGACTGCAGGTTGAAGTCCCACTGCTGGCCTCACTAACACCACTTCCAACAGCAACCAATTTTCCCATGTGGTCTCTTATCCAGGTACTAACCAGGCTCCTCTCTTCTTAGCTTCAGTGAGTAACCAGTTTTGGGCTGCAGGTTTATATGGCAGTGATATGTTCTTGTCTTTCAGCAGTTACTAAGTTGTCTTTAGTGTACATTTAGTTTAAAAAATGATGCCTAGTTTTATGTAAATTGGATAAAAGCTTTTGCTAAATGATTATATGTAATAGCTATATTCCAGATTATGTAAGCACATGCATTATGACTGTCAGTGTCATTTTAGTGAGATAAACTTGACAATTTTGATATACCGTTTGATATAAGTCTGAACATTTAAAATGGGTCACCACCTTTCATCAAACTTTTTTGAAAGATTTTGAAAAACCTTTTTTTTTTTTACATAATCCAGATGCTGAATGTATATGCATGGCATATTGATGAAAAGTGTTTTTATTTTTGAACAAGAGAAATAAACAAACAAGCATTATAGCATGTTCCAAAACAGAATTTACGGTATGTTTTAATCATCAGGGGTCGCCACAGTGGAATGAACCGCCAACTTACCAGCATATGTTTTTACACAGCGGATGCCCTTCCAGCTGCAACCCAGTACTGGGAAACACCCATTCAAACACATATACTACGGCCAGTTTAGTTGACCAAATTCACTATAGTGCATGTGTTTGGACTGTGAGGGGAACCCACGCCAACAGGGGGAGAACATGCAAACTCCACACAGAAATGCCAACTGACCCAGATGGGACCAGCAACCTTCTTGCTGTGAGGTGAGTGCTAACCACTGAGCCACTGTGTCGCCCCTCACATAGACTTAATACTTTCTATTCTTTTACCTTTCGACCCAAATCCATCATTCCGCAGATTTTTTAAATGCTTCATTGCAGATGTTTTCCTCATGGCTACTAAAACACTTCTCAAGCTGACAACTGTCACAACTGCTCCACCACTTTTCTTTGTAGTGTTACTCTGTTGAGCGTAAAAGTTTCTTGAAGTGCCTTAAAACACACAGCTTTATTTAATGTGTTGACATTATTTCAACTGGTTATGAGAGAAAACCAGGAGCCTGTTTCAGTAAGGAGGTTCAACCAACTCGGAGTTTAAACTTGAACTCTGAGTTAATTTACAGAGAGATTAAAAACTCAGAGTTTTCGGTTTCAGGATAGCTGATCTGAGTTGGGTCAATCAACTTTGAGTAGACCAACTCAGAGTTAAGCGCGCACACCGTGACTATAAAAAGGCATTGTCAATGGAGCGCAGACATTACGAGTCACCATGGCAACATCTGAAAAAAGGAGATCAGCATTTCTTTCTCCAGCTGAACTTGATGTGCTCATGCAAAGTTATAGCAAATATGAGCATATATTTAAAAAAGCAACACCACTGCATCAGTGAGACAGAGACAGCTAGCGTGGGAAACATAGCTGCTCAAGTTAATGCGTAAGTTTACAACTAAAGAATTTAAATATTTAAATATAATAAAAAAGTAATGTAATGTGTGACGTTTATAAAATTTGTACACACGTTCCCACTTTTATACACGTTGATCAGTTTTAATAGATTTAAAAGTGCACTTGTGTGTCTGCCTTTATTATTGATCAAGTGGTGGAGGTTGATATGACATTTACAATGTAAGAAGTACTAACAAATAATTTTTAGAACGAATAATAATCCCGTTAATCTACCCTGCTGAAAAAAACAGCATATGCTGGTAAGGTATGTTTTGATGCTGGTATGCTGGTCTAGCTGGTTTTAGTGCTGGTAATGCTGGTTTCAATGCTGGTTTTGCTGGCCTCGATGCTGGTCTTGCTGGTTTCAGTGCTGGTCTCAATGCTCAACAGTAAAAACAGAATTTACTGCTGTAGAAGAAGCTGCGTCAATCTTTTCTTTATTTAATAGGCTAAATGTACTTGCGCCTCAGAAGACAATGTTGACACACAATGAACACATGGGGGTGTTTGAAGCCATGAGATGCAAAGAACAGACGCTCTTGACACGCTCTAGACGCTCTGGAGGTAATTAATAATATACATTAATACTGAAACAGTTAAGGCGTTTTAGAATGACCAAAACAACATTTAAGATGCTTTACAATGTGCTCAGCCTGCTGGTTTGTCTATTCACACACATTTTCATCATGATCTCTTATAACAAATGTTTTTTTAATGCACATACTGGAATTTGTTCAGTAAAAGTGTTTTCATCGCAGTTTATGCGAATCTTTTCTTATCAAATAAAAGTTTATCCTACTCAGTTATTATGCGCATATTTTTTTTTTTTTAGACGTATTTTCAAAAGTTATGTACATCATGACGCTTCCATCAATCATTTTTATGTGCATATCCAAAATGAGCATTAAAATAGGTGGATGGAAACGTAAGGCTAAGGCGAGAAATACCGCTTCGTCTTTAAAAAAGGGGAGGAGACCGACAGAATTTCGGAGTTTAGAGAATAAAACCTGCTCCTGACCAGGTTAGGTTCACAGGGTAAGTTACCACGGTAACTGACTTTGAGTTAAAGTTACCTCTCTTTCAGAAACAGGCTTGACTTACCCTGCTTTCTCGAGTTTGACAAACCTGCCATTTTAAAACGGAAAACCAAGAGTTTCTCTCATTTCAGGGTTAACATACTCTGAGTTTTCACTTAACCTCCTTTCTGAAACAGACCCCAGGCCTGTGCACTGTATATTTTGGTTTTGATTTCAGTTTGAAGGTAGCCTATACTAAATGTTTATAGAAAAGTTTGTTGTTGTGGAAAGAAAACAGGGTTGGTGATAAGGTAAGTAATAGTTTTCATTATTTTTCCAGTATTTAGTAGAGCATTTAGTTCGCTCCGCTCTCTCTCTCTCCCAACTAGTACCTCCCGCTCCCTTAAGATGGTGTCTCTCTAGCCCAACCACTAGAGAAAACAGGTGTTATTCATTATTTCTGATTGGGCTACTGACCAGCCGCCGGTGTCTCCACTCGCTCTCTCACCTTCCTGGATGTTCGGCCATGCTCTCCCCACCACAATGTATTTATAGTAAATGTTTAGGAAAATTACAATTTATGAGTTTCCTTCTTCTGCTGAACACAGTTGATGGCCAATGCACATGCTAAAACATCACCTTTGAAAAATGTGAAAGTTTAAGTTTTCCAAGAATGCAATACTCCATATAGAAGTAAACCTGCTCTGCTGCATATTGATTGCTATTTTTTTTTTTTTTTTTTTTACTAACAATGCTTGTGCATATAGACCTGGTGATTTAGCATGCAAATTGAAGCATATAACTGATAGTTTAGTGATTGACTATTGCCTACTGTTCAGAGAATTGCATTTGTGAACCAGAGGTTGCAGGTTCAAGTCCCAGCACCAGCAGAAATTGTAGGTGGTGGAAGAATAATCAGCACTCTCACCACCCTCACAAGCAAGGCTAAGGGTGAGTACCCTGACCAAGGGACCAAACCCTCAAATGCTACCTGGGTTCAGTGTGTGTGCACTTGGATAGATTAAATGCAGAGTACAAACTGCGTGTACGGGAGTATACTTGGCCACGTTACGACTTTCCTTTCTTGCCACTGATACTGATACAGTGTACTGAGAGTCTACTAAGATCACAGTGCTTTGTGATACATATTAGATGGCTCAGGGTCTGATGACATTGAACTGGCATTTTTTATAGAAGAAATGAGTCCTGTTGTTCAAACGTGTTTTTGTTTTTATTGTGAATTTTATTGTCAAAGACTAGCCCAAACATTTCATTTTGTCATTCACAAGTGTGAGGTAAAAGATGAGTGCAGTCTAGCATGTTGAACTCTCATCTGCACTCAGCAACAGCTTCCACATTAGACCACACACATCAGAAAGGCATTGACTACACTCTCAAAAATAAAGGTACGCGAGCTGTCACTGGGGTGGTACCTTTTCAAAAGGTAAAAATCTGTACCTAAAAGGTCCATATTCATACATCAAGGGTACATATTGGTACCTAAAAAGTACAAAAGTGTTCCTCTTAAAATTTGTAGGTACTAATATATACTTTTGAGGAACCAATATGAACCCTTCAAGTACAAATGTGTACCTTTTGAAAAGGTACCACCCCAGTGACAGCTCGCGCACCTTTATTTCTGAATGAAAAATGATTAAAGCAGACCAGGATTAGAAGCCTCTTTGATATTTTCATAAAACAAGCCTGCAGCATTACTAAAGGATCCATTGGAACTTACAGGTATGTCCAGCAAATGAGCCTTCTTTGACATCCCTGTCAGCATCAGCCAGGCCTGATTTGATGATGCAGGACAACGTGTCTGCACATGTTGTAAATGCTGCCCTGCAGTCTTCTTTGTGGCCCTCATCATGTCAATTGGTCAGTACTTTTGTCTGGCATTAGTATCTAAACACCCGTTCTCCTGGTGTCTGCTGTGCTTCAGCCGGAAGAAACTGGAGAACTTCCTGCCATTATGTCAATTGCTAATGTATTCTGCTATACTGCCATGTATGTTTGATGTATCCCAAATAGTCTGTCCTATCAAAAGACAGTTACAACATATCCATTCTGTTTTGACTGGTTGATCAAGGCTCAGGTTTCAGTAATGATACAAAAGAATAAGGCAACAATAATAATAATTAAAACACTGCAATTAACATGTTAGATCACAGTTGAGAATTTAAAACGGGACTATCCGATCAAATTAAAACTTAGATTTGCACACACAGCATTGCGAGCTGTGAATGCATGCGAAATACACAAAGTTATCAAAACCTTAAACTTAATTTTTTAATATCCTACATACGAAAGAGAAAAGAACTCCGTCATGAGGAAATTCTTGTTTTAATTGATAGATACAATTAACACAAAACTCTCCTTGAAAGAAAATTAAACTCTTTTTTCATAAATAGAAAACAATGTTACACATTACTTCCTTATGTTTAAACTAAGTTCAGTGGTGTAACAAAAATATTTAGTAGTGTGTAAGTTGTAACTTAGTGTCCCTTTAAGTCACAACTAGGCTACGTTTTAACTTACGCACTGCTGGTGCAAATATCCCTTATTGAACACACAGCTGAAGGGAAAGATTGCTAAGCTGTCCTAATGCTTTGTTCTGTCTTGGAGGTAATGAATGAGTAATCATCTTTGCTCAGTGGAGGTGGGGTTTGAGAATAACTTCTGACCTATTTACTACAAGAGTGAAGAAGCACTGACTTGACTGCGTCATAATGTAGCCACTATATAAAATGTATTTGACATGTCACATATAACTACATACTCTCAGCCTACAGATAATTCTCATGTTTTTAAGTCTACCAACTGTTTAAACTAACTATTTTTAGTTGACCACTTCATTATGTCCAACAATTTGTATAAAATATGTGCCTATGCCTATGTTACTAAGACAAGCTTCCTTAAGTTAAATGGATTTACCATTTTATTAAGAGGTACCTTTCAGGTAGGTCCTTCTGGATGTCTTGTACCACTTCTACACTAAGGCAATGTCAGTGCTGACTCGGAGCCAGAGTCACGTTCCAAATTGATTGTTTGTTGTTTGACACCCAATTCACATACTCTGAACCAGGAAAAGTGGTTCTTAAGAAGCACCGAAAACAGAGGCTGAGGACAGGATTGACATTAACAATGAGATAAACATAAACTATTTTGATTGTAGATCTGTCACAATCACCAGCAATCTAGTCCATACAGATTGCTGGAGAACAACAAATCTGCCAACAAATCCCATATTACCTGTTCATACACACCAGTTGCAGTTCACCCACTGATTGCACACATACAGATGAAGCTCATCACAGACTAATTCTAGGACTATTTATACAGCTCACACACACACGTCGGGGCTGAGTCTTGTTGGTGTTTATTTTCGGTAACATTTCTAATATATTATCCAGTCTAGTCTTTCTATGTAGGGATCCTTGCCCTTTTTTCCATGTCTTGATTCCTAGCTGCCTAGCCTGACTCTTTGCCTGTTTAGACTACGACTTTGGATTAGTGATGGTGAAATGAAGCTTTCAGAACCAGTGAACTGTTTAACTCAGTTGTAATGGAAAAAGGTTACTCAAAGTTTTCCAAATCAGAGCTCGATAAGGACCTCTGCTGGTTAAAGTGTGGGAAAGGTTTTAATTACAAAGTCAAACTCTAGCTTGACTCTACAAGGTTCTTTCTGTGAGCCAATCAGCATTTCGAATGCACGCACGAGGACCAATCAGGATCAGCTTTCTTTTGTCATTCCGCCGGACTGCTCCGTTGACAGAAACACAAATTCAGAGTCGACTAAATAATGCCGCACCACATAAAATTGAGCAGAAACCTGAAACTGAATAGATGGGTGTAAATGTGATGATTTAGAAGCATTTTTTGACATTGAGATGAAATGTTAAATTTTACATTGTTAAAAAAGAATTTATTAAAAAAAAAGTAATCTCAGTGAAAGTGTTCATTAAACTCATTTGCTCATTGTCTCTTTTCTTTTAAAGTCTTTAAATTTTCCTTGAAGGGCAAATAACTTAAATTAATTAATGGGGCATATAATTCAATAAATATAATTAAATAATTCGGTCCCACTTTATATTGTCGCTTATACCTGTGAACTTACATGGTAATTAGATGTGTAAGTAGTATGTAACTACAGTGTATGTACACACGTTTACATAGTATTTATATTTGTATTACTGGTGTAACTACACTCATGTAACAACCCACTGAATAGTATGTGTAAGTACAAATGTGTAACAGGACATTGGTAACAACAATAGGAAAGTACTCATCTGTAACAAGAATTATGTAAGTGCATTGTGTAACAACAATATGTACTTGCAGATGTTTTCCCACTTCCACACCTGTTTGCAGATCATGCACTTGTGAACACTGTATGGCAGAACTAATGCTGCATTAGAAGGTTTCACCTTGTGATACCAGTGTACTTACATGGTAACTCTACAGGAACTGTCCACTTAATATAAAGTGTAAAATGGTCACAAATTACTGAGTAACTTGTAGAAATATCTTCTATGCAACACTTTAATAACAGTGTAGTTACATGGTAACTCCACAGGAACGGTCCACAATATAAAGTTTAAAATAAAATTCATTTTCGTTTCGGCCTAGTCCCTTTATTAATCTGGGGTCGCCACAGCGGAATGAACCGCCAACTTATCCAGCATGTGTTTTACACAGTGAATGCCCTTCCAGCTGCAACCCATCTAAGCCGAAAAGAAAATGAATGAATGTATGAACAGTAATTTGTGACCATTTTACACTTTATATTGAGTGGATCCTGTGGATTTACCATGTAAGTACACTGGTATCACAAGGTGAAACCTTCTAATGCAGCATTAGTTCTGCCATACAGTGTTCACAAGTGCATGATCTGCAAACAGGTGTGGAAGTGGGAAAACATCTGCAAGTACATATTGTTGTTACACAATGCACTTACATAATTCTTGTTACAGATGTGTACTTTCCTATTGTTGTTACCAATGTCCTGTTACACATTTGTACTTACACATACTATTCAGTTGGTTGTTACATGAGTGTAGTTACACCAGTATACACAAGTAAATACTCTGTACCAGTGTGTACATACACTGTAGTTACATACTACTTACACATCTAACTACCATGTAAGTTCACAGGTATAAGCGACACTTGATATAAAGTGGGACCAATAATTCAAATAAAGTTTATAATACATATTAATTACATTAAATGAACAGCATATTTAGCACAGCCTTGTATGCTTAATTTGAACAAGTAAAAATATTCATCCTAAAACATTAAATAAATAATAGAAAGCAAAAATGTAACTTTCACAATTATCAACATATCGTAACAACATCAATTTTTATTTTTTAATCAAAATAAAAAGTAATGAAAAGTAATGCTTAAATTAATGATCTGCCAGATAGAACCTTATAATACCAAGCGGAAAATGACTTTTCAGAATTAAAAGCGTCTATCTGCATTTGCCCTGTTTGTTTTACCCCAATTTGCAAATTTAAGAGAATTTTTGATAATTTACATTTAGAGTACATTTAGGGTCTCTGTCATGTTAATATGTGAAACAGAGAACTGTTATGCTTACATATACATATACAAATCTTTGAAGCTCAATATCTCAAAATCATTTAAAACGCAGAAAGTACCTTATAATTCCAAGGTGACAATATGTAATTACAAACTTATATTTTGAATGTAATGACATTGTAACTACATTGTTGTAACATTGTATTTACATCTGAGATGTAATATGTAATTACAAAGTATGTCTTGTGTGCAATTACTGTGTCGCTACATTGTATTTACTATGTCATTACATTATAATTATATTGTTACATCCAAGATAATATTTATAAATGTAAATGTTTCTCTGTATGTTGAATGTACAGTATTTGGTTATTTATAGTTGTATACGTAAATATACACAGTACACATGTCATTACGAACTCAATTACCATGTCATTACATCCAAGATAATATTTCTAAACTTAAAGGGTTCTTTGTATATTTCATGTACAGTATTTGTGTCTTTATATACGTAAATATACGCAGTACATATGTAATTACAACTTTTATTTTGGATGTAATAACATTGTCATTACATTGTCATTACATTGTTATAACATTGTAATTACATCTTTGATAGTATTGTAAATGTGTTTTTGTATATTCCATATACAGTATTGTGTATAGTGTGTTATTGTTATATACATATACACAGTACACATGTAATATGTAATTACAAACTTTTATCTTGGATGTAATTACTGTGTCGTTACATTGTAATTACATCCAAGATTTACAAACGTGTTTGTATATTTCATGTATAGTGTGTACTTATAGTTATATACTTAAATATGCACAGTACACATGTATGTAATATGTAATTACAAACTTTAATCTTGATTGTAACACGTTTGTTCTGTGTGTGCAATTATTGTTGTTACATTGTAATTACATATGTCATTGTATTGTAATTACATTATAAATATATTGTAGTTACATCCAAGATAACATTTATAAACGTAAATGTATTGTATATTTCATGTACTATTTGCATATTTCTAATTTTTTACGTAAATGTACACAATGCACATGTAATGTAATTGCAAACTATTATCTTGAATGTAATTACATTACTTTTACATTGTAATTACATCCCAAATAATATTTATCAATGTGTTTCTTTGTATATTTCATGTACAGTGTGTATTTATGGCATGAATGAAATGTTCATGAGTGAAGGTTAAACTGCCGAACTGCAGTTAAAGTCACCCAAAATTACAGGAAACTCTTACATGAAAGCACTTCACGTAAACAAGTTAATTATATTATTGTCTATTAAGGCAAATAACTAGATTACAGATGTCCGTGTAAACGTAGTCAGTAGTGTCTTCAAAGTAAGTGAAAGATCCAGAAGGCTATCCTGCTGATTTGATTCAGAAGGGCACTTTTTTTGTCAGACTCACCTGTCAGGTATACATTTGCGCTAAAATATCAAGGTGAAAGTCATCATAGTTTGCGTAGAATAGACCCAGCTGCCAACCCAAATTTGAGAATAGATTAACGGTGATAGTTGTTTAATCGCCCGATAAGAGTCTCGTGTTAACGCCGTTAACGGCCCACCACTAACATATAATACAAACTTTTATCTTGTGTGCAATTACTGTGTCTTTACATTTGAATTACTATGTCATTACATTGCAATTACATTGCTATTACATCCAAGATAATATTTATAAATGTTTCTTTGCATATTTCAAGTAGAGTTTTTTGTAAATATACACAGTACATATGTAATTACAAACTTTCATTTTTTATGTAATGACATTGTAAGTACATTGTTATAACATTGTAATTACATCTGAGCTCTAATTACAAACTTTTATCTTGTGTGCAATTACTGTGTCGTTACATTGTAATTTCATTGTAGTTACATCCAAGATAATATTTATAAATGTAAAAGTTTCTTTGCATATTGCATGTGCAGTATTTGTTTTTTTATAGTTGTATACATAAACACGACACATGTAAATACACACTTAGTTACTATGTCATTACATTGTCATTACATTGTAGTTACATTGCTATTACATTGTAACAACATCCAAGATAATATTTCTAAACAAATGTTGATTTGTATATTTAATGTACAGTATTTGTGTATTTATACGTAAATATACACCGTACATATGTAATTACAATCTTTCATTTTGGATGTAATTACATTGCAATTACATTATAATTACTATGTAATAACATTTTTACATTGTTATAACATTGTAATTGCATCTGAGATGTAATACGTAATTGCAAACTTTTAACTTGTGTTCAATTACTCTGTCGCTACATTGTAATTACATTGTAGTTACATCCAAGATAATATTTATAAATGTAAATATTTCTTTGTATATTTCATAATGTATATTCGTAAAGTATTTGTTTATTTATAGTTGTATATTAAAAAATATACACAGTACACATGTAATTAAAAACTTAACTACTGTGTCATTATGTTGTAATTACACTGCTATTGCATTGTAATTACATCCAAGCTAATATTTATAAACTTAAAGCCCTTATTATACATTAAAAAGGGTCATATTTTGGTTTTAAGGGTCTCCAACAACATATTGATATGCATGCAAGGTCAAAAAACACTTTCATGGCCTTATAATATGCATTTATTTTACCTAATTATCCCAGCGACTCCCATATGAATTGTTCAGCGATTCATTTGTTCCCAAACCCCTCCTTAGCGCGAAGCTAATCTGCGCTGATTGGACCATTGACAGCCTCTTGCGATTGGTCGACAACGTTCAGCGCGAGACAGAGTGAAATGCCCACCACGGCTTATCAACAATATTGATAAGCAGTCAGGGTGCAGACCCATCTCCCGCCACCCTTCTTTTTTGTGGAAAAATTTTGTAATTTTAATTTTGGTACGGTCTGTGAAACCCCCGGGTCGCCAACATTGGTATAGGATCCGATCGCAGCACCCGCCCGAAACACGCTTCATAGTAGTTACTAACACCACAGGACACAGTAGCCGGTTCTAAACAGTGTTACTCAGACACCTCACCCCCAAACCTACCCCGCACCCCCCTGGTCTCCCGGATTTTCAGGGACAAATGTTGGCAGGTATGTGTGAGCCCAATGCAGGAGTGCATTAAAGCAGTGCAGTTAAACACCAGCATATTGCTCTATTCTTAACCATGACACAATTCAGTATTAAGCCACACAGTGGCAAAAGCTGAACTATTTTGAACCTTGACCGCCGCACGTGTGTAGGAACAGCTGACGGTGGCCATAGCAAAGACAAACGGCAGTTAAACGCGAGCTCACAAAAGCATTTAAATTCATAACAAAGCAGCATGTATCGCGTTTTCAACGTGGCATTAGACGCGATATGAGAATATAAAGAGTTAACCAGATACAGTACAAGTGGTTACAAGTAACAAAACACAATTAAATACATAATTTGCAAGCTAAAGAAAACAAGGAGGCAACCATTTTAATCGCACTTACACTTGTGAAATGGAGGAAGAAACTGGTCCATGAACTGTGTACTGTAAAGTTCCTGTTGAGCTCTGACAAAGTACCACACATCAATAGTCTTTTCTGATCCTTATTAAACAAATGGCCGCCGAATCCCCCGTTGTAAGCATGTAAATTCCAGGGAACATAGCACAAGGCTGGGTCGATAATGCTGAGATATTTTTGCAAAAATAAACCTCAACCACTAACTCTTCACAGTTTCATCTTTGGGTAGAGAAAATAACACTAACTTTCCCCTCACACTTTTAATAATATTCAGCTGAGCACAGCGTCTTCATGACTTGATTCAACCGGGGTCTGCAACAGTGTTTGTGGGCGGGGCCGCAGGGTTACATTTTTCAGGTTTTGCGCACGCAACAATTGGGCGGGGCTTAAGTTTCACATAGACGTCACGCTGAAATGGCTAAAGACTCGTTATCAAGACTATTCATTTGAAGCACTATGAGTCGACTCTTTTATAAGTGAATCAATAGTTTTAAACACTGAGCACTTTCAGATTTAAGCCTTAGCTGGATATTTCGCTTCACTTAAGAGCTGCGTTACACACTACATGGAAGGTCATTTACCCATAATAGAGGCTCTTTACATGTTTCTTTGTATATTTCATGTACAGTATCTGTTTATTTATATGTAAATATATTTATATGTACATATGTAATTACAAACTTTTAGTTTGGATGTAATTACTACATCATTACATTATAAATACTATGTAATAACATTGTTATAACATTGAAATTACATCTATGATAGTATTGTAAATGTCCTTTTGTATATTTCATGTACAGTACAGTATGTTTTATATTGTGTATTGAAGAGTACAATTGCAAAAAACATAGAAATGACTAAAACCAATTTAGTAGTTTTCAGAAATCATGATTTTTCATTGAGTATTGAAGATTTCAATTGCAAAAATTTTGAGATATAAGACTTTTAAGAGATGGTGGCAATTTTCACAATCAAGAGATATAGTATTATATTTAAACTCATTATCTGCATTGAATGATTTTTACAGTGATTAAAGAGATCATCTTCAAGACAATACTTTATGTATGAAATTTAAACAACATCTATACTTAAATCAAAGAGAAACACTAGTTACATTTTTTATGTTTAGTAGAAGTGAATGAGTTGACAGAGAAGCTGACTTAAACTTGCTCAGAGAAACACTGTTGCTGTCAAACATTGTTTACTTCACTAAGCCAGTTGAATGGTGAAGGGGTTGATCCAATAGGCCTATTTATACAAGGTTTGCCAAGAAATTTCATGCTGTAGTATTTACAAAATACAAAAATACAGTATTTTATCTTGATACATTTGTGACTGCTGTATTTTGTAGTTTATTATGATACACTTAAAATTTATGTTTTTTTAAATACATTTCAGTGTATTTTTGCCCATCCCTGGTTACCATCATGCAGTTTTATACAAACCACAGAAAAGCTACAGAAATGTTATTATAAATATTAAACTTAATAAACATTACATACAGCATTCATAAGAAAAAAAAAAGTTATTTTAAAACACATTCCATCAATGTTTGCTCCTATTTAACTTGTAAGTGGACATTTATATCCTAAACTAGAACATGATGTCCTAATGTTTTGTTTTGTCTCGGAGGTTATTAGTAATCATCTTTGCTCAATGAAGAAAAAACAACTTCTGACCTAATTTTAACTTACACCAGCTAAGTGGGGTTTACCTGTAGCCTTTGACCACTTTCTGAGTGAAAGAATCTCTGACTGCACTGCTTTCATCTGTAGAAAAATACATGGTCAAATTTGTTAGGAAAGTCACAAATTACCACATACTCTCTACCTACAGATAATTTCCATGCTTTAAAATTTAATAGCTATGTTAAATCCTTGGAGCAGTTTTCTTTTGCATCTACACATTACTATTTAACATTCACAAATAAGAGAAATTGTGTTTTGCCAAATGCCCATTGTAGATGCTTTCAGTGGAGGACAGGGGTCAAAATAGCCACTCTGGTCTTTGGTATAAACAGCAAAGTATAATGCACAATGTGTTGTGAAATGACAATAGATAAAATCAAGAGAACTGTGCGTGGCTTAACCTATTAAAACCTAGCTTATTGCAATACATGACATCACAAGGATCAAATAAAAAGAAAAATGAATGCCAAATAAATGGACAGATCTTGGCTCCACAGGTGCCAGCAATTAATCATTATCAGAGTATATCAGCTGGCGCTTGTGAAGCGAGCATTTCGATTTTTTGCCTGCTGAAGAGCCGATCACTCAGCTAACACCTGGAGACTGAGCTGCTTAATGGCAGTAAGAACATATGGACTAGCCCTATGGAAGGGGAGTACTACATTTGATAAGCTGGTTAGCAGGTAGGGAAGACACAGGTCTGCCTGAAAAGGGGAGACCACTCCGTGTTGAAATAGAATATGGGAGCACAAACGGGGACTGCGCATAGCTGGCACGGAACTCCAGCATGTGGGGTAGACCAAGTGAGCATACCAGACATTATAATGGGCCAGGTACCCAGTTTCCTCTGCTGAGTCGGTGGCTGGGAGTTTTGGAGGAGTTCTCTAGGGCTCACCAAAACGGGGAACTTACTAGCAGAACAGAAAAAGCACATGTATATTCCGGTCAGGAAGCATGGCGCAGCAAGCGTTTTGACACTGAGCTTAGTTTCCTCCAGATTGACCAGGGTAACCCAGTAATCGTGAGGAAAATTGCTCCCTTGAAGATTATAAAATCTTGTGAATGTATTAAGTGTTGCCCAGCCAGCAACTCTACAGATGTTACTACCTGGCATTGATAAGCGAGGGCAAGGGCATCAACTATCCAGTGAGCGAACCTCTGTTGATATGGCACTTCCCTTCTGCCGACTACCATAACAGATAAAGAGCTGTTCACAAGATCGTAAGTTTTGCGTTCATTCCACGTAAAAGTGCAATGCACGAATGGGACAAAGCAGTGAAGGGCTTGGTCTGCCTCCGTGGGCAGTGCTGGGGGGGGGGGGGGGGGGGGGGGGGGGGGGGTGGGATTTAAGTACCAGAGGGCGCCAGGGAGAGGCCATCATGAGGAGTGTGAGTTCGGAAACCCAGGTCCGGTTGGGCCAGAGAGGCGCATCAAAGAAGATCTGATCCTCGTCCTCCATACCTTTGGACTGAGTCTGTGCGATTAGGCTCACTGGAGAAAACACATATTTGCACATACATGGGGGCCAGCTGTGAGCCAGCGGATCTGTGCCAAGGGGGGCCTCGGTCAAGGAGTAAAACAACTGGCAATAGGCATTTTCAAGGAAAGCAAGCAGGTTGACCTGGAAGGTGGAGGCGGAGAGAGAGGGAAACTACTCTTTTTTGAAAATTTGGGGACAGCCAGCCCGGAGGCCAGCAGTGGAATTGGTTGTCGAATTTACTGACATCCACAGAGGAAAGAACAGTCGTCTTTTCTCCGGGTGGCCCGTCTCAGGGACGCTTCGCAGTCCTTTTACCAGACTTAGAGGTGCCCTTGGGTGGGGGCGTCTCGGTCCCTGGTGGAGTGGGCAGCAGAAGCGGAGTAGGTTTTGAAGCCGTGGGTGGATGTCTTCAGCGAGGAGCAGCCGAGGTGGATGGGGCAGTGGGGAGAGCAGTTTTCTGAGCCCCCTGGTAGGTAACTTCACCCAGTGCCTTCAACTGCTCTTTCACTGCCAAGAACCCCTGGGTAAAGTCCCCAACAGTGTCGGCAAACAAGCCAGCTTGGGATATGGGTGTGTTGAGAAAGCGAGCTTATCAATGTCAGGGCCGGATCTAGGGGTGGGGCCACAGGGGCCACCGGCCCCCTTTTAAATCGGTGTGGCCCATGTTGTGGCCCCTTTCCCTCCAAGTCATTGCTGATTTATATCAAAGCTCGGACATTAAGATGCGCTTTAATTCATGTCGAATGCCGGTGATACCCGTTTCTAAAGCAATTTTTCTTGTATGACGAGTGCTTCATCCCTGCAGATCGACTGGCTTGTTCCAAAACAGGGATTAAAATTGTCACCAAGTTGCTTGCTGTACGGTTTGCTTTTAATGCGAATGTTTTAAAACGGACCAAAACTGAGTCATATGTGAGTAGACTAAACGTCATTCATTGATCAGAATTACAAGGTTTATTTTCCGCATAGCTGTCATATATGCGTTATTTTAAATGACCATTTTGAGCTGTTATGTCAACGGTAAAGGTGCGCTTCATGGCAAAATCGATAGTGAAAGCAAAGAGACAGCTTCTGTCATTTACAGTCCAACACGGACACTTGCTGTTTAAAGTTACTGTACTTTTTTATTACTATAAGAAGGTTACAGAACAACTGTGAGGGCAAATCTGTCAAATGACGGACATTATTGCCGAACCATATCGTCGTCTAAAAATCTGCTTTTTTTTTTTAAATAGCTGCATCATTCATGACATTTACCACACATGATAGCTGTGCATCATGTTAGGACTTAACACACTTGAACATGCTATTCACAGTCAGAGATTAGGCAGAACACATAGTTAAAGTAATTTCAGTTTGGTAAACTAATAGCAGCCATATCTAGTTTATGCAAAAACTTTATTAATGAACAAAGTGATCTCACTCAAATTTTTTACAAATTAAATGGATAGTTCACCCAAAATGAGAAATGTCTTTCTATCTACTGTTGAAAACAAAAGAAGATTCTTTGAAGAAAGCTAAAAGCCTGTAACCATTGACTTAGTAGGAAAAACAATACTATGGAAGTCAATGATTACAGGTTTCTTGCTTTAAAAATATTTTATTTTGTGTTCAACAGAAGAATGTTTGGAACAAGTGAAGGCTGAGTAAATGATGACAATTTTCAGTTTTAGGTGAATTATCCCTTTAACACTATAATAATTTCTCCCCCTTTTTCTGAAATTCAAAGTCTGCCACAGATTCCTGAGAAGAGTCTGTGCATTCAGAACCAACAACATCTGTCTGTCTTTTGCTTCACTGCCCAGGCACACTACAAAAAAGAGAAACGTACCAAAATGCACCAGCTATAACATAGTTACTTGTTAGCATGTGGGATTGAAGATAGCTTGGGTGCTTAGCATAAAACTAAACTAATAAAACAGCTTCTTTGGATTATGCAAGTATTTTTTTTTCATCTTATGAATGTTTCTTAAAAAATAAATAAAAAAACAATGATAAAAACCTACAATCTGGCTCAAAGACACATGGAACTTTTCCTGTACACTTAAAGGGATCTTGGAGTATATGATAGATGAAAAGAAAAAATAGTATAGGCCTATATATAGTAATATATACTGTATTTTAATAGGACAAAAAGAGTTATATGTTCTATAGTGCAAGCACCAATTGAATAACTTGGCCCCCCTCTGTAAACTGTGGCCTCACCTTGGCCCCTGCCTTTAAAAATTCCTAGATCTGCCACTGGTCAATGTCCCTCATATTTGCCTGGTTTGTGGCCATCATCTTCCCCAGGGCACAGGCAGCCAATTTTGTGGTCAGGAGAGCATAATCGTTTTTAACCGTGCGGAGCTTATACATCAAGCCCAAAGACGAATTGCCCTCCTGCAGCTCAGCCAGCTTCTCCACTTGGTAGCATTGATAGGTGGCCATAGCATGCAGAGCGGACACAGCCTGGCCTGCAGCAGTGTAGGCTCTGGTTGTGAGAGACTCAGATAACCTGCATGCTTTAAAAGGGAGCCTGGGCGAACCTTTCCAGGTGGAGGCGGCTTGTGGGCAAAGAAATCACCTAAGAAATCGCCTCATACCCCCTGGCTGCTCCACCATTAAGGGTGGTGAAAGCGGGAGTGCACGAGGACCGGGCAGAAAAAGGTGTCCTCCATGCCTGTGTGAGCTCACTGTGTACCTCCGGGAAGAAGGGGACGGGGTGCTTGGAAGGTCTTGCCTTCTTCTTAGCCCCCACGTAACACCCATCTAAGCGGTCCAGCCGTGGTGCAGGGGGACAAGCCATCTCCAGTCCTACGGCCAAAGCAGCCTGGGATAACACGGCTAACATGTCTGACTCTAAATCAGAGACCTCACAGACAACCCGGAAGGGTGGCAGCAGATGCGGATCTTCATCATAGCATGTCAGCCCACCCTCCAATGCAGTGATGGACATCACGTCCACAGTATTATCTAATGAGAGAACAGCCTCACTGATGAGGAGTGAGGGGTCCGCGGGCCCGAGGGAGACAGATAAGCCCTCACTGTGATCCTCAGGCCTGCCCATGTGCTAACTGACTGGTGGGGAGCAGCAGGGGCGACGCACCTTAATGCTAGGGTGTGCTGCGACCTCAGTTGCACAAGATTCAAGCCCTCGCAGTAAGGGCAAGAGCTGTCCGCAAGCACCTGCAAGACTTGCTGGACCCCCAGACATGTGATACAGTGCTTGTGTCTGGCGAAGAAACCACCGCATCGAGAAACGGAGCTACATCTTTAAAAAGATGCACTGCTTGACCATGTTGCTCTCTTAAGAAATCTGCTCTTTTAATGGAAACTGCCCTTTGTGCACCAGTGAAATTCCCAGAGGACGGGAAACGAGCCCAGTTTGACCACCGCTGTTGCGTCTTTGTCCACACTGAGAAAACTGGTTTCCTGTTGAAGTTTTTTTGCAGAGTCTTCAGTCTCTAAGTGAGAGGCTCTGAAGTGAAATTCTAAATTCTCGCTTTACAAGCGGCAGCTGATATACTTTTTTAATGATTAATCGCTAGCACCTGTGGAGCCGAGCTCTGCCAATTCATTTGGCATTCATTGGCCTGTTTTCTTACTCTTCAGAGTGATTGGTCACCTAACAATCTCCCATAGTGGCTTTCTCAAGACACAAGTCTGAGTTTCTATGAAGGGGAATTACTATTCAGAGACATGGCTTTACTAATGCTGATGGCACGCAGCTTATTCAGTCTTGATGATCTAATGACAGCTGCTCACATAAAAGGGCCATCACCTTGATTTCTTTTGGGTCTGTTTGGCATTTTGGCCAACCTAACACTTTAGGTGTTGAACTTCACAAACCACATTGCAAGAACTGCTCAGACTTGCAGATTTGTCTTATGCAAAGTATGTATTTGGACCTCCTTATCAAAGCATGGATTTTATGAGGTCCTCATGGCGACCGAGCTTGAATCTCGCCTCAAGGTCTTATGCTGATCCTTCCCCTCTCTCTGCTCCCCAAATTTTCCTGTCTCCACTATACAGTCGAATGGCATTTCCTAGCATTCATCTGATGAACCTCCACTCTCATCCCAACAAAAACAAGGATTTTTCATATTCTGCTGCATTGTGTTTCATAAAAACCTGACTCAATGACTATCACTGAGTCAATCCTCTAGACTTGTCTGGTGTCTGGTTCAGCTCAGCTACTAAATCTGACCTCCAAAGACAATGTTAGATAGTTTGGACTGCTGAGCAAATCACTGGTATAACCCTCCGTTTTCATCAAGAACTTTACCTATCCAAGTGTGGATCCCTCACATCCAGCACACTCGCTCTTTAAACTCTTACCGTCTGGTTGAACCTACAGAGCACTATGCAGCAGAATGGCCAGACACAAGAACAGGTTTTTCCCTCATGATCACTTGATAATAATTCTGATGTTACACCACTCAGTGTCCGGGCTTCTTCGATCTCCATTCTTACGGTCATTCTGTTAACTTGCCAAGACTCAAAAAGAAATTAAGTCTGTTCTTTGCATTCTTGAAATTAAAAAACAGTCATTTTATCCAACTTCAGCACACCTGCTTCTGTATTTTAAATGACCTGAAAGCTCGATTATTTGTTTCAGGTGTGTTTTATTATGGTAGGAGTCAAGTTCTACTGAACAGCTGCCCTTCAGGAACAAGGCTGAATATTGCTAACAAGTGTTTACCAATATTTTTTCACTTTTTTAACACAGCAACACACCTACCTCACACAAATAAGCAAATAGTACATTTTCTGGCCCAAATCACAAATTATTAAATGAATACAACATCCACATTTCAAAAAGCTGGATATTTGTTTTTCTACATTCACTAACTCTATCAAAAGACAGCAAATAAAATCAAGTCATTCAGTCAAAACATTACCACTACTTATCTGTCAGTCATAGTGCATAGACAGAAAATGCTATCAATTCTATATCTGAGGTGTCTCTGCAGCCTCCACTCCATCCAGGAAGATCATGATCTTGTGGTTAATAAGACTTTCCACCTCTGAGCAGAAAAACAATTCCTTAACGCGATTAAGAAAAGGGGCGACATGATGACTCAGTGGTTATCACCAGAGCTGGCAAAAGTACACACATCCTTTACTCAAGTAGAAGTACAGATACTCATGTTTAAAAGGACTCTGGTAAAATTTGAAGTACTGATTACACTTTTGTACTCAAGTAAAAGTAAAGAAGTACAGCGTTAAAAATGTACTTAAGTAATATGTAGCCATTACTTCTACATGTTTTAGTTTCACTAGGAAGGTACAGTTGCAATCAGAATTATTCAACCCCCTGATTTATTAGCCCCCCTGTTTATTTTTTTCCCCCAATTTCTGTTTAACGGAGAGAAAATGTTTTCAACACATTTTTAAACATAATAGTTTTGATAACTTATCTCTAATAACTGATTTATTTTATCTTTGCCATGATGAAAGTAAATAATATTTGACTGGATATTTTTAAAGACACTTCTATACAGCTTAAAGTGACATTTAAAGGCTTAACTAGGTTAATTAGGTTAACTAGGCAGGTTAGGGTAATTAGGCAAGTTATTGTATAATGATGGTTTGTTCTGTATACTATTGAAAAAATATATAGCTTAAAGGGGCTAATAATTTTGAGCTTAAAATTGGTTTTAAAAAATTAAAAACTGCTTTTATTCTAGCGGAAATAAAACAAATAAGACTTTCTCCAGTAGAAAAAATATTATCAGACATACTGTGAAAATTTCCTTGTTCTGTTAAGCATAATTTGGGAAATATTTAAAAAAGAAAAAAAAAAATTCAAAGGGGGTTCAATAATTCTGATTGCAACTGTAAATATCCGGTTTCCCCCACAGTCCAAAGACATGCAGCATGGGTGAATAGATAAACTAAATTGGCGGTAGTGTATAAGTGCATATTTGAATGCGAGAGTGTATGGGTGTTTCCTAGTACTGGGTTGCGGCTGGAAGGGCATCTGCTGTGTAAAACATATGCCGCAATAGTTGGTGGCTTATTCTGCTGTGCCAACCCGTGATAAATCAGGGACTAAGCTGAAGGATAGTGAGTGTGGATAGGTATTGATATTGATACATTAATATAAAATAACATACATTTCAAATTTTTATGTAAAATGTTTGTTGCTAATTTTATGAAAGTAGCCAAGCACACACTGCAATATTGCCCAACATTGTTCAAAAAGTCAACCCATGTTTCATCATCCTGATGCAAACTCACAGCATTCAGCATGTAGTTTTGTGGCTGTTAGATCAAAAACAACAGCTGCCATTCATATTTATTCATTCATTCATTTTCTTTTCGGCTTAGTCCCTTTATTATACTGGGGTCGCCACAGCGGAATGAACCACCAACTTATCATCATGTTCATACACTCTAAAAACAATTCTATCTTTATAAATAGTAAAGACATTATCCCCCGGTTTCACAAACAAGGTTTAAGGCTAGTCTTGGATTAAATTGCATGTTTGAGCTCTCATTCATTCATTGTCTTGTCGGCTTAGTCCCTTTATTAATCGCCACAGCGGAATGAACCGCCAACTTATCCAGCACGATTTTACGCAGCGGATGCCCTTCCAGCCGCAACCCATCTCTGGGAACATGTTTGAGCTCTCTCAACTGAAAATAACTTGCAGTGAGATGTCTTAAAATATGGCAGTGTCATTTTTTGTCTCCAGGTGCACACCAGTAATGTATTTTTCTAAGGCCATTTTTATAAATGTGGCTTAAATAGCCTAATTTAACTAAGGTCTAGTCCTGGCTTAACCTAAGCCAGGGTTGTGAAACTGGGCCTATAAATAATGTCTGTCCAAAATATATAGATTTTTTTTTGCTAAAATAAATACTTATTGTATTTCACTGCAAACTATTTTTTTTTTTTTTTTTTTTTGCATTAGGCTAATGCTGCTTTATTCTCTTCAAAGAGCAGCTCTCAACTCGTTATTTTAGTGTTTTTTCCCCCAGGGTATTGTGAATATTTTATTTAATGGATAAACCTTAATTCTGTTAATACAGTTATTCTATGCTAAAAGCAACATACACAGACATGACTTCAACCTACAAAACAATTTTGTGTTGTGACAAAATGCAGCGCGTTTCTTCAGTTGTTTGTGTTGTGACAAAATGCAGCGTGTTTCTTTAGTTGTTTGTGTTGTGACAAAATGCAGCGTGTTTCTTTAGTTGTTTGTGTTGTGACAAAATGCAGCGTGTTTCTTTAGTTGTTGTGAAAATATGCAGCGTGTTTCTTTAGTTGTTTGTGTTGTGACAAAATGCAGCGTGTTTCTTTAGTTGTTGTGAAAATATGCAGCGTGTTTCTTTAGTTGTTTGTGTTGTGACAAAATGCAGCGTGTTTTTTTAGTTGTTGTGAAAATATGCAGCGTGTTTCTTTAGTTGTTTGTGTTTGTGACAAAATGCAGCGCATTTCTTTAGTTGTTTGTGTTGTGACAAAATGCCGTGCGTTTCTTTAGTTGTTTGTGTTATGAGAATTTGCAACACGTGTGCTGTCAAACTGATGAAGATCGTTTCTTAATTTGCTGGTGTTTTTATAATTGCATGTGTTTTCATAAATCTAGAAAACTGCCAAAATATAGACAGCATGTTACATGTCCCACAAGAGACAGTAACATATTGCATCACTGCTATACCACAATAAAGGATGCATACCGCTCTGTCCAACGAGTAGCTTTGGGGCACTCTGACCATTGTTTTAATCCATCTCATACCAACCTACAGGCAGAAACTGAAAACAGCCAAACCTGAATTAAGATCTGTGAAAAGATGGACTAATGAAACAGAGAGGGATCTACAAGCCTGTTTCGATCTCACTGACTGGAGTGTTTTTGAAGCTGCTGCAAACGATCTGGATGAGCTCACAGAGACTGTAACATCTTATATAAGTTTCTGTGAAGACGTGTGCATTCCTACCAGGACTCAACTCACATACAACAATGACAAATCATGGTTCACTGTCAACTCAGACAGCTACACCAGGCCAAGGAGGTTGCTTACAGGAATGGGGAGAGGGCCTTGTATAAGCAGGCCAAATACACACTGAAAACGGAGATCACAGTCGCAAAAAGGAACTATTCTGAGAAACTAAGGAGCTAATTCTCTTCCAGTGCCTCAGCATCTGTGTGGAAAAGTTTGAAAAACATCACAAACTACAAGACACCATACCGCAGCACTGTAGACAACCAACGACTTGCAAACGACCTAAATGAGTTTTACTGCCGGTTTGAGAAAACCCCCCACACCCACTCTGAACTGCTGTTTACATCAGCATTATCACCTCTACCACCTCCGCCTCCCCCATACCTGCACTTCAGTTCAGTGAAGATGATGTGCACCAGGTCTTCAGGAAACAGAAGAGGAAAAAAGCACCAGGGCCAGATTTTATAACACCAGCCTGTTTAAAATCCTGTGCTGACCAACTGGTCCCTATCTTCACCCTGATGTTCAACAGATCACTGGAGCTGTGTGAAGTGCCCTCCTGCTTCAAACGCTCCATCATCATTCCCATACTAAAGAAACCCAAACTTACAGGACTAAATGACTACAGACCGGTGGTGCTAACATCTGTGGTCGTGAAGTCTTTTGAAAAACTGGTGCTGGCCCACCTGAAGGACATCAGTGAAACCTCACTGGACTCTCTTCAGTTTGCCTACAGAGCAAACAGGTCTGTGGATGATGCTGGCAATATGGGACTGCATTATGTTCAGCAACACCTAGACAGACTAGGGACCTATGAGAGGATCTTGTTTGTTGACTTCAACTTGGCTTTTAACACTATCATCCCCAAATTTCTCCAGCCCAAATTAACTTAGCTCTCCGTGCCCACCTCTGTCTGTCAGTGGATCAACAGCTTCCTAAAGGACAGGCAGCAGCTGGTGAAGCTGGGAAAATTCTCATCCAGTACCCGCACAATCAGCACTGGTGCCCCCCTGGGGTGTGTCCTCTTCCCACTGCTCTTCTGCCTGTACACGAATGACTGCACTTCAAAAGACTCCTCTGTCAAGCTCCTGAAGTTTGCAGACGACACCACATTTATCATCCTCATTCAGGATGGTGACGAGTCTGCTTAAAGATAGGAGGTTAAGGAGCTGGCTGTCTGGTACAGTCACAACAACCTGGAGCTCAACACGCTCAAAACAGTGGAGATAATAGTGAACTTCAGGAGAAACCCCCCTGCTCTCCCCCCACTGAGCATCATGGACAGCATTGTAGCAGCAGTGGAGTCATTCAGGTTCCTGGACTCCACCATCTCTCAGGACCTGAAGTGGGACACTCACATTGACTCTATTGTCAAAAAAGCTTAATAGAGGCTGTACTTTCTTCGTCAGCTGAGGAAGTTCAAGCTCCCAAATGAGCTGCTGAAACAGTTCTACACCTCCATCATTGAATCAGTCATCTGCACATCAGTAACTGTCTGGTTTAGCTATATAATAGTTCGGACTGCTGAGCCAATCATTGGTACAACCGAGCGAGCAGAAGGGCTGCCAAAATCACTCTAGACCGCTCACACCCAGCACACTGCCTCTTTGAACTGTTACCTTCGCAAGGAGTAGAAAGTACAGATATTTGTCTAAAAACGTAAGGAGTAAAAGTAAAAACTTAAAATAAAAGAAAAATAAATAGTGGAGTAAAGTACTGATACCAGATAAATCAACTTAAGAACAGTATTGAAGTATTTGTACTTTGTTACTTCCCATCCCATCAATGTCACCCCATTGTCTCAAGTCCTGTCTAGGAGAAGAAAAAAGAACTTAAAGTTTTATAACCATTTGAGGGTGAGTAACAGTGAGTACATTTTCATTTTTGGGTGAACTATCATTTTAAACATTTGTAAAAGATAAGAAAGACCCATGGTTTTTGTATTGGGTATGTTTGTTGAAGCATTTTAGAAATATGTTCATTGAATACTGTGTGAAAACAACATGTAATGTATTGTCAGTTTTGACTATTGAAACTGTAACTACATATTTACAGAATACAGAACACTTTGCTACATGCTACATGTTAACTGTACACTTTAACTTCACAGTACTAACTGTACTATATCGAATATTGAACAAAGAGAGGTGCACTGTCACAAAATAAAAAAGTTGTAACCAAGTTTGCAGCCCCACACATGCAACAGAGTAATAAAAAAAATATATAATTGTTATTTTCCATTAAAATTGTATATTATATTGAATGTATCATGCATTATTTTAATGCAAAGGTTTTTTTAATGTAAAGGTTTAGCCGGGGTCTCTCTCTCTCTTTTTTCTTTTGCATAATTTAAAACTCTCTCACATCACATGATTTTGAAGATGGGTTAGTCACTTCCTCTTTACATTTACCTATAAATGTAAACTCAACAGGGGAGTCAAAGTACTGACAAACTTCTGAACGTCCAGAGAGACTTCTCACAATATGGTAATTTATTGATCTAATTGTGTTGATATGTCTGTTTGCTGTATTTATAAATTCATTCATTCATTTATACTCAGTCATTTACTTAATTACTTTTGCTGGGAAATGTTTTCTGCAATTTGATTTTGCATTTTAAATGTTTTTCATTTTATTTATTAATCTTAACAAAATTGATATCTGTCAAATCTATATTATAAAAAATACATTTTTACATTTCTCCAGAAGCTAAAAATGCTGTCGTTCATTGTCATCTTGATGCTTGCGCTCCACACCTGTCTGAGTGAGCTGGACATGCTGCACCCAGATCAGCCCTGCACTAAAGCAAAAGACAAGAATGCCTATGATACGTTCCTTTACCGCCACCTTCGCAAAGACACACCAAATGATCCGAACAATCTAAGAGCATGGCAAAAGTTCATTGACAAAATTGACACTTGGGACAGACCAATTCAGTCATTCTTTCCCTTCCAGGAAGCAAGAAAGGTGATTGCAGTGTGTTCATCAGGAGGAAAGGTGTATAAGGGAAACCTCTGCATCAGCAAGAAACCTCTCATGTTCTTCACGGCCAAGGTCAACAGTAGGAAGCAGGTCAAGAAAGTCAAAGTTCAGGAGCAACATGTTATTCTTGGTTGTGACAAAATTGGAAAAACGTGTCAACCTGTTCATTTTGAGGCAAACAAAAATGATGTTGAACCAGATAATAACATAGATTGCAGTAAAGCAAGGGTAAATATGAGCTCTATTCATTTTGAGGAGTTTTTTTAAAGTCTAGGACCTGTAAATTAGTATGTTTGCTGTGCTTTGCTGCAGTGTTCAACTGAAAAAAAAAAAAAAAGGTTTTGGTATTAATGTATGTGCACATGCAAACATTATTCAGTCAATGAATAAATACAAAATGTTGCATCAAAAAAAAGTTTCTTGTTCTTACTTTAAAATCATTCTTTTTCCACATGGTAAAAATAAAATAATTGGATTAATTATATATTTTTTTGTAAATATGAATCAATACTGTGTATTTTTGAAATAATCAATAGATTTTAAAGTTTATTCTTGCTTTCTAAACTTTTTATTACTTTCAAAGTAAAACGTACTCGACCTCCTGATACTGCTGTTTCCACTATGCTTTTAGCATGAATCATTATCATTATTAATTTGTGTTTATCTATTTTTGTTAACACTTCATTTTGATGGTCCATTTGAGTATTAGTAGACTGTCTGCTTAATATCTGTTGATACTGCTCCTTCAACAGACATTTAACTGACTATAAGAAACTTTGCAAGTACATGTCAACTTACCCTAACGCCAACCTAACAGTCTACTTATAATCTAATGAGAATTAGTTGCAATGTAACTTAAATTCAACAAACCGACCATCAAAATAAATTGTGACCCTATTTTTATTTTATTTGTTTTAATTTTTTTTTGCCGTTTATTTATTTATTTTTGCTTTAGCTGTTTGACAGTATGTGTCCTAGGGCCCTATCATACACCTGGCGCAATAAGGCGCAAGGTGTGTAGGTCATGATTTGTTGCTATTTTCATAAATAAGTTTCATTTATACATTTTGTGCCACGTTATGTTTAAATAGCAAATCACCATTTGAGCCACTTTGTGGACTCATGGGCGTGCTGGTAGTTTGGTTACTAAAGGTGCATTGTTAGTGCGTTGCTATTTTGAGGCAACTAAAATAGACTGTGTCATTGACCAACTAAAAGCTGGTCTAAAGTCAGTGGCACAGAGTTTTTGTAATTTAAAGAGTGCATATTGTAATTTAGTTAGGCGCATATAGGCAGGTACAAAACACATGTACACATTGCTTAATACACACAGGATGTACAGCAATACACAAATATCTTTACACATGAAAACAATTAAAGGATTAAAATGTAAAAACAAAACATAAATATAAAAAACACTACCTCCATGCCTTCACTTGAGGGGGCTTTGTAATCCAGCTCTGTTGTAGTCAGTTACATTTGCATGTTGTATAATGTTGTTATTATTAATAGTATTTATTATATGCATATTTATATTTGTTTAAAAACAAGTTAAGATTTGTTCACCTGTCGGGTTTTGGAGATGTATGTATGCATCACCATTTGGGGCATAGGAACAGGAAGTGTGTTTGAATATAACTCTGCTGACCACACAACATTTTTTTCACAACTTTTTTCTTTGACCTTTATACAACTTTTTGACCACACTTCATTATTATTGTTCATTTATTCATTTGCTGGAAATTAGAACTGAATTTAGAAATAGTTTTGAAACAAATCTTTGCACTTAAATTAAATATTTAGGATCATGGATGTCTTCAGTAGAGTGAGTTTCCACCGTTTCCTTATTCCACAAAAGTGAAGTGAAGTGTAAAATTAAAGTAAAGGGAAAGTAAAGAGGCAGAATGGAGGAGGCTCGTTCTTTATCCTCATGCAGATGGTCTGGTAACCTGTATTCTCCAGTGAAACATTCACTTTTTCCACTTACAAAGTCTGCCAAGTAGGCTAAAAAGCAAATGCACCATGGTGCAATGCAACTGACTCTTAAAGGGAATGGGAGATAAGACTCTGATTGGTATAATGCACACTATATGCTCAAAACACAGCCATAACTCATTAGGAGAATAAGCACAACCCTGTTAGACCATGCGCCAGGGTGCAGATCATATTTTTCAGTCTTTAAAATAGCAAAAATGGACTCTGACACACCCTTAATGCTTTTGTGCCATGTGCTTTAGACTTTGCGCTTAGATCATTAAAATATAGCCCATATACTGTAGTCTAAAGCTCATGGCGCAAAATAATTAAAGGTGCAGTAGGAGATTGTCCTCAGAAACATTTTTTTGTTGTGCTGGTTGAAAGTCTCTTCACATTCCAATAGTAATGAATAAAGTAAATGATCTAAATGTATTTATATGTATTTTTATATTCTGGGTAAGGCATAAGACTAAAACATGATCATCCAATTAAATTTTGTTGGGCCGACAATTCCTATAATTCTGATAAATAGCCCAAACTGTCTGTCAACAAATGTAGATTTGTACAACTGCGCACCTCTGTTCATGCACATTCGCTATTGGCACGTACACATGTGCAAACGCGCCATGCGTTTATGTGCCGACGAGACAATCACAGCAATAAAATCAAATGCTGAATCAAAGCTTTTGAAAATCCTGATATTAATATTGGAGTTCCTTTTGCACACTGGAGGAAGGACAACACCATGGCTGAATAATTTCTTTTAGACAGGTAATATTATGTTATAAAACTCTTTTAGTGATCAAAGCTTATGTAGATTTTGTTGTTTTACGAATGGGTTATATGCACGGAAGTGTTGTTCAGCCGGCGAACGATTGATGTGACTATTTTTCATTTCATAAGGTACCTTTTACAGCATTAATAATGTCAATTTTTATTTAGTTTAACAAAAAACAAAAGTAAATAGCGCTATTCCGCCTAGTCTGCTTTACTGAGGTGAAGTTGCTTTTATATTCACATTGGTTCATTTTTGAACAATGACAGCCTGTGACGCACTCCCTATATTGTTTACCATGCTACTCTGAATATTCAGTCTGAAATAGCATTTAAGCATGGCTTAGTAATGAGTGTAATTCCTGCATGCCGCCAGCCAACCACTAAGCATACAGTAATCGCTTTAGGACAACAGACATGAGAGAGTGAGACACAACTGAAAACATGCTAGATATAATACAGTTTTCCATTCAGAATTGTTGTATTATAAAGTACTGGAAAGTTTTATAACTGGCGAATGACATGAACTTGTGGGTTGTCTGCTGTCATCTTTAAGGTGCGCACATTCGTGTTTCAGGAGGCGTGGCTTTTGACGGCAGGGGAGGGATTGTGTTTGAAAGATATTATGCTAACACTCTAGCATTTTGGCAGATCATACATTTTTAGACCTCATCGCTACATTAGGTTTCAACCGGTAACATTAGCCACATTTTAACTTACAGTATATTGACTAAATACTGATTGTAGGAAACGAATCCTCAACTAAAACTTTATTCATATACTGAATATAAATGCTTATCCAGACGAGGGGAACCTATAACAGCAGGAATAACCGTTTCCTTGATTATTGCAGTAAACAAAGCAGCAAGAATCTAAATCTAACAGGATTTTATTGATTTCATAAACTACAGCATCCCAAATTTTTTTTATTCAGACAAACTTTACCATACGGTTACAAAATTGAATGGCAATTCTGTCATGAAAACTCTCGGGATTTAATATGATAATGATTCTGTATATGGCAGTGTTGATGTATTTGGTCGTGGCGGTATAGATCTGCTACGCTGCTGCTGCTTTAATGATTATGGCCGAGCAAGTACCGAGACCTGCTACTGCCAGTATATACATAGATCTGCCGTCTGAGAATATAACATGCTGCTGCTACAATCTTACTATATATGTAAATACCATAGCAGATCTAAACACAGGTGGAGCTGGAGTGGAGGAGGGTCTTCGAAAATGCATGTAAACTAATGAAGTGCAAGCTCATTGGCTGCCGTGGAGACAGCAAACTAATAAATGAACAATAATAACAAAGTGTGGTCAAAAAACTAAAAGTTATATCCAAACACACTTTCTATTGCTTTGTCCTATATGATGATGCATATGTCTCCAAAACCCTACAGGTGGACAAATCTAAACTAATTAACAGAACCAAATTTCAAAGCCTCCCCAAAGCAATGTGTGTGTGTGTGTGTTTTGGACCCGCATAGGTGCATAACACACTCTTTAAATAATAAAAAACTGTGTGCCATTGACTTTAGACCAGCTTTTAGTTGGTCAATGGTCCGTTCTATTTCAGTTCCTCAAAATAGCAACGCGCGAACAATGCGCCTTAACACACCTCCTTTTCAGACCAGCACGCCCAAGTGTCCACAAGGTGGCACAAATGGATTTGCTATTTAAACGTGGTGCAAAATGTGAAAATGATAGCTGCACTTGTCTGAAAAAAGCAAAAATCATTTGTGCTGCTCCTGGCACCATATTGCACTGGGTGTATGATAGGGTCCATTGTGTTGTTGCTGCTCAAGAGTTTGCATCTTTTTGTTGTGGATTTACTTCACCAAAAACACAACCAACAGCAGAGAGGCACACAGCAAATTCTAAATACAAATTACCACTGACTTCTCACTAGTGGTGGAAAGAGTACTGAAAAATCATACTCAAGTACCATTACTTGCCTAAAAATGTTGTGCAGGTAGAGTAAAAGTATCTGTTGTAAATATTACTCAAAGTATGAGTAAAAAGTAGCCCATTTAAAACTACTCATGAGTAGTGAGTAGTGAGTATTATGCTGTAAAAAGCTGATGATTTACATGTAATTTGTGTGTGTAAACGTAACATTCTGTAGTGCATCTAGTTATAACATCATTAGACGTTGATATTAGGTTAGATTTAGGTTGTGATGTCAGATGACCAAAATTCAATGTCTAGCCAAATATATATATATATATATATATATAGATATGTATATATATATATATAGATATGTATATATATATATATATATATATAGATATATATAAAAATATATATATATATATATATATATATATATATATTTATATATATATATATATATATATAGATATGTATATATATATATATATATATATTATATATATATATATATATATATATATATAGATATGTATATATATATAGATATATATATATATATATATATATATATAGATATGTATATATATAGATATGTATATATATATATATATATATATATATATATATATATATATATATATATATATTCTAGCGGCTTTCCATTGCCGCTATTGTTGGTAGAGTGAGCTAGTCTTTTAAACGCATAAAATATCAGAGTCCGTAGGCAAAATAGATGCAAATAAAAACGTCTTTATTTTCCAATCAACAAAATTCCTAAATCTGGCTCCTCAATCTCTAATGCACAGTTCTCTGTTACCTTAAATTCCAAATCCAAATTACGCTACAGTGAAAGTTACGTTCAAAAACTGTGTGCTTCCTACCAACGCTGTCTTCCTCCATGCAGTGAAGCCACAGTTATATAGCCACGTACTGACACCTTTTGGCCAATCGCCAAATTGCAATGTATGGCTCCTATATATATATATATATATATATATATATATATATATATATATATATATATATATATATATATATATATTATATATATATATATATATATAATATCAGAGAAACAAAGAGAGAATCTTAATTGTTTACATCTGAACCCTTTTTTTCTGCCATATTTTACTCTAGAATATAATGAAATCAAATGTTTGAAAATAATTTTTTTCCCTAAAATTGTGTGGCATTTACTTGAGTCTGCATTAAATTCAATGATTGAAGAATTGTGAAATCCTGTGAATTGCATTTTATAGTTTACAAATTGCTTAAATGAATAAAACACCCAAACATGGACTATATTGTATACAGCTACACAGCATAATATTTTATTTGTCATTTCCTTGAAACAACTTATAAAAGGCAATGATTTTACAATGATATTTGTGATCTTAGGTTGCTACGGGTCTTCTTGAATTGTAGACTTTAATACCATTTTGCATAGATGAACGGGCATGTTTTGTCAGGAGAGCTCCAGTGGTTTGCTTCTCTCCGCAAAGATCTCTGTTGAAGAAACATCAATCACTTTATTCAAAAATGTATTTACTATATGGCTATATCAGCTTCCCCCAAACTGTAGTTGCAGTTCAAAACAGATCAGCAGTTACAGATGAATTTGACATTTTTATTCACGACAATTTATTTTAATTTCATATTGTATTTTATGGAGAGTATTAAAATATAGACTTTATAGTTCTTACTGTATATATGGTTCAATATCATCTTGTGCCCATTTCTCCCTCAGGCTGAAGAGGCTATTGAATCGCTCCAGTGTGTCCTCAGGCAGATCTTCTACCCGGAGCAGTGAAATGGTCTCTGGTTTAGAGCTTCGATCTATCAGAGCTAAACCCTGAGTGGCAAAAAAAACATAAGTATTTACACTACCAGTTAAAAATTGGAATTATTCATTCATTCATTGTCTTGTCGGCTTAGTCCCTTTATTAATCCGGGGTCGCCACAGCGGAATGAACCGCCAACTTATCCAGCACGATTTTACGCAGCGGATGCCCTTCCAGCCGCAACCCATCTCTGGGAATAAAAATTGGAATTATATATCTATATATATATAATTTAATTATTATTTTTTAAGAGTCGTTGTAAAAGCATCTACTCAGATATTGCCAATTCAAATAACGTTTAACCACAATATATTTTTAATAAATTACACATTAAAATACCAAGCATATTAACATGATGGATAAAAATAACTTCTCAATCAGTTTTCATTGTATATTTATAGACAAAATTATTGTGTATTAGCCCTTTAATTATTTTTCACATAAGTGAAAAGTGTTGTGAAAAGGAATGGCAACATTACAAAGTGGTAAATGCTGTATTGTTCCAACTTTTTTTTGTGTGTGTGTTGCAAGCACCAAAATCGAAATACGTTTATTTATACTGAACATTTTTTATATATAAAAATCATGAGGAACACATTAAATAATGTTTATCATATTGTCCGCAATGAAATACAAGTCAAAGTAAATTTAGAAATCACAACTTTCTTTTTTTTTATTAGCATTTTCCATACTGTCCAAACCTTTTCTGATTTAGGGTTGTATTTCCAAAGTGATGTTTCCAGCCACCTTATTAGGTACACCTTACTAGTACCGGGTTGGACCCTCTTTTGCCTTCAGAACTGCCTTAATCCTTCATGGCATAAATTCAACAAGGTACTGGAAATATTCCTCAGAGATTTTGGTCAATATTGACAAGATAGCATCACGCAGTTGCTGCAGATTTGTCAGCTGCACATCCATGGTGCAAATCTTCCATTCCACCACATCCCAAAGGTGATCTATTGGATTCAGTTCTGGTGACTGTGGAGGCCATTTGAGTGCAGTGAACTCATTGTCATGTTCAAGAAACCAGTCTGAGATGATTCACGCTTTACGACATGGTGGCAATTATCCTGCAGGAAGTAGATAAATCAGAAGATGGGTACACTGTGGTCATAAAGGGATGGACATGTCAGCAACAAAACTCAGGTAGGCTGTAGCGCTGACACGATGCTCTATTGATACTAATGGGCCCAAAGTGTTCCAAGAAATATCCCCCAGACCATTACACCACCACCACCAGCCTGAACCGTTGATACAAGGCAGGATGGATTTATGCTTTCATGTTGTTGATGCCAAATTCAGACCTTACCATGCAAATGTCGCAGCAGAAATCGAGACTCATCACACGAGGCAACGTTTTTCCAAATGTTCTATTGTCCAACTTTGGTCAGTCTAAGCGAACTGTAGCCTCAGTTTCCTGTTCTTAGCTTACAGGAGTTGCACCCTGTGTGGTCTTCTGCTGCTGTATCCCATCCGCTGCATGTGTTCTTCCTTAATCTGATGCTCGGTTTGAACTGAAGTCGATCGTCTTGACCATGTCTACATGCATAAATGCATTGTGTTGCTGAGATGTGATTGGCTGATTAGAAGTGTGCATTAACGTGCAGTTGGACAGGTTTACCAAATAAAGTGGCCGGTGAGTGTATGTTTGTGTGTGTGTGTGTGTTCATCTTAAAATTTCTTAAAAAAAAATAATATATATATATATATATATATATATATATATATATATATATATATATATATATATATATATTGCAAGGGTCAACATTTAGCCACATTCTGAAGCATTTTTTCCTCTGATTAACTACAGAACAAACCGTTGTTGTTCAATGAATTTTGTAATTAACCTTTATGCACACAAAAGAAGATATTTTGAAGAAAGCTGAACACCTGTAACCACTGATTTTCCAAAATATTTTCTTTTGTGTTCAAATGGCTTTAAAACAAGTAATGGGTGGGTAAATGATGACTTATGGTGAACTATCCCTTTAACAAAGATTGTGTTCTCCTCACCCGGAGTTGATCCAGTCTAGTGCCCATGCCCTCAGGAACACTCTGCTGCCAAACCTCCTGGAACTCGGACAGGTTGAACTTCACAGCATTTTGCAGGAGCAGCTGAGCTGTGGCCCTACACACTTTATCCTCATCCAGAGCATACATCACCTGATTATCTAAAGACAATGCATTAACACAAACAAGTGAAGAGAAAAGCTAAAAACACATTTATCCATTAAATTAAAAAAAAAGTAAAGAGAGTAGGGGTTGATATACATAAGTCATGAAGAAAATTTGAACATTAGAATTATTAGAATTATTTCACAAACATATGGTAAAAAGCAATAAAATTATAATATGTAGGCCATTGTTGGTTAAAATGCTACATTTTGTATGAACTTGGGGACTTTGAAAATCAGTCCTTAATGAACAGGACAGTGAAGACATCAGAATACACTTATTCCTGATTCTGAAAATAAATGAGTTATGCTAGACAAATGTGCTTGCACTCTACATATAAAAAGATAGTTCACTGGCAAAATCATTTGTTATTATCACATTCCCTCCTTAACTATAAACATCATATAAGCTAGAGTACTTTATTCGCCCACTGACACGCTGTAAACATTTATTCTCAGGCAGAACACTCACACTGTGAATACAGGCACAACTCTGTGTTCGCCATCAAAGAATAAATTATATAAAATGCTTGTAGTAATCATATCTCTAATTGCGATATGGTCACTTAAAGTCACTTTTTGGAACATAACTGCTGCTCTATGTGAGTGTCACCCATATCAGTGGGCATTATCACTTTGAGATAAAAAAAATAAAATAAAACGTATGCCTGCGAATCGTAATTACTTCCCACGATTTACTGAGATCTTATGAAGTGAAACGATCGCTCTGTGCAACAAATAGGGCTGGGTGATATTGCAAAAAAAAAAAAAAAAAAAAGTATCACAATATCATGTTTCATATCATTTGATATTGATAATCGTTGAACATTTTTTAACAATACATTTAGGAATATTAGGATTTATTTTCATTTATCAACATTACTATGGTAAAGTTTTAATAGTCAAAAACAAAAATATTTAAACAAAATATCTCCTCTCTTTATAATAAAATAAACATAAGTGTTAAAGAGACTCTTAAACTTGATAAATAAAATGTTACAAGTGTGTGCAATGGTAAAGTGTAAACGCTGAACAATCAAAGCAAATTTTAAGGTGTGAACAATAATGATACCGTAAACCTCAAACTGTCAACAACACAAATTATGATAATCAAATCTGAGCTTTCAAGTAAAGGAACCAGCAATCATTATTCAAATACATATTAAAACATTTTAAACAGTTGAATGACTATAATACCCCCTATGCTAAAAAATCTTTCAGATGAAGAGCTAGTGGCTGGGATACACAATAAAAGAAACCAAAAAGCCACTCTGGCGACATCCTTGCAAAATCGTGCTAGTCGACCACCTCTAATGGAAATGACAAACTTACACCCTAAGCTTATTGGCATTGCTTCCAAGGCATGCGCTCAGCAGCCACATTTTAATACAGAGCCTACATACCGAATCTCTTTTTTAAATAATATTGACAATGGTGTTCGGTCAAAAAAAAAAAAAAAAAAAAAAAAAAAAAAAAAAAACGATACCGATTTTATCGCCCAGCCCTAGCAACAAATTGAATGATATTTACAACATTATTATCTGTTATTAACAGGCACATGGTTTCAAACACACAGATTTCATTAGCTCACACGTATCAATTGTTAAACAAACCACGAAGAGTGCTAGCTCACAAGTGATTTTGCAGCCTTGAAACATCATTATGCAATGTATTACATGAAGACGGAATTGTTTTTGGGGGGGGTGTGGGGGTTATACCATATAAATACAGTAAGTTGTCTCTTGGAAAACAACAAGCTCAATATCGAAAGGTATATTATATACATAAATGATGTACATCACAAGTTTTTTGTTGTTGCGATTTTCGATATTATGATGTATTGTTATACTGTACCCCTAAAAGAGAGCATAAAAAAGAAACTGACCTTCATCACTATGCCGTCTTCCATAACAGTTCAGACAGTGTTCTATCATGGCTCTAAACAAGGAAATTGAGGAACATTAAAATGTTAATCATTTTTTTGGATTGTCTGCTCTTTTTCTCCATTCCAAAAAGGGCTGCACTATTTTGGGGGAAAAAACTGAGTGTGATATATCATTTTTCTGCAATACAATTGTAATTTTGAGTAAACGTTCAGCAAAATGAATAGCCCTAATTGGAGAGACTGATTTTAGATTGATTGGGATGTAGAAACATAATAAACATGATATAATAAACCATATATAGTTGAAGTCAGAATTATTAGCCCTCCCGAATAATTAGCCCGCAGTATATTTTTTATATTTTTCTAAACCATTCTACACATAAAAGTTTTAATAACTAAGAAAAAAAATTATCTGACATACTGTGAACATTCCCTTGATCTGTTAAACATAATTTGGGAAATATTTAAAAAAGAAAGAAACAATTCAAAGGGGGTTTAATAATTCTGACATGAAATAATAAACCATATATAGTTGAAGTCAGAATTATTAGCCCCCAGTATATACAGTGAGGGAAATAAGTATTTAATCACACTGTGATTTTTCAAAATCTCCTACTAAGAAATCATGGAGGGGTCTGGAATTTTCAGCATAATTGCAATTCAACTGTGAGAGACAGAGTCTAAAAAAATCAGGAAATCACATTATATAATTTTTTTACAATTTATTTGTAGATTACTGTGTGAAATAAGTATTTGATCACTTGAGTCAAGCATTTTAAATATTTAGTAGAGAAGCCTTTGTTAACAATTACAGAGGTCAAAGGGTTCCTCTAGTTCTTCACCAGGTTTGCACACACTGAAGGAGGGATTTTGCCCACTGATCTTCTCTAGATCTGTCAGGTTTCAGGGCTGTCGCTGAGCAACATGGAGTTTCAGCTCCCTCCAAAGATTTTCTATTGGATTTAGATCTGGAGACTGGCTAGACCACTCCAAAACCTTGTTATGCTTCTTACAAAGTCACTCCTTGGTTTTCCTGGCTGTGTGCTTTGGGTCATTGTCATGTTGGAAGACCCAGCCACGAAACATCTTTAATGCTCTGACTGAGGGAAGAAGGTTTTTGCCCAATATCTCACAATATATGGCCACTTTCATCCTCTCCTTAATACAGTGCAGTCATTCTGTCCCCTGTGCAGAAAAACACCCCAGAGCTTGATGTTTCCAGCCCCATGCTTCACTGTAGGTATGGTATTATTGGGATGATACACATCATTCTTCTTCCTCCAAATTCGGTGAATAGAGTTCAGACCAAAAGGTTTTACTTTGGTCTCATCTGACCACAGGACTTTCTCCCATGAATACTCTGGACCATCCAGATGGTCCCTGGCAAACTTCAGATGGGTCTTGACATGGGCTAACTTAAGCAGGGGAACCTTCCGTGTGATGCATGGTTTTAAAACATGACATCTTACTGTATTACTAATAGTACCTTTGAAAACGGTGGTCCTAGCTCTCTTCAAGGCATTGATCAGCTCCTCCCGCATAATTCTGGACTGATTCTAGAACATTCTTGGCCTCATTAATACCCCACGAGGAGAGATCTTCCGTGGGGCCCCAGTCTGAAGGACATTGACAGTCATCATTAGCCTCTTCCATTTTCTGACAATTGCTTCAGCAGTTGCTCTTTCTTGGCAATTGCCCCGTAGCAGTTTCAGCTTTATGAAAGTCTACAAGTCTACAGTCTTTTGACAGCTCTTTGGTTTTGGCCATGTTGCTACTTAGACTTTTGACTGATTGTGGGGTGCACAGGTGTCTTTATGACAGCTAGTGACCTCAAACAAGTGCTACTAAATTAGAATCATGAGCAGAGTGTAGCTGGACTATTTTAAAGCAAAATAACAGGTCTTTGAGGGTCAGAAATTTGGCTGAAAAGCAAGTGATCAAATACTTATTTCACACAGTAATTTACAAATAAATTGTTAAAAAGTCATACAATGTGATTTCTGCATTTTTATTTTTAGATTCTGTCTCTCACAGTGGAATTGCACCTATACTGAAAATTCTAGACCCCTCCATGATTTCTAAGTAGGAGATCTTGAAAAATCACAGTGTGATTAAATACTTATTTCCCTCACTGTATATTTTATATTTTTCTAAACCATTCTACACAACACATAATAGTTTTAATAACTAATTTCAACAACTGATTTCTTTTATCTAAGTTATAATGACAGTAGGCATGGGACGATAACCGTTTTCAAGGTATACCGTGGTTTGGAAAAGTCAAGGTTTTGAAACCATTAAATTTTCTGTTATACCGTTCCTAAGGTAAGATTTTTTTATTGACTTTTTTTTGTTGTTTTTTTTTTTGGACAACAGTATCTCCAGCAAAAAAGATATCCAAAGATGTTTTAAATTGTAAAGAAATCTGTGTTTTTGAGAACTAAGCAATAGTCAAATATGTTAATTAAATTATTTAGTATGACATGTTTGCTGCTCCAAAATATTTTAAATGTTACTCAAAATAAAATATATTGTGTTCAAAAGGGAAAAAAAGTTTTTGTTTTTTAGCCAGACAATTAAAAAGAATATATTTTAGAGCAGTGAGCACAATACCGTCAAACCGTCATATTTTTATCCAAGGTTATCAGACCATCAGAATCTCATACCGGCCCATGCCGAATGACATTTCATAATATTTTACTAGATATTTTTCAAGATACTAGTATTCAGCTTAAAGTGCAATTTGAAGGCACTTAATTTAAGATTAATTAAGTTAGGGTAATTATGCAAGTCATTGTATAACAGTGGTTTGTTCTGTAGACAATCTAAAAAAATATTGCTTAAGGAAAGTAATAATATTGACCTTAAAATGTTTTTTAAAAAGTAAAAAACTTATTTTATTCTAGCTGAAATAAAACAAACAAATATTATAGGAAATGCTTCAAAATTCCTTGCTTTGTTAAACATAATTTGGGAAATATTTGAAAAAGAAAAAAATGTATATAAATTTGACTTCAACATGATAAGTACAGTGGAGCAAAGATACAAATGAATAAATAAAGAGCATGTTATGGATTTCATGGAATGTAGCAGTATTCAGGCAAAAATGGAACAATCAAATTTAAAATGACACTGTAGAGTCTTCATCACATGTATAGATGGATGCAATTAATCTTTTTTCAAGTTGTAAACATTATTTTTGTGCCTGAATTCTTTAAACTGGTTTGAAATGCTCACACAGTCACAGGCCTTAGAAATGTTTAAACTTTGCATTGAATCCTGTATATTTTCAACTGTGGCTGCTGGTCAACTACACTCCTGACTTCACATTGCATATCCTGCAATGCGACTATTGTGAATGTACACATTTTGATATCGATGCTGAAACGATATATTGTGCAGCCCTAATTCCACAGTCGCAATCAAAACTCACTTTGGCTCAAGGGATCCCAGCTCTTCCAGACAGACACTGAGAGGAACTTTGCTGAAAGACCAAGACTCTGAATCCACCAGCTGCGTCACGTGACCCAAGAGCTTCATCTCATAATCAAAATCCAGAATCCTCCAAAATCCTGCAAACACATCCCAGTCAAACAACTTCATCTACACGATACTACCCCTTCTAATAGCTAAATACTTTTACCTTACGGATAAAGTGTATCTATTGATGATTCAAACTGCATTAGGGAATTTGGCAAGAAGATGATCCAATATATAATTTAAGAGGACATAACTTGAAACTCATACTAATTTAGTTGTTATTCCACAAAACTGAAAATTAAATGGTTTCCAAGTCTACTTTTTAAGTGTTATTGATGGAAAACTGTACATAAGTCCATATACAGTGATATGCAGGTGATATGATGTCCAGTCCAGCTTGGCAAAAATTTATAAACATATTAATGTTATGCTGATGATACCAAGAAAATATTGATATCTAATTGTAAAAAGGTCATTGTTTACTGTAATGCATTTTTTTGCACAATATAATAAAATCCATATTTCAAAACAATTCAAAATAATGTTGTCAGCTAAATACCCAAACCATGTTTAGTTTATTCCTTCTCCCAATAAAACATATTCATCATATTGTGATGGTTATATTGTGCAAAAGTTCCCTTTGGACAGCACTTTTGTCTACTACTACCATAATTACAATTATTAATCAAAATAAAGATGTATATTGGGCAACCCAGTGGCGCAGTAGGTAGTGCTGTTGCCTCACAGCAAGAACGTCGCTGGGTCGCAGGTTCGAACCTCGGCTGGGCTGGGTCAGTTGGCGTTTCTGTGTGGAGTTTGCATGTTCTCCCTGGGTTCGCGTGGGTTTCCTCCGGGTGCTCCGGTTTCCCCCACAGTCCAAAGACATGCAGTACAGGTGAATTGGGTAAGCTAAAATTGTCCATAGTGTATGAGTGTGAATGTGTGTGTGGAAGTTCCCAGAGATGGGTTGCGGCTGGAAGGGCATCCGCTGCGTAAAATCGTGCTGGATAAGTTGGCGGTTCATTCCGCTGTGGCGACCCCGCAAGGGACAAAGCCGACAAGAAAATGAATGAATGAATGAATGAATGAAAGATGTATATTCTATGTAAAAGAGTGAATCTTGATAATGTAATTATTTATCCATTTCAACCAGTACAATAATCAAACCAAGAAACTTTCTACAGTACATTAAAGAGCCCCTATTATGGGTTTTTGAAAATGACCTTCCATGCAGTATGCAACACAGCTCTAAGTGAATGAAAACGTCCAGCTGAGGTTTAAATCTGAGAGTGCACCTTGTTTAAAAACATACATTTTTTTAAATAAAAGATTCGACTCAGAGTTGTTTATATGATACATCATTCGTCTGGCTCTTTTGCCTGTTCGTATAAACGTTGACACGAAACAATACCAAATATGAACTGCCGGATCCAGGGTTTAGGGTTATTTTCAAGACATTATCCCCTGGTTTCACAAACAAGGTTTAAAGCTAGTCATGGATTAAATTGCATGTTTGAGCTGTCTCAACTAAAAATAACTTGCAGTGAGATGTCTTAAAATATGTCAGTGTCATTTTTTGTCTACAGGTGCACACCAGTAATGTATTTTTCTAAGGCCGTTTTTAGTTATGTGGCTTAAATAGCCTAATTTAACTAAGGTCTAGTCCTGGCTTAAGATAAGCCCTGTTTGTGAAACTGGGCCTTTAGGTTTACATGTTTAAGTAAAAATAATCCATCAGCTCACCGTCAATTTCACAAGCGTGAACATTTTGAAGATGTGCCTCCAGTTCTTCTTTACTTGCTTGGATTCTCTCAAGAAGGTCATCCATACTGTACTAAAAATTAAATAATAAAAAAGATCACTTTTTGTGCAAACACAATGCAAGTTCACCAAACATGTAAACGGGTAATTACATGAGATAATAGTAAAATTTTGCCATATTTTGTGTTCAAGCTATGGATGTGTGATATTTATTGCATACAGCAATACTGTTAAGGCCTGTTGCATCCACACCACTTAATGAGAGTTTATTTATTTTAAGCCTGACCACAGCTCTTGTACTAGAGTTTGTACTGCATATATTGGCATGTATTTTTGCTCTTTTCAATGCATTACATGGTTGTAACCAGCAGATGTCCTCAGTTTGCTACATTTCTAGAACATCTGACTAACCAGTGAAACTAGCTAATATAGTATAATTTATCTACCTTATTCAATATACTGGAATAAAAACTAAACTAAATATTTTTTTCACAGCAGCTTCAAAGACAAAGATTTTAAAAACTTGGTGCGGTATGGTGCAAACATGAGGCACTTTTACCTTTTATGTAACTGTTTGCTAGACTGGCTTGCATTGTCTCTCATAATACTTCAACATTAATTCTGAAGCTATTACTGATTCCAGATATCAATATTCTTATATTAAAGCATCTTTAAAAATGCTGTTTAACTTATCAAGCAGGACTCAATAAGCTTAGCCACAATGTTTTCTGCTGCTATAAATACACAGGTACTTTACACAAACCTTTGGAATTTAAATATCAATGTAAACTTTTGTCTTCTGGGAAACCTGTGTCTTCTGTAGCTTACGAAAGCCAGTACTTAAAGAAACAATATATAATTTTTATGCCAAATAAGAAAAACTTTTTTTTTTTTTTTCAATCTTTATTCTGTTCACATGTTTTCACCACAGCTCTTAAAGTGATAGATCTTCCAAAAATTTTACTTTACTCACTATTTACTCATCCTCAAGCGGTTCCTCAATTGGTGGTGAATTTCTTTTTAAGTTGAACACAAAATAAGATATTTTGAAGAGAGCTGCAAACTGGTAGCCATTGCTATGCAAAGTAAGAAAAATTCATACTATGGAAGTCAATGGTTAAAGGTTTCCAACATTTTGCAAAATATCTTTTTTTGTGTTTAACCGAAGAAAGGAACTGTAACTAGTTTGGAACAAGGGAATGAGGACAATATTCAGTTTTGGGTGAACTAACCCAATGAGTCATTTTGATGAGTCATTTTTTTCTGGAGTATCAGTTTGAATTAATTCTTTAACTAACCTACTTAGTGCTAATTAGATGGATCTCAAAAATCACAGAATCATTTTTGAAAGAGTTCAAATACAAAAAAATGCTGAAAAGAAAACATATTTGTGGGACGTGAAGAAGTTTTTCTGAAGAACAAAGCAGTTTAACTGCTCAAGACAAACAAGGAACTCATGAACAACCATCACCAAACAAACAATGTGGACAATTAAAGATACACCTTACAGCACAACATACATTTTTAAATTCAACTATTTATAGTCTTACAGTCTTTTGTGGACTATATGTCTTGTTTGTGCAATATTACATAGATTGCACAGTTTTTACCATCAGATGGAGATGTATGCTTTACAAACAGCCACACTCTGCCACTTCCTTACAACATACTACTTGAACGTAAAACAATAATTAATAAAGTAAATTATGTAATAAAAACGTTTAAACCAATTACAAAAGTGTTTATATTAATACAATGGCATAAAAGCCATAGTGCAAGTACATTTGACCACATACAGGACAAGACCTAAAGCACAAGTTCTACGGTGTGCTGATGATTATGACTAAAAACTAGCCTAGAGCGCCGCCTGCTGTTTAAAACTAAGATCAGAATCAATCACGATTCTAGGAATCAATCCACGAATTACAAAACATCAATTTATCTTCCCAGCTCTATGCAATATCTTATTCAGGTCAGTAACATAACATGATTTTTGTACAATTCCTCTTATTTTGGTAAAATATTGAACATTTAGCAGATACTATAAGGTGTATGATACATTTTGACTTTAACTGTATGTGTTGCTTTTACAATATAGTAAATGTACAAGACCACCCCAGGGTGATAATATTTTTTTCTGTGATTATTACACATCCTTAGTACAAGCTAATGACTACCATCATGTATATGTATCATACTTTCAGTCCCGGTGCCTCCTCCTGCATGCCGACTGCCGGACCATCATACGGATTCTCCATCAGAAGTTTCTTCAGCTTCTTTAACCTCGGCCTCTGCCTTCTCAGCTCCCAGTAACAGTTTGAAAATCCCCAAATCTGCAAAATAAAACTTATTTGTCAATTCACACAACTTTTACATCATCGCTCAATAATAAGGAATAAAAAAATTCCTAATTTTCTCAGTCACCTGTGTGTGCATGAGCTGAGGAGATGCTGGGATGTCAGACAGCTGATCTGGAGTTTTACATCCTGGGACAAACAGCAGCAGATTTGAGGTGTCTGCGATTTTCAAGTCGTATGTTTTGTCCTCACTGCACAGAACCGCATGCTCGTCTTTATCACCTCTGATTATTAGGCTAAAGAGAAGCATAAACAGACAAAACAGATGAATCAATGCAAGCTTTAAATTCAAATTCTGTCATTATTTACTCTTCCATTACTTGATCCAAACCTCTTTAAATTAATTTCTTATGTTAAACACAAAAGAATATCTTGAAGAAAGCTAGAAACCTGTAACCACTGACTTCCATAGTATTTGTTTTTTCCTACTGTGGATGTCAATGGTTACAGGTTTTCGGCTGTCTTCAAATTATCTTCTTTTGTGTTGAGCAGGCTTATATGAAGGCTTATAGCCACATGTGGGTTTGTAAATAGTGAGTAAATTTGATTGACCCCTTTAAGAAAAAGAGGTGCACTAAGATGTATTGAATCTTCACATGTAGTGTACTTGAAGTCCTAACCATCTAGTGCTCCTCAGTGTATGTGTGTATATATGTGAATATGTGTGCGTGTGTTTTACTTTATCTGAATGAAAAATTTGTTAAATATTTTGATGATTATTATTTATGCCTTTTTTTCTAATTATAAATTAGAAAAAAGTTTTGGATATGCATATCATATCAATATTAAGGTAATAAATGGATAATAACCAATATAATATTTATGCAGTACTTTAGTACCATACATATAAAAATAGACAATATAAATAAAATGAACAAAATAGTATATAAATTTCACTGAAATAATAAAAATAAATTGACTTTGACTGCATCACAAAAAAATTAGTGTCAAGCATATTTTAGTACATGGTACATTGAGAAAATGTAAGAGCAATTCCAGCGTTACGGATGTGACATTTGCAATAAAAACTTGAAACATAAGGTCACAGAGAATGTATATGCTAACAGTATCTTGAAACATCAGTTTATATTTTTTTCTAAACAACTAGTAGCAGTGTTAAGGGATCAGAAAAACATCAATCTGTAAATGCATATTAAATTATGAGAAAACTAAACATGAATGTGACTAAAAAAGTATGCAAGTTTATATTATACTCTGTGAATATAGATTCTGTGAATTAATCTGCACAACCCAAAAGAAATAACATCAATCAAAAGGATAAGAATTGGTTCTCTAAAGAACAAAATGTATTTATTTTATATTACATTTATGCATTTTGGAAGAAAAACTTGTGTGACTTTAGCAAATCAAATCAAATTGTTTGAAAACATTTGTAGAGACATTTTGAGCATTTTTACAGTACTGTAAAATACAAGCCTACACAAACAACTTAGAAAGGATTTTTGGTGAAAACCTAATTTTATTTGATGACAAAGTTAACACTTGCATGAAATTGCTCATAACATTAAATAAATTAAAAGCCTTTTAAATGTACTTACTGTACAGAGAGAACTTTTGTGGCCGTTTCTTAACCCACTAACATTAAGTACACTTTCAAGGTGCACTTTACATGCATCAATGCAAAATTAAATATTTTCTTAAATGATATTTAATGTTTTAACAGTCCTTCTAACTCCAAATATGTGTGATTTTAAGAAAGCACAGGTGAAGTAGCTGATTACAATTCAATAACTTAATTAGACATTACAGTTAAAGTTAATATACATTAAATGTACTTAATTGCAAATTAATCTAATAAATGTGCAACTACAAATCTAACACGAGCTTTAGTTGGATACATTTAAACAGAAATCAGAATTTTCAGAATTGTTTTTAGTACATTCAAAGGCAATATGTATACATGTGAAACTAGAAATAAAAAGAATTGAGGTAAAGTTAGTTTAATATTCGAACATTCTGACTTTCTCCTTAATAATAAAACTTCACAAAAATATTCTTAGCAAATTTTAAATTGTGAAATCATATTATCAGCCAATGACTATCAAAGTACAACTAGTTATATTAAACAATATAGAGATAGAGGTAAAGTTGGCTTTTATAGTCACACATCTGTTCAGTGACACACTCCCTATATTCTTTACCATGACATGTAATTATGACTTAAAAACAACATTAGCACTTTTTAATTGACTGTAAACAGTGTTTTACTTTGATAGACATTGGCGGCTAATATGATTTCACTATTTAGAATTTACAAACAATACTTTTCTGAAATTATATTATCAAGGAGAAAGTCTGAATGTGTTAATATAAAACCAACTTTACCCCAATATAACAAGAGTGCTATTTTGACATACCAGGGCTTACGTATAAGAAATGTATCTCTCAAAATATTTAAAACAGTTATTTCGGTAATACATTACATTCAGTTAGCACTTTCATTAACATTTTATTTCAATTATAATTAATTTAACGTTATTCTTTTTTTAACAATGTGCATTATTTTACAACAAAATGAAAAACGTAATAGTTATTTAGCGACGTTTATATTTATTGTGGTGATTATCTAAATTAACTATGCAATTGCAAACCGATCGTTCATCTTACAAAAATAAACAATGTAATAATCACTTTGCTACCTCTTTCCTGATTCAATGTGTTTGCAGAGAGTCTCATCCACCTCCATGAGACAGTAATCGCCCGACGACACATTATCTCCGAAAGACAGACAGTAAGTGACGGGCTGCAGGTCTTCTTCTTTAACTTTGGCGATTTGTAGCGTTCCCTGAACCTCTTCTAAAGTCCTCATGCTGTCAGAATTACTTTTATCCAGATCTGCTGAACACAAACACGTCTGCTGTTGTCAGCGCTCAACTTTCCCGCAATATTTTGGCCGGAAGAAGATGCTGTTGATCGACAGTAGTTTGAACCAATGAACGTGAACCCATTCAGGCTGGCGCGTAACCTTGTGTAAACGTCACGTGACCACTAGATGGAGCTGCGTAACACATTTCACCACGTGTGTCATTGTTATGTAATGTAATATTATTGTTTTGATGCTGGCAAATTGTGCATTGTAGTAAATTGTGAATTAAAAAATACAAAAAATATTGATAAAATAATAAAATAAATAAAAAATGTATAAATGCTATTAGTAATAGACATTTACAAGTTCACAAAATAAACATTCAGTAACTATTGAAATGGTTCATCTCACATTCTTCATGATTTTAAACATGTAACGTTTTTAGTTTTTAATGAAAATAGTTATATATTTGGATTTTTAAATTAAAAGTTTCAGATGAGAAAAACACAAAAATGCTAATATAAATGCATGTTTTTAGCACATTTTTTTTTTTTGGCTATTTATTGTAAAATTAAATGCATAAGTCTGTCATGACCGTTTTATGTTTATTAATTTTTAACATAATAATTATTATATACATAATAAATTCATAATACGTTTATAATAAACAAGGATTAAACGTTTAAATAGTATACAACAACTACATATAAGACATTTTGAAAATTTTTATTACTTATCTTTTATCTTTTGTTCGTTTGCAAAAGACATATAACACCATTTTCATAATTGTTTTACAATAATGTTATATATATCCTTTCTTTTCTTTTGCCTGGGCATTTAAAGTGAGTGTTTAAGGGTGAGTGATGTACTCAAGCTCCGCCCCTCATGGTAAACTCCCCCTGTTAAGGATGGTCAAGTTGACTCGCCCTACATGGACAGTAACGTGCTTTCAGTGCAGAATAGTAAACAATCCACAATCCCATGAAGAAAATAATTTATCCGGAGTCTTTGTTCAGGAATAATCTTCAGTTCGAATCCTCGACGTGATTTATTGCACGATTTTGGGGTTCATTTTGCACACGACGGGATATAAGCTACTGTTGGCTGAACTGAGGGCACTTGATGGCACACAAAATACACAAGTTATTCCGAGTCGTTTTGCTCTGTGATCAAGATAACAGTGATGCTCTTTTATTGACACCGCTGTTATTGTTCTGCAAAGGATCAGTTTGAGGTTTCTGCATCGGAACTAAGGTAAATATTCTCATCGCTTGTTTGTTTCGATGTTCTTACATTAGCCTTTGGGGATGTTTCGGATGACATAATATCATTTCATTCATCTGACCAGTTCGTCCAGCTCAAATATTAAGGCTGTCATAACATTAATCACGCCTTTTAAAATATGTCATACGAGGCGTGTTATAAAATGAATACAAGCTCAAGCACGCTGTGCATGTCAACTAATTCTCAAACAGTGTTTTTTTCCTATCTAGGCGTTGAATAATCACACCAGAGTGTATGATTTGGTATTCAGCGCAGCTGCCAGAGATGGACGGCATCGGAAACACCATGCAGAAGAAGGCTGCTGAGCTGGAGCGCATGGCCGAAGTCCTCGTTACCGGAGAACAGTTACGGTAGGTGTGGCTTGAAACCCCAATTACACCAAAGCGACGCGTCAGAACGAAAAACCTCCCGTTGTTATATGCATGAACTGCGTGCGACGTCGCCGATTTGTCGCGCCGCTGTCAGTTGAGCTCTTTAACTTTTGCAATGTGACTGTTTAAACAGTGAATTATCAATAATAGTGTGCACATAGGCTAGTGCGAATTAAAATGTGGGCAATCATGCTTTATGTTATTACTCACGTGTAGTTGTCACACCCAAGGTATTATTAAAAATGTTCAATTGTATTGGAAAGTTACTTCAATTGAACTACTTGCAGTAGTTTTTTTTTATGGATTTTTGCAGTTTTTCTTGTTAAATATTCACCATTGCTCATTATTTTTATTTTAAAATTAATGTGCCATCCTAATTTTTAATTAAAGTAACTTCCCATCTCAGGGCATCACGGTGGCGCAGTGGGTAGCACGATCACCTTATAGCAAGAAGGTCGCTGGTTCAAGCCCCGGCAGGGTCAGTTGGCATTTCTGTGTGGAGTTTGCATCTTCTTCCGTGTTTTTGTGGGTGTTTGTCCAAAGACATGCGCTAGGTGAATTGAAGTTATGTGTAGTGTTAAAAAGCCGTAGTGTTATGTGTGGGTGTGAATGCAAGATTGTATTGGTGTTTCCCAGTGTTGGGTTTCGGATGGAAGGGCATTCGCTGTGTAAAACATATGCTGGATGAATTGGCAGTTCAAAATCCTTAATTTTGAGCTCTGGAAAGTCATGTGAAATAAAAACTAACTGTAATGCGACACTATGTAACCATGACCCATTTGCTCATGCTCATTGAGCAAGCTCATACACGACACACAAAAAGTTAAATAAATGAGGAGGCATGTGGCAATAACAAAATCTAAATCAAATAATTTTAGCATGTCAAAGTCATATTTATGCATAATACATATATTTTTATGGAGCCTCCATAAAGAAGGAGCCTCCACTCTTTCTGTAACAACAAGTCGTTTATCTAACTAACTTAATCTTACTTATCAAACAAAACATTGATTCACTAGCTTTTCTTAATGGTATTACAGTAGAATATAGCCTACGGTGGATAAATTGCGTTTTGCAAAAAAAAAAAAAAAGTTGTGTTATGTTGTGTTCTGGCCAAAACTAACTCAGATTCTTATTATTATTAATCAATATTTTATATATTATTCCATATATTTATGATGTATTGTTTTTTTAACCAATTTAAGATGTTTGACAATGTTAAGATAAATATGTTGCATTTTGGTTTTTGACTTATTTATGAACTATTTATGGACATAAAATTAAATAAAAAATATCCTGGATTTGAAGGTTCAATTTGTGTTCCTGACCTTCACTGAGCTCAAGTAATAGTTTAATGTACAAAAATTGTGAAGGAACTTGACTGTTGATGTCTTAAACAATAATGTCAAATAACCAACATTTCTCAAAATGGACACATCTCGTTTTGCAACAGAACTCTTCATTTACATCTGCAAGATGTATTTTATAGCATTTGCTCATCCACAAACATCCTCAGACATATCCTGTTAGATGTAAATGTCTGTAATATAATTTTTAGTGTTTAATATATGTTTAAATAATTTATAGTGTTCATAAAACTCACTAACTCACTTTCCTTTGACTTATTCCCTTCTTTTATAAGGGGTCACCATGGCAGAACCACCCATTAGTTCACAAAACAGACCTTTTAAATACATTTATCAGGTCTTGGTACACAACAATTTCTAGACCAAATGCTGTTTAAATTAGGTCTGTGTGGGTTTCCTCTTTCTTTGACTTCTCTGATGATGTGTTCACTGACATGAAGGCAGGGCACATGGTCACTCACATGAGATTACATTAGAGTGAATTAGTGCCTGTCAATTTAGCTGTGCTGTTTTTTTGTTTTTGTTTGTTTTTTTGTTAATTTTTCATTTAGTCATACGTTTATAAAAACTTGTAAGTTAAATTCTATATTCAGTTGGTTAACAACCTCAGAACTCACAACAGGTTTGTCTTTCAGTAACTGTTAAACATTAATTTCCATTGAGATTTTCCTAAAACCTGACCTGAATCATTCACAAAACACTGCAGAATCTCACCATCAGGTTATTCGGTACTTTTTGTCTGCTGTTTTTTAAGTACTGTAAATTCAGACATAAAACATTTTGAACAACAGCTGAACTTTTGTAGTCGTCTCAACTTCAATCAAACTGACTAAAAACATTAGGGTAAATTTTGCATGAATAAAAAAAAACAGGTTGAAACCTTATTATTACATGGGTTGTCCTGACATTTAGTGATATATAAGTGTACTACTATATATTGGATAGAATTTTTTTTTAAATTATTATTATTATTTTTTTTTACATTTTCTTTATTTTAACATTTATGCAGAAATCTTTTGTAATATGTTTGTGGCTCTATCTTTTCCCAGACAGCTGCTCCTTTGTCAACAGACTGTGACTATGATAGTGAAAGGAGCAGAAAAGTGTTTAGTCAATACATCTGATTAATGATTGCTGAAACAGTACCAGACGCAGCTGTCTTATAGACTGTCTAGCAACTTTAAAACATAACACTTCATTAAAATGGGTAAAAAAATAATAATGATTTTTTTATTTGAATCAGCCTTCAGTTGAACAAAACAATACTGATTTAAGAAAACCAACAACTTAAAAACCTTAAACTCTGTACTCTATTTCACAGGATGTTAATATTTTCAGCACTTTAGTTTTCTTCCTAAAGATGCCCCATCTTTTGAATTACCCCCCCCCCCCCCAAAAAAAAAAAAAAAAAATCTGTATCACTTTATTTTGATTGTCCCTTTAATGAATTTTGTTGAAATACATTGCAATTTGCAAATTTGTTGAAGTTACATTGCATCTATATGTCAACTAATTCTCAGTAGATTATAAGTAGACTGTTAGGTTAGGGATAGGGTTGGGGTTAGTGTAATGCCGAGTTCAGACTGCATGATTTTCAAAGTAGTCGTGTCACAGATGTTTTCACACTGCATGACTATCTGGGCTAACGTTCCGTCGGTGCTTTGTTTACACTGCAAGATGTATCGGCGACAGGGTGGTTCACACTGCATGACTTTAAAATAGAAAGAATCGCCGACAACTTCGCCTGTCCAAACTACATTTCACAACCAAACGCACGTGAGAAGACATGGAAACAATGCGAGGTCACGAAATATATATCTTATTATTAACTACATTATGAGAAAGACGCCTTTAGTGGGGTAGAACATGTACTTATTTTGCTCACCTGGCTTTGAAGGGAGCAATTTCTCTTAAACTTTTTTTTTTTTTTTCGACTCGGTTGTGCGCATTGCTCAGATGACACGTCAAACAGACACGGTGCTCCTGCCAAATATCCAGGAGTTTTTCCTCAATTTCTTGGGTCCAAATAATCTGAAAATGAGCATTTTTAACTTCTCCCCTAGCTTCCCGCTGGCCTGCAGGTACCCAGTAGTGAATGCTGCCCTCTCATTGGCTGTAGGTGATTGTTGATGTTATTTTCAATCAGAGCACATTTCACACGGCATGATTTTGAATCGCCAACAGCTCCAGATATTTAGCATGCTAAATATATTACGGGTGTCTGCGACTCATCTGCGATTCTTTCAGATCACGTCTTAGATAGTTCACACTGTGTGATTGTCACTCACGTGAACAAGCACTGATTTTCCTGTGATTTCAGGCATTTGTCGGCGATTTCTCAAAACCTGTCGCCGAATCAAAATCGTGGCTAAAATCATGCAGTCTGAACTGGGCATAAGTTGACATGTACAAAGTTTCTTATAGTCTGTTAAATGACTGTTGAAGGAGCAGTATCAACAGATATTAAGCAGACAGTCCACTAATACTCAAATGAGAAGTAATTGGCATGTAGTTGCAATGAAACTTTTAGTCAACAAAATGTGCAATAAGGACCATCAAAATGAAGTATTAACAAAAAATCATGCAGATAGATTATGGTGAAAGATCACAGTATCTAATTTTACTACTGAAATAAAGTCTGATAAAATATTTCATGTTCAAAGACAATGACTGTAAAGATGAGATTGACAAAACTACTGTTGTTTGCAAGTTGCCTGCAAGTGCTAATAACGTCTACACCAAACGCAAGCAGCGTGACTAAAACAATAAAAACCACTATAATCTATGACTCTGTGTAAAATACATGTGAATTGTGAACTACAATTGATGCCCCTTTCTATTCCCAACGTGCTCGAAGCACTACTGACACAGAGGACAAATGAATTTCAAAAGCTTCCTTGCCCCATGCAGTATAAATTAGGGCTGTGCGATTAATCGTAATTGAATTGCAATCGCAATTTGAAACGTTGCGATTAGCTAATTGCAAGAGGCTGCGATATGAAATACATATTATTTAACTTCCCCCACCCAGAGCAAATGCGTGACTGCAATCTGTGTGTGACAGTCTTACTAAACAATTGAGTGACCACACTTTCGTTCTGCCCAATGAGAATTGCGCAACTGAACTATGCGGAATGCCCACAATAAAAAAAACAAACAAATAGGAAAACGCGAACGAGTGGGATGATGGCGTCTGCCGCTTCAGAAGCATTAATAGACAAATTAATATCAAAGAAGAACATCACGTCGGTAATATGGGAATATTTTGGTTTCAAAGTCACAGACACCAAACAAAACCAGGTAATTTGTAAGAGCTATCACAGAATTGTTGCCACAGCACGAGGAAATGCAACAACCAGCATCTAAAAAGCACCACAGGCAGCTATATGAGGAGCGTCTTGCTAAAAAGCCAACTAAAAGTATTGCCAGTACAGTTTCAAGCAAAGTACAATTTCAGTTGTTTGCTAATATAAGTTGATATCTTTTCAGTTCCACTCACTGCATTTTAGCAGTGAGAAGCTACAATACAGATTATTGAGCTGACGCTTGCCTACAAAATTAAATCGCAAATCAAATCAAAATCGCAATATCTGTCAAATAACAAAAAAAACTAAAAAAAAAAAAAAAAAACGCAAATAGATATTTTCCCCAAATCGCACAGCCCTAGTATAAACAGCTTCCAAATATCTTGTTTATTTTTGACCAGGGTTGCCCAAAGTCAGTCCTGGAGGGCCAGTGTCCTGCAGAGTTTAATTCCAACCCCAATTAGACACACCTGAACGTGAACCAGCTAATCAAGCTCTCCTAGGTATACTAGGAACTGCCAGGCAGATGTGTTGAAGGAAGTTGGAGCTAAACTTTGCAGGACACCGGCCCTCCAGGACCGAGTTTTACACAGTTTGTATTGTTCAGACAATGGTTTTATGCTCCTGTTTCGAATGTTTTAAATCTTTAAAATTATTAAAAAGTTATTGAATTTTATTATTGCGTGCTTACATTTTTTTACATTGACGCTAATTGTGCGGTTAACTTGTGTTTGTCACTCAAGAAAAAAGGTAAACTATATAAAAATAATGTAATTATAAAGTATGTATTATATAGTATATAAATTATAGTTAATTATTAATCATAATGTGCATTGATAGAATTGCTCTTCAGTGTTTGGACTCTCAGTAGTGATTATTAGACCACACTGAACTGAGCTAAACTGAACTGAACTTAAACACTGAAAACTGAACTGACACTTCAACACTTCAATGACGTTTCAATTTACTATAATATTTGAAGCTGCTTTGACACAATCTACATTGTAAAAGCGCTATAGAAATAAAGGTGAATTGAACTAAATTGAAATAATTGTGTGGACTGTTTTAATGTAAATGTCTTATCTTTAATGTAGCTGAGCTTGTTTGAGTAAACATTCAGCTTAGCATTTTTGTATTTATATTTAAATATGTATTCCATATATGCAAAACTATTGTTTTAAATGAAACATTGATCAATTTTAATATCTGATATTTAATCAAATCAAAATCGAATCTAAACATGAATGACCCGACTCATTATTTACCCCTTTTTTTCTTTCTTTTTTAAAATCTATGATCATTAATGTGAGATTCATCATCCTAAATTTGCATTTGTGTCAGGAATATATAATAATAGTACTATTATTATTAATGGATCTTTGACAAGTATTAAAGGTATCATTTTTACCCCCCAGTTGTGTGAGAATATCTGTCATTGTAGGTCACAGTGAACCAGTTTAATCTGCCGGTTGCTGGTATCACTTCCACTTTCTATGTACAGCTGACTCAGGTTTGTATAATCGGTTATCAGGCAGTGACAGCAAACCCACATTTTGCCCTGTTCACAGCTCAGGTTAACCTGATTCAGGTATCAGGCCATCAGGTTCACTTGACCCCTTTCTATGTTTGCTGCTTGGGCAGGTGTAAATAATCAGCAAGGGTAAACATTGACAGATTAAAAAAAGAAGAAGAGATATTTGTATTTATATTAAATCAAACAAATACGAGGTACGATATTGGTCATTTATTGTAGTTACAGTATGTTTTCCAGTAAAATGAATGGAAAACAGATAGTGTTTTTTTTCCAGAATATTATATTTTTATTTCAACCTTAATGTAACACAGAACAATACAAAAATCAACAACAATCATAAAGACAGAAAAGAAATGCAAACAAAACAAACAAACAAAAAAAGACAAAAGACAGAAAAAAAAGATTTTAAAACCATTATTACATCAGTTCCTCCAGTATTATACATGGGTCAACAATGTTACTCATATATATCTAGGCTAGTGGGCACAGACAATATGGTGATCTTGCAGATGATGACAGGGTTATACCTTTAAACTGTTATTCTTGGCATTTGACAGATAATTAAAAAAGGGTTTCCAGGTAGCTTCGAAGCCAGCAAAGTTATCGAAAACGAATAAAGTGTTAATATGATTCTGCACATTAATTAATACATTTTCCAATTGGTCATCTCAGGTCAGTTTTGTTAGTTTAGGGAATGGTTATTGTAGGTAAATTTATAAAAAACAAATTCATATTAATGCAAGCAAGGTGTGAAGATTTCAAGTTTTATATCAAGTCTGGTGCAAAAAAAAAAAGGTTAATTTCTCACTATTTTGGTTAGCATTTGTAGACACACTGTTTTTATTTTCAAATACAGTTGTGCATTATAAATAGAAAGACATCTTTGAAACAAAATTAGCTCATGTAACGTTTGATGAACTGCATGCAAAACATGAAATGACCAATAACCAGTCGTTAATTTGGACTATTAGTTCCAAATTGATGTAGACCATAAACATTAATTTCCTCCTTGTTTTAAACACCCACCACATTGCCGGTGGAAAACACCAGTCGTATAGCTGTCATTTCACTCGGGCTATTATATGGTACCGTTGCACCACGTGTGTCACATTGCTGTATTGTTCAGTGTCAGAAAGTGCCAAAGTGCACTTTAATGATGTGAATACCTGGCTGCAGTCATGTGAGTCTTTGGCTGTTCAGTCGCTTGTCTGTCCTGCTCCATTGCACCAACTGCTCGTTGCTGATACTATAATTCAACATATGTATCTATCTGTGTCAGGACAAGATATGATGGCTGTTATGGGGTGTGTGAGCTTTGGCAGCACACTTTTAGCATTTTTATGGTTTACTTGTAATTTTCAGAGTAAACACATTGAAGTTTGGACAGTTCACAGTTGTTGAATGATAATTCTGTCATTTTTACTCACCCTCATGTCTTTTAAGACCTGTCTTTCTCTCTGCAAAAAACACAAAAGTGGATGTTTTTTAATTTAATAAACTATTTCTGCCACACAATGGAAGTCAGTAGGCTCACAAATGTTATAGAACTTCACTGACTTTTAAAAAAAAGGTAATTTTATTTACTATTTAATATTTTTTGGTTGATGAATTGACAGGAGAAATAAAGTCATACAGGTTTAAATAGTGACAGAATTGAAATTTCTGGGTGAATGATTCCTTTGTTGGTTTTAAGTGAAGGTGTTCATTTCTTTCAAGAGTTAAATTGATTGTGACTAGGGTTTGGCCCATTGTCATAAAGTAATCTTAATCTTACTCAGAGGATTAAGTGAAAGGTGCAGTAAAGCTCTTACATAAGATCAGATGACGTAATAATGATGAATACAATTAGACAAGTGCAATACAGTCATGTTAATAACTGTTCTGAGACAAAACCGACACCAAAAGTCACATTTGCACTAAACTAAAGTCTCGCATTTGTGATGATAACCTAAATTTGACGGTCCTTTGAATATTTTCTACTGAGTATATATAATAAATTAATATATCATAAAGAACAGGGCCTCTGCTTTAAAGAAAAATACTAAACAAAACATTTTATTCTTTATTTTCCAGTATTAGTCATTTGAATGCAAAATGTGTGATGTATGAATTATACATTTATTCAGCTGCACCCTGAAGAGCCATAAGGTCTGTTTACCTGTATCTTTTATTAGTTTAACGTTCATATTGTGAAAATTGTTTGTTATGAGTAGCATAAACATGTAACCTGCTGAGTATAAGTGAGTACAAGTGTTTAATGCACATTTATGCATAGTGTCATATCACTCAGCTCTTACTGTAATTTTTTTCTGGAGTGAAAAGATGCCAATAAACTTCAAAAACTCATCTGTTCATTCAGAGGCTGATGTTAACCCTTCGGACCCTGTATTCATTACAATGGACATCACATGTCAGCCAATATTCCTGAGCATTTCATCTAATTTAAAGACCACCTATTATGCTTTTAAAAAGGCCATATTTTGGTTTTGGGGGTCTCCAACAACAGGCTGATATACATGCAAGGTCAAACACACTTTCATTGTCTTATAATATGCATTTATTTTAACCTTATTATCTAAACGACTCCCATATGATACATTCAGCGATTCATTTGTTCCCAAACCCTTTCTTAGCTTGATGCTAATCTGCGCTGATTAGTCTGATGACCCAGTCTGTTGCGATTGGTCGACTGCGTTCAACAATTTTGAAGTAGTCAGAGTGCAGAGTATATGCGTGAGCTAGGGTTGGGCGATGTTGACCAATTTAGCATCACACGATGTCTAATGTGAAACATCGCGATGGACGATGGAATCGTCTTCATAGGCGAGGTGAATAAATTATTTATGAATAATTAATTAATTCATAACGAATTAATTATTTGTAGCCTACCGTTTCAACTACCTGGTCTTTGCTTTACCCATAACCAAATCATAAATAAATAAAGATAAGTTACACACAAATTACCACCTGTCAATTACTTTTTCCGCGGGACTCTGACATGAGTAGGCAGAGTGATCCGTGTCAGTAATTTGTTTGGTGCGGTGGATGGCGGAGGGGTGTCGCGGACGAAAGTGAGCAGCGCGGGGGTTGCTCGAAGACAAAAGTGAGTGGCGCTGAGGTGTCCCGGATGAAAGTGAAGAGGGTTGGGGAGTCGCGGAACAAAGTGAAAATGAACAGTGGACAGGGGAGGAGGGCGTTTGAGGAGGACGATCGGTAAAATGAGGTGCCGGATCCGGATCCGGCGTGTTCCGGCACAATTTAAGCCCTGGATAGAGACAAGATTAATTAAATATCACGTTTAACAACTATAGTGAGACGCGCTCCACTATCATCCTTGATAAACTGTCCGACGTACACTGTTCTTTGGAGCTCAGAGGAGCGCATGACAGTGTGTGTGTGTGGCTGTGTGTGTGTGTGTGGTCACGTGATGTGCGTTTTCAGTGGACGGAGGGCTGTTCAGAATTGCTAGATGAAACACCAGAGTGGACGTGGGTCATTTTCGTTCTAAAATGTCATTTCAAAAGTAAGCTGTATTAGTGTAAACGGGGCCTGAGTGTGTATTTTTCACGAGCGGGTTTGCGACGGGAGCAGGGCGATGGATCGCGATGCCGGCTCAGCATCGTGATGTCTATCAGCCATCGGCGATGGACGATGGCATTGTGTATCGGCCCAACACTAGCATGAGCCCAATGATATTTGCCCACAAAATGCCCATCAGCATATTGCTCTATTCTTAACCATGACACAATTCAGTATTAATCCACACAGCGGCAAAAGCTGAACTATTTTGCAACTTGACAGCCACATGTGTGTAGGAACAGCTGATGGTGGCCATAGCAACGACAAACGGCAGTGGATCGTAAGCTCACAAATGCGTTTAAATCTGTAAAAAAAAGCATCACGCGCCACATTTTCAATGTGGTTTTAGACTTGATATGAGAATACAAAGAGTTAACTAGATACACTACAAACTGCGTGGATGGGCTTACAAGTAACAAAACACAATTAAATACACATTTTCCAAGCTAAAGAAAACAAGGAGGCAATCATTTTAATCGCACTTACACTTGTGAAATGGAGGAAGGAACTGGTCCATGAACTGTGTACTGTAAAGTTCCTGTCGAGCTCTGACAAAGTCCCATACATCGATAGTCTTTTCTGATCCTTCCTTTAACAAACGGCCAATGAATCTCCCGTCGTAAGCATGGAGATTGCTGAAGCACTCATCAGAAAAATGACGGGAACACAGCACAAGACTGGGGCTGTAATGCTGAGGTATTTTTGCAAAAATAAACTTCAACCACTGACTCTTCACAGCCTCATCTTTGGGTAGGGAAAATAACATTTAACTTTCCCTCACACTTCAGAGCACAGCGTCTTCGCAACATGATTCAACCGGGATCTGCTACAGTGTTTGTCTTCCTCTTTTTCTTTCTGCAGTGTTTGTGAGCAGGGCCAGGGGTTTCAATTTTACCGGGTCTGCGCACGCAACAAATGGGCAAGGCTTGAGTTCCGTATCGACGTCATGCCGACACAGCTAAAGATTCATTACCCCGACGATTCATTTGAACCACTATGAGTCGACTCTTTTATAGATGAATCAATGATTTTAAACACGGCACTTTCGGATTTAAGCCTTAGCTGGATATTTCTCTTTACTTAGAGCTGTGTTACACACTGCATGGAAGGTCATTTTTAAACACCAATATTAGGGGCTCTTTAAAACCTGCAGTCCATGAGAGTGGACGATTGTCATCCAATCAAATGGCAGTAAGGCTTGACATGTTGTAATTTAAAAAAAATTAACTACACTGAAAAGCAGCCAGTCATCACTTCACTCCAGACACAAGCGTAAGCCACATTTGCAATGTTTTTATTCAGATTTATTACTATGCCAATATTGGTCATAGGTTGTATGTAAAAAAGAGGGATTGCAATTACTAATTGAAGTTTATAGTCCCCAAGAAATCAAAACTAATCATTTGATTTTGTTAGCACACATTGCTAGTTTTGTGGTGAACAATTCATCTGTGCATGTCAATAAGAAAACAAATTGTTTGCCCTTCTAATCTTTCATTGAAATCTAAAAATGCACTTCCTGTTTTTTTCAGTTAAATTCTCAGATTACGTGATTTTGAGGTAATGGACATGGCTAACATACTTAACCACGCTGGTTTAACTGTCAGTTTTGACAACAAACAGAAATGTTGAGCATGAAGAGTCTGCTAGGTTGTAATACCTTTTCTAAAACCCCTTTCCCAATCTTTCTGAATGAAATGCCTACTTTACTACATCTATTCCGCCTGCAGTAGAAAAAACAAGTCACGCCCACTGTTGTGTCATTTAAAATTCTATTTCTCTAGGAGCTGCATCACAATACGAAAAAAAAATAATAATAATGATCACAGCTTCCAGTTCATTGAGACTTTAAAATCTTTTGTAACATTGCAAGCTTAGATCAGGATTTTGTTCAGATATGTTTGTCCATTAAAGGCTGATTTATATTATGACTTCTGCGTCAAGCGCACGTGTATATTACGGTGCACCCTACGTGTGGACGCATCGCCCCTTGCCGTGGCCGTCGGCACCTCTCAATAAATGTAACGGGTACGCGTAGGGCAAGCTCTGTGATTGGTCGACTTGGTAGCGCTGACGAGCGTGGGCGGAGGTGAGAGCCGCGCGCCCGATGCAGCGAGTGTTTACAAGTGTGGAGTCCCGTGAAGGAGCTTCGGATAGAGACTGTTGTTTTGTGTTTACCTTATGATTAAAGTTGCTGCACGTCCGCCGGTTCCCGCCTCAAAGTGAGCGAATTTGAGCCACTTGTACATTAAGGAAGTGTTCAGAAGAAACAAAACACCAGCGAAGAAACTCGACACAGAGGAACATTAACACCTATTGCCAGCTAGCGTTTCGGAAGTGTATTGCAGAGAAACAGCACACAGAAGTATAAATGCACTGCTACGCATGAGGCTTGCGTCGTGGGTCACAACGATCACTTGACGCAGAAGTATAAACCAGGCTTTAGGATGTACATTGGATTTAAAATTTGTTACTGAAATTAAATCTCTAGTAATGCCGATGGAACATTTTTATATAAAAATATAAATGTAGTAATTCATTGCTGAAACAAGTTCATATGCAGAATATGCAGACGTTCTTGAGCATATAGCAGATAGAAATATCTCAGTTGTGGACATTATTTGCAGGGATGAGGAAGATATAGTTTGTTATAAACAAGGTGCAATCAAAACAATAAAAACCTCAAAATTAAAGTAAAAATGTCACAATCTTAATGTTTGTGATTTTGAAAATAAATTTATGAATTTTTTTTTTGTTATGTTGGTATAATGTTCAAGAAGTACAACTGTTCTGACCTGAAATAATTCATTGAAATGGACAAATATAGCGTTTTATATATATATATATATATATATATATATATATATATATATATATATATATATATATATATATATATATATATATATATATATATATATATATATATATATATATATATATATATATATATATATATATATATATATATATGGGCAACGCAGTGGCGCAGTAGGTAGTGCTGTTGCCTCACAGCAAGAACGTCGCTGGGTCGCAGGTTCGAACCTCAGCTGGGCTGGGTCAGTTGGCGTTTCTGTGTGGAGTTTGCATGTTCTCCCTGCGTTCGCGTGGGTTTCCTCCGGGTGCTCTGGTTTCCCCCACAGTCCAAAGACATGCAGTACAGGTGAATTGGGTAAGCTAAAATTCCATAGTGAATGTGTGTGTGGAAGTTCCCAGAGATGGGTTGCGGCTGGAAGGGCATCCGCTGTGTAAAATCGCGCTGGATAAGTTGGCGGTTCATTCCGCTGTGGCGACCCCGCAAGGGACAAAGCCGACAAGAAAATGAATGAATGAATATATACACATATATATATATATATATATATATATATATATATATATATATATATATATATATATATATATAGTTGAAGTCATTATTATTAGCCCCCCTGAATTATTTTCAAGGCACTTCATTACAGCTTAAAGTGACATTTAAAGGCTTAACTAGGTTAATTAGGTTGACTAGGCAGGTTAGGGGAATTAGGCAAGTTATTGTATAACAGTGTTAGTGTTTTGTTCTGTAGACTATCGAAAAAAAAATATAGCTTAAAGGGGAAAATAATTTTTACCTTAAAATGGCCTTTAAAAAATTACAAACTTTTATTCTAGCCGAAATAAAACAAATAAGACTTTCTCCAGAAGAAAAAATATTATCAAACTTACTGTGAAAATGTCTTTGCTCTGTTAAACATAATTTGGGAAATATTTAAAAAAGAAAATCAAAATCAAAGGGGGGCTAATAATTCTGACTTCAACAGTATATATTATATATATATATATTGATGAATTGTTTTTATTATTATTATTTGGTCTCATTTTTAGGAGCCTCAAGAGCTGTGAAAACATACTTTTATATTTTTCAGAAACTTGGAACATAATTTGGGTCTGAAGGAGTTAATTCCTGCTTTTGTTTTCATGTACGCTAACGCTTCAAAATACAACTTTAAATACACCTTTGTCAGTATCTTTTGTGGTTTATAGATATCTCACTCACTCCTAGATAAAATAAACTACTCCCCCACTTCAAGGCAACTTCTCAAGTTGTTAAAATAGTTTTTGACAATTTAGGTAAATGATTATTTTGCATGTGTTTATTTTAGAGCACATCATGCTGTGTGTGTGTGTGTGTGTGTGTGTGTGTGTGTGTGTGTGTGTGTGTGTGTGTGTGTGTGTGTGTGTGCGTGTGCGTGTGCGTGTGCGTGTGTGTGTGTGTGAGAAAGAGCAAGCACTGATACGAGCTGAAATTCACCACCATTCAAAATATGATCAAAATCCTGCTTGTCATTCTAAACATCTGTCTCCATTTCATTGCGCTACAACCAGGGTTGCCAGGTCTGTGTAATAAAACCAGCCTAATTACTAATTTAAACTAGCTCATGGCTGTGTTGGGAAATGGTAAAATCTTAATGCTAAAATAAAAAGTTATTTTAGGATAAATGTTCATGGAGTGACCCAGGACGTTTATAGCTCAGTGAATGTAGGTATGGAGGTCAATTTTTAAAAAGTGTGCCTGATGTTACAGGTTTTGTGTTGCAGGTGATTTGATGCTAATTGTCCCTGATGGGATGATAGCTCTCGGTCTGATTCATTTGATGTTTTCCAGGCTGCGACTGCATGAAGCGAAGGTGATTAAAGACAGAAGGCACCATCTCCGCACATACCCCAACTGCTTTTTGGGCAAGGAGATTGTTGACTGGCTGATTGAGCACAAGGAAGCATCTGACAGAGATACTGCCAACAAGATCATGCAGAAACTTCTTGACCAGCGCATCATTCACCATGGTGCGTTTGTCCACCACTTACTTAAATTTTGTTTGATATCATATTATTATTTAACCAAAATGGAATATTCTATCACAATTCATCAATGTTGTTCCGAATTTGTCTGAAGATACCTGTTATAATATAATGAAGTTAAATTGGAAGTGGAGCTACTAAAAATGTTACATAAGAATCGTACACTAAATTATAAGTAGTTTTTGTCCAGTTGACTTTGTGCAGTTTGTTTTAGAGCTTCAAATAAGGGGAAGTAACTGACCAGTGTTATTTTAGTAACACTGGGATTTCAACAATTCAATAGTTTTCATTTTATACAGTATATATTATTTAAAGCATTTTTAGTATAACGTAGCAAATAGGCCTGTCACAATAATCAATATATTGACTAATCGCACGTGTACATGTCCTCAATAATTTTTGGTGATGCAATATATATCGCCCATACATAAAAAAAACAGTTCATTTTTTTAAATGATTGCGCAGCCTCTCTATATCTATGTCAGTGTCAGTGTGGTTAAAAAAAACACTATAGTATTTATTATAAATTTTCTTGTAGGTGCCTAATGACTGAAAATAGATCTGTTACTTTTTTTCTAGTTCCTTTTACCTTGGACATTTATGTTAACATTTATTATAATTATTTATGTGTTTAGGTTATTCGTTTTCACATTCTGATTCCAATGCCAATGACAATAATATTGTTTATTGCAATAAATTTTGTTGCTATATATCGGACCACCATAAATAGATATCGTGACAGGCCTAATAACAAACTACATAAAATAACAAAAACAAAGACAAATGCTGCATCCCGATTTACATACTAAATTTTAAGTATGTAAATTTAATATTACTTTTGAGTGTATAACAGAAGAGTACGCAAACTTTGGGGCATACTACTTCCTCACATAACAGACTGTTATGTTGCTTAGTTATCCCCCTGTCAATCATCTCGACACATCACTCAGATTTACTTCATATTTAATTACCTACCATATTGGAAATGCAGAGAAATCTCAGGTGTTTTGGCAATGTTGGGCAAGCTTATTGGAAAATGTAGTGAGCTAAGCTATTTGCTAGTCTTTAGCTTAGCTTCACTAAAAGTTACCCCCTGGAAAATGTAGCAAACTAGGCTGAAAGCTACATAGCAAAAGTAGCTTAGCTACATCTAAGCATTTTTTTTTTAATCGAAGCAACTTCAATCCAAGTCAGTTCTGTCTTAGTGATCAATAAAACTGCCAATGTAGCATATGCGACATAATTGTTAAGTTCAGTTATTTACTGCAATTAATATGCTGTTCCAAACAGAAACTAATTTTACTAGACAGTAAAAACAAAAAGAATTCAAGAAATCCCATGTTGCACGTTTAAAATACTGTAGTAGCCTAATGTATAGTAAAGGGAAATATTTAGGGAAGTGTATTATATTGTATATACTTCCCAACACTGTTTGGATAATCATGCATTCAGAAGTTAATGTCTAAACACGTGTTTAAGTTCACATTATTGTTCCAGATAATAAATAACACGGAAAATGTGGTTTAAATATTTTCCAGTTGGCTAGATATTAATTAATAGTCATTCACACACCTTTACAAAAGCCTCTCTACTTGACAGTTGGTCTCACGTGTCCGCCATGTTTGTGGTATTGTTATTTGTTTTTACCCCAGTTTGTAGTTCCAATCAACTTCACATCCAATGTGCAATGTATTGTACCCAATATTAGTATGGACGGTTCTACAATTCCTTTGGCATATACTTTGCTACATACTACTGTTTGGTACAGTACATACTAATTTTATTTTCAAATACTATTTAGAACGGACACTATGTGTATTGGGAGATGTAGCACAAAACACAATACCAATGTTTTAACATCAAAAGAGTTAAGTAAGCAATTTTTGGTGAAACAACCTTGATTTTCAGTCACAACAAATTAAAACATTGATCATAAGTCATATTCTGAGGGAAAAAAATGACCATTTTTTGTTAGAAACTTGATTTTCCCCTCAATCATCCCACAAGTGTTGTTTAATGCAGAGAAGATTTTAAAGATGAACAATGATTCAGTTTTCAAAGGAGAGCTAGTAATTTTGTCTAAAGTGCTCAGCACAAGTTAGTATACCCCCCTTTTGAAAATGAATATCCATATTTATCCATATCTCAGTTAATATAGCCAATCATTTTTTGGTGCATTTAAACATATCCATTATACTGTATGGTCTGTTATATCCATTAAGATAAATGTCTGGTCACCTAACATCTTTAGCAACAGACAGATAATACATTTAAATTCAATTGAGTTATTGACTAAAAACTAAATTCAACATTTCATAATTTGTATTTTCCTCTTGATTTTTTATGTTTATTAAAATTGTATTTCATATGTTTCCCCAACATATTAGTTTGGGCATACTAATTTTTATCACACTTTATTTCGATGGTCTATTTGTTGAATTTAAGTTACATTGCATCTACATGCCAACTAATTCTCATTAGATTATGAGTAGACTGTTAGGTTGGGGTTGGGGTTAGTGTAAGTTGACATGTACTTGCAAAGTTTCTTATTATCAGTTAAATGTCTGTTGAAGGAGCAGTATCAACAGATATAAAGCAGACAGTCTACTAATATTCAAATGAACCATCAAAATAAAGTGTTACTTAATTTTTTGCACTGTGATTTTAAGTTTTTGTCTATATAGATATGTGTGCAAACATAAATGCATATGAAAATCTTTGAGAGAAATAAAATTACAGTTCTGAGAATATTATTTTTTATTATGTGGCTGAAACAGGTTGCCACAGTCCTCATTAACTTTCATTATATTGAAGAAAGCAATAACATTATAATATTATCAATATATACAGCTTTTTACAATAGAAAATGAAAAGAAAATCAAACATCTAATACATTCATAAGTAACGATTGCACTGAGCGTCATTTTAAGTGAACTCCCTCTAAAACATAATTTGCAAATGAACAACAAAATGTAATCTCAGCTGCTACACTGTCTAGTAAACCAGTTTGATCTTTAGCCCATTATAGAAGTGTCCTCATGGGTCCCACTTTATATTGTGTCGCTTATACCTGTGAACTTACATGGTAACTAGATGTGTAAGTAGTATGTAACTACAGTGTATGTACACACTGGTACAGAGTATTTACTTGTGTATACTGGTGTAACTACACTCATGTAACAACCAACTGAATAGTATGTGTAAGTACAAATGTGTAACAGGACATTGGTAACAACACTAGGAAAGTACACATCTGTAACAAGAATTATGTAAGTGCATTGTGTAACAACAATATGTACTTGCAGATGTTTTCCCACTTCCACACCTGTTTGCAGATCATGCACTTGTGAACACTGTATGGCTGCATTAGAAGGTTTCACCTTGTGATACGAGTGTACTTGCATGGTAAATCCACAGGATCCACTCAATATAAAGTGTAAAATGGTCACAAATTACTGTTCATACATTCATTCATTTTCTTTTCGGCTTAGATGGGTTGCAGCTGGAAGGGCATTCACTGTGTAAAACATATGCCGGATAAGTTGGCAGTTCATTCCGCTGTGGCGACCCCAGATTAATAAAGGGACTAGGCCGAAACAAAAATGAATTTTATTTTAAACTTTATATTGTGGACTGTTCCTATGGAGTTACCATGTAACTACACTGTTATTAAAGTGTTGCATAGAAGATATTTCTACAAGTTACACAGTAATTTGAGCATTTTACACTTTATATTAAGTGGACCGTTCCTGTGGAGTTACCATGTAAGTACACTGGTATCACAAGGTGAAACCTTCTAATTAAGCATTAGTTCTGCCATACAGTGTTCACAAGTACATGATCTGCAAACAGGTGTGGAAGTGGGAAAACATCTGCAAGTACATATTGTTGTTACACAATGCACTTACATAATTCTTGTTACAGATGTGCACTTTCCTAGTGTTGTTACCAATGTCCTGTTACACATTTGTACTTACACATACTATTCAGTGGGTTGTTACATGAGTGTAATTACACCAGTATACAAAAGTAAATACTATGTAAACGTGTGTAGATACACTGTAGTTACATACTACTTACACATCTAGTTACCATGTAAGTTCAAAGGTATAAGCGACACTTAACATAAAGTGGGACCTGTTCAGGTTACAGTTATAACAAACCTGTTTTGAATGTGTTTTTTCCCTCACAGTTTGCGATGAGCACAAGGAGTTCAAAGATATGAAGCTCTTCTACCGTTTCAGGAAAGATGACGGCACTTTTCCACTGGACAGCGAAGCCAAAGTGTTCATGAGAGGTCAACGGATATATGAGAAGTAAGAGCTTTTATCCTTCATTATGATTTTTTTTTTGTTTTGTGGTCATTGAATTATTAATAGTTTACAAGTTGATTTGATGTCCGTTTGTTAAACATTAATAGGATTGTGCTTTGCCTCATCCTCTTATTCATTATTGAGGTAGAGTTTGTTATGGTTTTGTTTTTCTCTATCGAGATGCACAGGATGAGATTGTGTTGTTTTTTTATTCAAGTGTGACACAAATCTGTACATATTGATTGTGAACATTTGGAGGCTGTTCAGTAAATCAACAGTGACCATAGAAACAGGTTTCGAGCAGATCAAGCATGCTGTGTTCCAGCTGGATACATTTAGAAGGAGCTGCTTTACTTGCTTAAAGTTGAAGGGTCACGAAACACCAAAACACATTTTTTGAGCTGTTGACAGTCATATATGTGTCCCACGCTGCTATAAACACTATTAGGACACATATATTTCACTAAAAAGTGAAAATTGGTTGTTTTTGCCTTATTTTGAGCAAATTCGTTCTTCCGGTTTGAAACAAATTTTTGAAGCTGCGTCACGGACATGAGATACTTGCGTGTAAAATTCAGTGTGGGGAGTGGCTGTCTTCACCTGCGAGTACATCATGACGTCTCTGAGGGTGCGGCATTAATTCATGAGAAAGACTTTGTTCAAACCAATCAGCGCGCTCTATTGTGTATGACGTGCAACTTCATTAATATGCATGATAGCTTCTGAGACCTGTTACAGTGTTCAGACGACAGAGAGACGCCACGTTGTGTTGCCAAAACAAGTGAAAGAACAAGAATTTGGAGACATGGGTCATCAGTGTTGCATTTATTAGTGCGCTGTGTTTATTAATGTGCTGCAACTTTGCATTTTCCCGCTGTGAGAGCGCTGCTGGACTAACGTGGATTACAGTGCACGCGACACGTGACAGAATGCATTTGTAAGGAACATTTTTACCCAAGAGCTTTTCGCATCTGGAAATAATGAAATCCGGAGTTGCTGGTCGTCTCCTTTTAAAAAAGGACACAGCTCCAGAGTGATTGTCCTGTCTCTACAGATTTGGTAAGTGTGCGATCAGTTCTTTGTTCATTCAGATGGCAAAGTTAGTTTGTATCGTCAGCAGTGCTCTTTCAGTTTTTAAAGACATACTATAGTCAGAATGATTTAGTTACTAAGTTTACAGTATGTTAATATCACTGCAATATTATAGTACAATATTATAGACTGAAAGATCCGCTGTAAATGCTGCTCTCCGGATGTAATAAAATGAGACGCTTCAACGGGGTGAGGATCCGTATGCAGGTCTTTATTAGGATGGTCAGGCAAGCAATGGTCAAACAGGAACAATCAGATGTATACGGGCAATCCAGAGTCGTAGTTGATATAACAGGCAGAAGGTCACAAGGCAGGCGGCGTACAAGGAATAACAAAACAAAGCAAAGGTCTAAACACGGGAAAACAAGGCAAGGAGAAACGCGTTGTAATGTTCACTATAACAGGATACAAGACTCAGCAAAACTTGTGTGTTAGTGAGGTGTACTTATAGTCCATGTAATCAGTGGATGAGTGGCTTCAGCTGTGAGTGTAATCAAAGGGTGATCTGGAACATGTGTGCGCGGAGTGTATGTATGGAAATGTAGTCCATGAATTTGTAGTCCATATGAATGTGTGTGTGTGTTTACCAGCGATCTCTGGCTGACGATCGCTGGTGATCGTGACATAGCCCCCCCTCTACGGAGCGGCTTCCAGACGCTCCTCAAACAGTTCAGGCGGGAGGTGGAGCGGAGGCGGACCAGGGGGAGGGATGGAGGGCCAGGACCATGCAGCGGAGGTTTACCTGGAGCGTGGAGCTGCGGAGGGCCTGGAGCGTGGAGCTGCGGAGGGCCTGGAGCGTGGAGCTGCGGAGGGCCCGGAGAGTGGAGCTGCGGAGGGCCCGGAGAGTGGAGCTGCGGAGGGCCCGGAGAGTGGAGCTGCGGAGGGCCTGGAGCGTGGAGCTGCGGAGGGCCCGGAGAGTGGAGCTGCGGAGGGTCCGGAGAGTGGAGCTGCGGTATGTCTGGGGGCTTGGGTTCAGCAGGTATAGATGGTTCGTACAACCCCAGGGGGTCAGGAGGCTTAGGTTCAAGGAGTTCTGGCAGTTCATCTAACCCCCATGGGTCAGGAGGCTTGGGTTCAAGGAGTTCTGGCAGTTCATATAACCCCAGTGGGTCAGGAGGCTTGGGTTCAAGGAGCACTGGCAGTTCTTTAAACCCCAGTGGGTCAGGAGGCTTGGGTTCAAGGAGCACTGGCAGTTCTTTCAACCCCAGTGGGTCAGGAGGCTTGGGTTCAAGGAGCACTGGCAGTTCTTTCAACCCCAGTGGATCAGGAGGCTTGGGTTCAAGGAGCACTGACAGTTCTTTAAACCCCAGTGGGTCAGGAGGCTTGGGTTCAAGGAGCACTGGCAGTTCTTTAAACCCCAGTGGGTCAGGAGGCTTGGGTTCAAGGAGCACTGGCAGTTCTTTCAACCCCAGTGGGTCAGGAGGCTTAGGTTCAAGGAGTTCTGGCAGTTCATATAACCCCCATGGGTCAGGAGGCTTGGGTTCAAGGAGCACTGGCAGTTCGTATAACCCCAGTGGGTCAGGAGGGTTAGGTTCAAGGAGCACTGGCAGTTCATATAACCCCAGTGGGTCAGGAGGCTTGGGTTCAGGAGATACTGGCAGTTCATTTAACTCCAGTGGGTCAGGAGGCTTAGGTTCAAGGAGCACTGGCAGTTTATATAACCCCAGTGGGTCAGGAGGCTTGGGTTCAAGGAGCACTGGCAGTTCATATAACCCCAGTGGGTCAGGAGGCTTAGGTTCAAGGAGCACTGGCAGTTCATATAACCCCAGTGGGTCAGGAGGCTTTGGCTCAGGAGGCCTAGAGAAGTCACACGGCTCTAGTGACTTTGGGAAATCACACGGCTTTGGCTGCCATTCGTGGGACTGAGGTGGCGGCTCTGGCTATTCGTGGGACTGAGGTGGCGGCTCTGGCCATTCGTGGAACTCAGGTGGCAGCTCTGGCCATTCGTGGAACTCAGGTGGCGGCTCTGGCCATTCGTGGAACTCAGGTGGCGGCTCTGGCCATTCGTGGAACTCAGGTGGCGGCTCTGGCCATTCGTGGAACTCAGGTGGCGGCTCTGGCCATTCGTGGAACTCAGGTGGCAGCTCTGGCCATTCGTGGAACTCAGGTGGCGGCTCTGGCCATTCGTGGAACTGAGGTGGCAGCTCTGGCCATTCGTGGAACTCAAGGGGATCTGGCGCCTGCCATTCGAGGAATTCATGGGACTCTGGTACCTGCCATTCAAGGACTTCAAGGGACTCTGGTGTTTGCCATTCGAGGGATTCAGAGGGACTCAGCGCCTGCCATTCGAGGAATTCAAGGGGATCTGACGCTCGCCATTCGAGGGATTCAAGGGGATTTGGCGCCCACCATTCGAGGGATTCAAGGGAAGCTCAGGCGGCGGTGACCATTCGGGAAACTCAGGCGGTGGCGGCCATTCAAGAAATTCAGACAGTGGCGGCAGCTCTGGCGGTGGCGGCGGCAGCACTGGCGGCAGTGGCTCTGGCAGCGGCGACGGCTCTGGTAACTCTGGGGGCGGCAGCTCTTGCAGTACTGGTGGCAGTGGCAGTGGCTCTGGCTCTGACAGCTCTGGTGGCAGCAGCTCTGGCAGCTCTGATGGCAGCGGCTCTGATAGCACTGGCGGTGGCAGCTCTGGAGGATCTGGCAGCTCTGGAGGATCTGGCAGCTCTGGAGGATCTGGCAGCTCTGGAGGATCTGGCAGCTCTGGTAGTGACTGGGGATCTGGCAGCTCTGGTGGTGGTGGTGGCAGCTCTGGCAGTAATAGCTCTGATGGTGGTAGCAGTTCAGGTAACTCAGGTGGTGGTGGCCATTCTGGTGGTTCAGGTGATGGCTTTTCAGGAACAGGAACGAGATCAGGAACTATGGCAGGAACAGACTTGGAACAAGGAGCCATCTGGGTCACCGGCAGTTTGGCAGTGACCACCGTGTGAGTTTGCTCCTTTACTGTAACCATCTTGGGAGCTTTTATTTTGAAGTCCGCCATCTTGTGAGTGGCGCCTCCCGCAGCCGGCGGCTTTTGCTGTTGGCTAGCGTTGGCGGCCATTTTGTGCGTGGCGGATCCTGCAGCCCGCGGGTGTTGCTGCTGTGTGGACAGGAGTATCAGTGAAGCCAGCATTATACTTGTGGTGGACTGTTCAGCAAACCCCGTTGCCAGCGGGTCTTGCTGTACACAGTCCCCCCCCCAAAAAAAACATTTAGGAATCTCCTCCTCCATTTCTCCGACCGTGAAGGAAGAGCCTACAGACAACAGTGCGAGGTCGAGGAATTCCTGTAGCGCGAGTCTCCCTCGAGAATCAACCCCGGTAAGTTTACTTTTCAGGGGCTCGTTTAACCCATATATGAAAAGTCAATGAGCATATGGTCTGGCAAATGGGTGTCGTTAGCAATGTTCAGATAGTTCATGATGTGATTCTCAAGGGAGTTTTTACCTTGCTGGAGATGTACTAATAACACCGCTGGATCCATAGTGTGGCTGAGTCTTCTGTAATAAAGTGAGACGCTTCAACGGGGTGAGGATCCGTATGCAGGTCTTTATTAGGATGGTCAGGCAAGCAATGGTCAAACAGGAACAATCAGATGTATACGGGCAATCCAGAGTCGTAGTCGATATAACAGGCAGAAGGTCACAAGGCAGGCGGCGTACAAGGAATAACAAAACAAAACAAAGCAAAGGTCTAAACACGGGAAAACAAGGCAAGGAGAAACGCGTTGTAATGTTCACTATAACAGGATACAAGACTCAGCAAAACTTGTGTGTTAGTGAGGTGTACTTATAGTCCATGTAATCAGTGGATGAGTGGCTTCAGCTGTGAGTGTAATCAAAGGGTGATCTGAAACATGTGTGCGCGGAGTGTATGTATGGAAATGTAGTCCATGAACTGGCGGATTTGTAGTCCATATGAATGTGTGTGTGTGATTACCAGCGATCTCTGGCTGACGATCGCTGGTGATCGTGACACCGGATGTAAACATGTAAACACCTTAATCAAATTATTCCCGTCATGTAGAATTTAGTGCCGCATTTTGTGACAGGATAGTCTATACACACACGGCTTTCTAACGCCACCTACCGAGTCATCTAAGTTACTGAGAAATGCTGAGAATTTTTTTTTCCCATTCGCCGTGCGGTATCAAACATTGCATTAAAACTCTTCCAGCAGTTCCTCGCTTTCAATATCTCGTTTGTCACGGGCGACATGCAGGAAATGTTCCTGAATAAAAAGTGAAAGTGCCAAACTGCTGTTAAAGTCGACAAATTAATAATTTGGCAAGTAATTCGATTACTGATGTCCATGTAAACACATTCACTGTCTTTCTCCCCTGCGTCTGCGTGCCCAAACGGAAACTCCCATATTTGCAAATCCTTCCCTCTATCCCTCCTCCGAAACTCCCACCTAAACGGAGCTGGACACGCCCACTTTCCTGACTTTTTGCAAACTAGAGGTGTGAAAACACCCTGCTGAGACAGTTGTTTCTTGTAGCTAATTACAAAACAACACTGTTTGCATATACACTGTACAGAGAAAAAATAGTTATTTCAGGGTTATTTTTAGACAATGGTTATATTTTAAATTTATTTTATTTTAGTTTTATGTTTTGAGTCATTTTTGTTTTTACAAACATATATTTTATTGTCCTTATTAATTGAGTAATGTAAGTATGCTATGTTCTTGGTTTGCATGGCTTAAGAAAGCAGTAGGCAGTTTAGTAAGTCGAATATGGGAAAATGTATATATTGGTTTTGTAATGTATACTGTTATCTAGGGCTGGGCGATATTGCAAAACAAAAATTGTCCCAATATCATGTTTCATATAATTCGATATTGATAATTATTGAATTTTTTTTAACAATCCATTTAGAAATATTAGAATTTTTTTTATTTATTTAACCACTTTATTTTAATCTACCAACATTACTAAGGCAAATAGTTTTAATTGTCAAAAACAAAAATATTTAAACAAAATATCTGAACTCTTTATAATAAAATAAGAAAAGAAACCAAAAAGCAACTCTGGTCATATCCTTTTTTATTTACAATCTCCTCACTGCTGCTATACGGCACTCATTTTCGCATGTGTTGTTATTCTGACATGTAGTGACAAGCGCGAGCACGTGCTATCCTTCACCATTTTCTATGGCGTCTTTCGTAACTTGGCGACTGTTTTTCAGATGATGACAAATGACCAAACCATTACTGCAACTCTGATGGAAGTTTATGGAGAAAAGTAAAAAGTGATGCAGTGTTTGAGTCCGCTGTGTTTGTCTGAAGTAATTAGGGTGGCGTTATTACTGAAATGTGTATATTCAATACAAAGTGTGAGGCAGATTGGTTAGTTCTACTTACATGAATCGCATTGCGCTCGCGTCATTCCGAAAAATTCAGATGTTTTTCAACTAGGTGTACCTGGAAAATGCGCACGCATCACATGCGCGCCGCTTGCACACCATGTGAACGTCGCTCTCATGCACGTGTCAGTTAATAAGCATGCACTTTTAAATTTCTGAAGAATGCAAGCTAAAATGGTTGCTAATGAGAGTGGTTGCTTCTTCAAGTGGAAATACAGACATTACTTTGATTTCATTGAACGTAAAAAGAAAAGTATTGCTGTGAAATGCGCTGTTTATGAAAACAAAAGCCTTTGACTACTTTTCCAGACACATTTAGCTGCTAGATATTAGTCAGATAACGTTTCTATGTTACTTCCTAATGCCAACTGTGGAAAAATAATTCATAAAATGCTTATAATAAACCACTGTTTGTTTACATTTAAGCTCTGCTTCAGTTGCTTGATGCATGTGCACGTGAAGCACCCCTTCTATGTTTACAAAAACAAGCGCAGCTGTTTAGAGGTCATTTCTGGTTAATGATGTCAGAATTTACCAGTAATTTGGAATGGATGTGTGAATGGTCTTTTCCGGAACAATTCCGGAACGTTTTTGCCTGTGTGAACAGCGCTTTTTTTAAAGCGTAAAGTCGTTCCAGTAATTTTCGAATATTTACCAGTATCACTGTATGAAAGGGGCTTATGTTCAGTCCCTAAAGAACTTTCAACTGCTTTTAACTTGACCAGCAACTTGTTCAAGCACTTTAACAGAAAACATGCTTTGACAATACTCATCACACCAAAGAGTACTCCGGGGCCTAAAAACACAGTGGTCCAACTCAACCTAAACAGGCTAAATTGGAATTTTGAGCAGGATCGGGAGTGAAGGTATCTTCTGAATGTGAAGAGAAGCGTAGCTGCCTATAAGGTCGATCACATATCTCGTCTTTTCATTATTTCCAATAAAAGCACCTGCTCGCATTTTCCAGACACACCAATTGAAAATCGTGAGTCACAAGAACTGACCGATCAGCTTCATACTTTGTAAGGAATATACTCATTTCGGTAGACTAATTACCTCAGAGCACCCAAACAATGCAGTGCTTTTTTGTACTATGGATGTCAATGGTTACAGGTATCCAGTTTTCTTCATGTCTTCTTTTGTGTTAAAAAAACAACAACAAGACAAACAGGTTTGGAACAACAGAATGATAAGAGAATGATAAAAGAAGTTTTGGGCAAACTCTTTAAGTCTTTGGAATATGACATATGTTTATTTTGTATTTTTTATAGATATATTTTATATGCTTTAAAAGTAACTTCAAAGTAAAGTTATTAGTAATCTGATTACTGTTTACATTAAGTAATTAGTAATGAAATCAGATTACATTTTTCCAGTAGTAGTCAGTAATTTGTAATTGATTACTTTTTTAAAGTAACTTACTCTTGGTAAAGTCTACGTTTTTATTTAGATTGTTTTTATGTTTTTTAGTCAGATCTGTAAAAATGTCTTGGCTCTGCATGGATTTATTTTAGTTTTACATACTTCTCAGTTCATTTTTATTTCTTTTAAAAATTCAAATACACTAGACAAATTGATGAATACATCAAATAAAAATTTACAAAAAGCAAAAAACTTTTTTTTTTTTTTGTCAGGAACTTTATTCTGGTTTTGTGTGGCCTAATATTTTAACATCACTTTAAAAACACACATCAACACACTTTTTTGTTAAATTACAATTTGTCATTAGTTTGAATGATTATCACATTAAAAAAAAAAAAAACTACAACTGATGAACCATTGCAGAAAAAAAAACTGTAATTTTCATCTAAATATAAACATGTATAAAAATGAAAGGAATTTTTTTTGTTTAAAAACTTTTAGAGAAATATTTAGGTTATGTTAGAAATAACTGCAGATTTGATCAATTAAAACCTATTACAAATGAAAAAAATTCTAATGGTGTTAATACAGTCACTCAGATGATATGTTCTAAAATTTAGATACACATGACATCATAGTCATTTTAGTGTAGTTCATGTGTGAGTTGAAATTTCAATGTATTTCTCAATTTTTTATATTAATAAAAGGAGTAAATTTACTAACACAATATTTAAAAAAAGAAAATAAATTAAATTCATCCATCCATCCATCCATCCATCCATTCATTCATTCATTCACTTATTTCAATTGCTGATCAGTTGCAATATAATTTTACAATACAGTTTTAAAAGATTGATTAATTAATTAATTAATTCATTCATTCATTCATTCATTCATTCATTCATTCATTCATTCATTTTCTTGTCGGCTTTGTCCCTTGCGGGGTCGCCACAGCGGAATGAACCGCCAACTTATCCAGCACGATTTTACGCAGCGGATGCCCTTCCAGCCGCAACCCATCTCTGGGAACTTCCACACACACATTCACACTCATACACTATGGACAATTTAGCTTACCCAATTCACCTGTACTGCATGTCTTTGGACTGTGGGGGAAACCGGAGCACCCGGAGGAAACCCACGCGAACCCAGGGAGAACATGCAAACTCCACACAGAAACGCCAACTGACCCAGCCCAGCCGAGGTTCGAACCTGCGACCCAGCGACGTTCTTGCTGTGAGGCAACAGCACTACTTACTGCGCCACTGGGTTGCCCCATTCATTCATTCATTCATTCATTTTCCTTCAGCTTAGTCTCTTTATTTATCAGGGGTCACCACAGCGGAATGAACAGCCAACTTATCCATCATATGTTTTACACAGCGGATGCCTTTCCATGTTGCAACCCAGCGTTAGGAATCATCCATACATACTCATTCACACACACACGATGGCCAATTTATGTCTTTTGACTGTGGGGGAAACTGGAGCACCTGGAGGAAACCCACGTAAAAACAGGGAGAACATGCAAACTCCACACAGAAATGCCAACTGACCCATCCGGGGCTCGAACCAGCTACCTTTTTGCTGTGAGCCATCATGCTACCCACTGCGCCACCGTGTCACCCAGTTCTAAAAAAATAAGATAAATAAAATAATAAAGCACAGCCACAATAGGAAATCAGTTAGAGATTTTGAATGTAATACAGAGGTTAACCCTAACCCTTGACCTTTAAAAAAAGATCCTATTTCTGAAAAATGGTTGAAAATTTAGCTTCATTTTAGCCTCAAGCATAAATCCATCTCTTTTTCGGGTGAAGTATTCGAGTGACCTTTTGAATCATGATCCATTTGAGCCAGGAATGCTCTATCTGCTTATGTTTGCTATGTGATTATGAGCAGGATGAGGTGCAGGTCTCGTCTCTTTCTGAGTTTTCTCTGCGGGCCGCTTTGCTCTTGCATAACAGGAAGATGAAGTCCAGCGGGAGACATCTGTCACACAAACCACCAGTGAGCTTTTACATAATCACCATGGACACATTTGTGCTTGTGGTCAGTATTTGCAGACTTTGCTCTGAGGGAAGCTGTTGTTTGGTTTGCTTCTCTTTATGGCCGAAGAGCTCAGTCAGCTGATGGAGCGTGAATGTGTAATGTTTCTGAGAGCACATGTCTGGCTATGGGTCAGATCTAATGAAGAAAAGGGACCGGGATGTTTTGCGATTTTGTTTCTATGCAACCGTGATTTGCTTTTGTGAACTACCTTTGTGTTTTATTTGACGCCTTCCTGGAGGAAGATTGTGGAGATTTTGTGGTTGTTTGCAAGTGTTCTACTCATATATTGGAAAAAAAAATCAAAAGAGAGCTTCAAAAATGTCTTTTAAGATTTGAAAAGTTTAATATATATAATATTTATTTTATTTTATAAATATCTGATTACATTTCTTTAAAATATTCAATTAAAATGCTTTTTTTTTTAATAAAAAAAAAATTGTGCAATGTTTTTAGACGTGTTTATGTAATTTGTTTTAGACAAATCAGTACCATTTTTTATATTTAATTACTTTAAGTAATAAAGAAATATTTTTTTTTGTAGAATAACCCTGATTAAAAAAAAACAAACAAACAAAATGACAAATGGTTTTTATAAGCAGTTGTTATTTTCTTAAAAACAAAACCTTTAAAACATCAGGATAATGCTTTTAATGACCCCCATTTTAATCTTTAGAGAACATGATGATTAGACATGGGCTGGTGTATGATTCTAACGGTATGATAACCTTGGATAAAAAAACATCACGGTTTCACGGTATTGTGATTACTGCTTTGAAATATATTCTTTTTAAATGTCTGGGTAAAAAACAAGAACTTTTTTCAACTTTGAACACAATGGCTGCGTCCGAAATTGCATACTTCCATACTATATAGAATGGTAAAACAGTATGCGAGCTGAGTAGTTTGTCCAAATTCATAGCAATCGAAAAACAGTATGTGAGTAGTACCCGGATGACCTACTACTTCCAGCAAGATTCTGAAGTGCACATCCGATGCACACTACGCTATCCCATGATGCACCGCGAGAGAATTCATGAATGGGAGTGAAGGGGGTGTGTCACGTGTTCATGATAAAATGCTGGATATAGTACATCCAAGCTTTATTCATACTACTCACATTCATAATATATAGAACGTACTTTTCTATTGGTTGAGTAGTAAATTCAAATTCAAATGCAGTACCTACTGAGTAGTAGGCAATTTTGGCCAATATATGTTACTTTGAGAAACATTTAAAATGTTTTGGAACAGTAAACATGTCAGGCTAAATAATTCAAATGAGTCATTGACTTCAGCTGTCTTCACTGGATTCAAAAACACAGATTTCTTAAATTTTAAACTTAAAACAACATCTTTAAATATCTTTTCTGCTGGAGATACTGTTGTCCAAAAAAAAAAAAAAACATTAAAAATAAACTGTACATATACTGTAGCAACGGTATAACAGATTTTTTTTTTTTATTTTTGTTTTAAAACCTTGACTTTACCAAACCGCAGTAGACCTTGAAAACGGTTATCGTCGCATGCATAATAATACTAAATGATCATTTAAGAGAGGGAATTTTATGGGTTGCTGACAATTTACTCATCTGAAAATTCTTATTGTATGTTGAATGCATTGAAGTAAGATTTGCAGTATGAATTTTCAGATGAAGATTGGAAAGAAGCTTGTAATAAGGCTCAAACTATGTTTTACGCCAAAAAATTATACAGTATAAATGAATAATGCAGACATATGTAACATTAGTAGAATTAAATAGATATAATAAAGACATGCCAGATATTTGCACAAAATGTTTAGATGCTAGAGGAACAATGTTTCACTGTATTTTTCAATTTAATTCATCTATTTATTTCTATAGTGCTTTTACAGTGTAGATTCTGTCAAAGCAGCTTAACATTCAGTTGAAGTTCTAATAAATTAAAACTGTGTCAGTCCAGTTTTCAGAGTTGAAGTTCAGCTTAGTTCAGTTCAGTGTGGTTAATTTTTCACAGCTGAAAGTCTGAACACTGAAGAGCAAATCCATCAATGCGCAGCTCCACAAGTAAACCAAGCAAGCCAGTGGTGACAGTGGTGAGGAACTTCATCAATTGGTGAAAGTGAAGGAAAAAAAAAACTTTGAGAGAAAATCTGCCAATGTACAGAAATTTTATTACTTTGAGAAGAGGTAAGGGTCACAATTAAAAAAGAATATTTAAAAAAAATGTACCTAAACTTTTTTTTTTACAGGGCTTATACCCAGAGAATCCAGATTATAGTAGAATTGAACAAATCTTTATAAACCCCAGCTTGCTCTAAGCAAAAAAATGTGTAGCTTTACTTTGGACTAAGATGCAAAGAGCAAATACTATTCAATGGATAAGTCAGATGTTGTCAAGTCTTCCATTGCAAAATATAACTTACATACTGCAAGCTAAACAGCATGTATTTAAAAATATATGGAGTCCTTACATCAAAAATGTGAATTTAACAGAGGAAGAAGTGGATGAATAATTTTTTGGGACAATGCAGTTCCAGTCTTGCAGTTCCGTATTGATGAACTCTTCAATAGATGTTTGTTGTACTTTGAATTCTGTATGACGATTGCAGTCACTATAAAGGAGGAACATTTATATATTCTTTTTTTGGTTTGTATATTCAGTAAATGCAGCATTTTTGTGGTTGTAAAGAATTTTCTCTGATTGTAAAAAAACTGTATTTTAATGTGTAAAAACTGAGAACAAAATATTTTTATTAGAAATGCGGAATAAAACTGATCAAACATTTATAGATTAAAACAAAAATGAACATTTTACTCAAACCCACACCTGTTCAATTCCGTGAATCCAGAGAAGCTTCCAATTGTTTCCTTATATAGCTGCCCATACTGTAGGTTCAGGTTACTACATCCAAAAGTAAATAGAGGAGATTGGCCCCTTAAATAGTTTAAAGAATTTCCTGTTTCGATGTTGGTTAAGATTGTTCGCTTTTGTCCTAATGGATGTCGAAACCATTTATTAGCATCTGGTTCCCTTTACTCGGAAACATACCCATAGAATTCCAGTGTTGTTGAAATGCATTAGAAAAACAAAGAATGAACAATGTCTTTACTTACTGGTTTAGTGGATTGATACTGCACAGAGGAATGCCTAAAAATAACATCTAGTGTTAAAGGCTTTTTTTTTTACTTCCACTATATTTTTGACCATCCGTTGTTTTCCTGGAAACATTTTAATTGAACCCAAGCTCTAAAAGAAAAGGTTTACATGTTCTCTATAGCAAATTTAATAATAATAATAAAAAAAAACAACAACCTATAAATAAATACAAATAATTACATATATAGTCTTGTGCAAACGTTTGCCCACCCCTGATAATTTTCATAGTTGCAAGCCATAGCCTGCTGGCCTTTCAAATCAGCAAATTCATTTGGATATATTTTTATACCGTAGGGTAAAAAGCAACATTTCAGTTTTGACATGACATTCATTTAATCAACAGATGCAATGCAATGTAGGTCTTAACAAAAACAGACAGGTGCAAAAATGTGGGCACCCCAACAAAATAAATCCCTGAATTCTTGCTGAAGGCATTTTGGGCCATTCTTCCATGCAAAATTTCTCCAGTTCAATCAGGTTTGATAGATTTTCGACGATGTTCAAGTTTGGGGACTGGGATGGCCATTCTAGAACATTGTATCAAGTATAAGCATGAATTCCGTGGTAGATCTTGAACTGTATTTTGGGTCATTGTCCTGCTGAAACATCCAACCCTGCCGTATCTTCAGCCTCTTGACTGATTCTTGAACATTGTCCTTAAGAATCTGCTGATACTGGGTGGAATCCATGAGACCTTTAACTCTGACAAGGTTTTCAGTACCTGTGCTTGCCACACCTCCGCACAGCATGATGGACCCTCCACCACATTTTACAGTAGGGAGCATGTTCTTCTCCTGGAATGCTGTGTTCTTTTTACGCCATGCAAAGCGTCTATGGTTGTGGCATCTGCCCACAGAATATTTTTCCAAAATGATTCAAGCTTGTCCAGATGAGCCTTTGCATACCTCAAACAACTCTTCTTGGTAGCAGAATGCAGAAAAGGCTTATTCTGCATCACCTTCCATTAAGCTGTTCTTTGTGAAGAGTGCACTGAACTTTGGAACAATGTACAATGATATTATCAGCAGCAAGACGTTCCAGGAGCTCCTTGGAGGTGGTTTGTCTGTGATCATTCTAACCATTCTTCGCCTTTGGCCTTTAGATATTTTTCTTGGTCTAGCACATCTTTCCTTCATAAGAACTGTTCCTGTGGCCTTCCATTTCTTTACTATATTTCTGACTGTGGAGATAGAGACTTGAAACCTTTGTGATAGTTTTTTGTATCGTTCTAATTCATGTTGGTGAATTATCCTAGTTTTTAGGTAATTACGAAGTTCCTTTGAGGTTCCCATGTTGCTACTTTCAGGTTCACAAGGTTTACCTGTGTTAGGATTGTTAAGGTTCACTGAGGGTGCACTCACACTATGATATCCGAACCATGCCCAGGATCGTTTGAGAAGTGTAAGTGCTCGGAATCAGGCTCAGGCACGGTTCAGTTGGCCGGCCCAGGCCCAGTTGAAAGAGGTGTGCCAGAGTGCAGTCAACTTGTAGTGTGAGTGCAAAGCGCGCCTGAGCTCAAAACGAGACGTGAGACGTGACTTTTAAGGGACTGTTTGATATGGATTTATTAATTTATTAATTTATTAAAAAGTGGTTGATCTGTTCGGTGAAATATTTGTGTGCATGTCACTGCATCCCAAACGATGAAACCGATATAACTAAAGCACTGTGCTGAGCGAGAGCATTTCTTAAACTGAACAGCGCATCATCGATGACGTAAACATGCTCAGGCTCGAATGCAATGTGAGTGCGGGCCATCGGGGGAGACGGGAGGGAGGACAAGCGTGCTTCGGCCCGGTTTAAGGCAACTGTACATAGTGTGAGTATGCCCTGAGTCACTCAAATAATTTTTGTGTTGAAATCAATCAGCATTAAGTGACTACAGGTTTTGAAATCCACACAAAAGAGATCCAGCTTATCCACACAAACTTTTGCATAGCCTATTTTTCAGTTTCAATTTAATTTCACACATCTCAATATTACTACACTATGTATTTCTGTCTGAAAAACATGACATTGTCTAGCTTTCTCTAGAAACTGAATGGCATTTCACTGTCATCTTCTCTTATAAAGAGCACATAAATATACAGCCACAGAGGGGTGCCAAAAGTTTTGCATAAAATTGTTTTCAAATTTTTTTTGCATGTTTGTCACACTTTTTTTTCACACATATTTTTCAGATCATCAAACAAATTTTATTATTAGTCAGAGATAACAAAAGTAAACACATCATGCAGTTTAAAATGAAATTACTTTGGAGGGGCCTAGTCAAAGTTCTGGCCTGAATCCAATTGAGCTGTGGGATAAACTTAAAAAGGCGATTTTTGCTCGAAAACCCTCTAATGTGCCTCAATTACAACGATTCTGCAAAGATGATTAGGCCACAATTCCTCCACAGTGGTGTAACATACTCATTTCAAGTTATTGATGCTGTTAAGGGTGGCCCAACCAGTTATTATGTTTAGGGGCAAACCCTTTTTCACACTGGGTTATGTAGTTTTTGATTTTGATTTTCCTTAACAATAAAAACCTTCATTGTAAAACTGCATTTTGTGTTTACTTGTGTTGTCTTTGGCTAATATTTAAATTAGTTTGATGATCTGAAACATTGAAGTGTGACAAACATGCAAAACAAAATAAGAAATCAGTAAGGGTGCAACATTTTTTCACACATGGTTGTCAATTTTTTATTATTTTTCAAGTGTCACTTGATCTTTCAGGAAAAACATGTTGATTTGCAGCTAAACCAGCTGTGCAGCTTAGCTTTTGGTAATTTTATACATTCATATGTAATAAATTCTTACAAAATAAATAAATAAATCTTCCTTACCTCATACTTTTGACAACATCAGTGGTTTTCAGTCACATGGAGGACAATACATCCATAAAACTGCAATAAAGATGTGATGCATGCTTTCAACTAGCCATTAGTGTCTAGATCACTTCAACAAGATCAAAAAATATGTGAACAAACAGTAAGTTTTGGACACTTGTGGAGCACATACAGCACCTGCTGCAGTATTTCATCCACTAGAAACTGCAGGACATTCTACATCTGCTTAACATGACATTTGCTTAATGCTTTAAGACAGAGATATTAAAAGATCGGATTCAATATATACCTTATTGATGATGCATATTGTGTACAGCCAAGCAGATGAGCCCACAATATGACATGCTGTCTTGATGCATTAAGCCATCTTAAAAGGTTAATTCAGCCTTAAATGAAAATTCTGACATCATTTACTCGCCTTCATGCCGTTTCAATCCTACATTAGATTCAATCATCTTCTGAACACAGTTATAATTTTTTTAAATCAAATTTGCATTCAAAATGTTTCACTGAAATTCTCTTTGTTTCATTTATTCATTTCTTTTTGGCGTAGTCCCCTTATTAATCTGGGGTTGCCACAGTGGGAATGAACCGCCAATTTATCAAGCATATGTTTTACGCAGCGGATGCCCTTCCAGCTGCAACCCATCACTGGGAAACATCCATACACACTCATTCACACACATACACTACGGACAATTTAGCTTACCCAATTTACCCATGCTGCATGTCTTTGGACTTGGGGAAACTGGAGCACCCAGAGAAAACCCACGCGAACACGGTGAGAACATTCAAACTCCACACAGAAATGCCAACTGACCCAGCCGAGGCTCGAACCAGCGACCTTCTTGCTGTGAGACGAGAGCGCTACCCACTGCGCCACTGCATCGCCCACTAAAATTCTCTGACACTCAAAAAATAAATCTATATTGATATTGATTTTGATATATTGATTCAAATATTGATATTTGAATAAAAGGCTAAATGAAATCTGTTCATATGACATCTTCACATAACTTTGAAAACAAAAATGCTCAGTTCATAAGGATTTGCTATTTTGTCACTTTATGAATGCTTAACATTGTTTGCAAATTTCATTAGGGGTTGAAATAGTGCTGAAAACTCAATTATAAAACTTTGCTGGATGTAATACACACTTCATTCACATTGATCAAGGCTCACCCCAGCTGGCCTGATGATGTTGCTATGTAGATCAAATACACAAATTTGCTCACCATTTTTACATCACTCATCGCAGATTCAAGTGTGTAATTTAAAACTCGCTCATTCTGAGGCAGAAACAGGCATCGTGCAACAACTTTAATCATAAGGTAGACGCAAAAAGGCTTCTTTAAGGGACTCGACACTTGCTCCAACACTCGCTAGAAGATTGACTAAAGCTCAGTCAGAGCCAAAGCACTGCAAAAACATTCTTTGGCGTATAAATGTCAAAAAAGTTGCAATTTCGATGTACATTTCTTACAGGAGGCTGAAATGTTTGCAGAAGATGGTTCCACTTTTACTAAAATTGCTAAAAAAAAAACATAGAACAGAATAAGATATGCAACAGCTCTAAGATCTAAGGTCACCGTAAAAAAAGGAGTGTTGTTTGACCACATGATGGCGCTATAATGTGAACATGACCAAGTTTCAACTTATGCGTTTGGACAGTTATATTACAAAATGGATATGGCCAAACACAAGTCTCTTTTTAATTTTGTGTGCATGTGTAAAGGCTGATTTATACTTCTGCGTCAAGCGCACACGTATGCTCCGGCGACGATGACGCTCACCTTTCAAAAAATTTAACTACACATCATAACGACACGTAGCGCAAGCTCTGTGATTGGTCGGCTTGGTAGCTTTGACCAGTGTGGGTGGGACCGAGGGCCGCGCGAACCTGTTGGAGTGAGTGTTTACAAGTGTCGAGTCCCGTGAAGGAGCTCTAGATGGAAACTGTTGTTTTGTGTTTACCTTATGATTAAAGTTGTTGCACGTCCATCGGTTCTCGCCTATTAGGTACTTGTACATTAAAATAGCGTTCAGAAAAAACAAAACACACGAAGAAACTCGACACAGAGGAACATAAAAACCTCCTGCCAGCTAGCGTATCGGAAGTGTTATTGCAGAGCAACACAAACAGCATGCAGAAGTATAAATGCATGATTACGCGCAAGGAAGGCGCCGTTGGTTACGCCAATCACTCGACACAGAAGTATAAACCACCCTTAATGGTACAAGTAGCTAAAACACGCTCATTCTGAGGCGGGAACCAGCAACAAGCAATGGCTTTAATCTTAAGGTAAACACAAAACAAAAGTTCTTACTGGGGCTCCTTCACGGGACTCGACATTAGTAAACACTCGCTTCAATGGGTTCGCGTGGCTCTCAGCCCCACCCCCACTTATCAGCGCTAGCAAGCCGTGTGAGTCCACTGCGAGGGGTATGCGACCTCGCGAAGGCTGCGTCGGACCAAAAGCGTGTGCTCGACACAGAAGTATAAATTAGCCTTAAAGGCTGGTTTATACTTCTGCGTCGAGTGATCACCTTAACCCACGCGTCGTTGCGACGTGTAGTAAATTTTTTTAGAAAGGTGCGCATCAGCATTGGCGTCACCCATGGCATGAACTATGTGACTGTGCGCAGGCTGCGCCCAGACCATATGCGTGTGCTAGGCGCAGGAGTATAAACCAGCCTTAAGATGTGGGCAGGGCATGTATTTTTTTTCAGTGTGTTTCAGATGATGTAGTCTATGGGGTGTTTGTATAAAGGTGACAAAATGGCAAATTTACCTGGAATAAAAAAAGAGATATTTTCTATCACTAGTTTTCAAGTTGCAGCGTTACTAAATAAGAAAAATATATATTTTAAGTGTGCCTAAATGCATCAAAGAGATGAAAATTCTTTCATTATTTACTTACCCTTCACTTATTGAAAACCAATTTTCAGTTTCTTTACACAATTGGTAAAATGGAATATAGACTTATGGAAGTCCTAGCAACCAGCATTCTTCAAAATATCTTCTTTTGTGAGCAACTCATAAAGATTTAAAACCACATGAGGGAGAATGAATGATAATTGTGGGGGAACTATCACTTAAACCCAGTATTTACCACTTGGTATTTAAAAATGTCTTCATTCATGTTTAAAAGATGAGCTAAAATCGTACGTGTTTGGAATGACATGAGGGGGAATAAATGGCAACAGAATATTCTTTTTTGTGAGAACTAACCCTTTAGGAATGTGTTTAATAATAGCCGCTAACCCATGATGACATCCATAATGTATTAAGAAAAATAAAAACGCATAATATGGGACATAATATAAAACATAATATAAACTATATATATAAACACATAATATAAAATCAGAATTTCTCATTTTGTGTTTAGGGTTTAGAATAAGTGAAGGATGCTTAAATGATGGCGGAATTTTCAGTTTTGGGTGAACTATCCCTTTAACAAACAATGTATTGTGTGTTTAATTCATATTTTGCGTGAATCTGTTAACATGCGTATATAGAGTTCACATCATCTGTTTGTAAATGAATTGCATTATAACCACAGTCCAAAAGGGCTAAATCACAGTTCCATCGACTTATCCAAAGCCATCAGGCCACCCTTATTGTTGAGCCCTGATATGATTTCTCATGTCTAGACAAAACTGCAGCTCCAAGCAATATTTACACAAATCTGTAACAAACATGCTATGCAACCAGATCTGTGGTTTCAGTGGTTTAAAATGGTGCCCTTCTAACAGAATAACTAGATATACGAGAGTGATGATCATAAAACAGTGAGGGGCTTGAAAATAGGTCAATGTCACTTCTTTCTTGCAAAAGTCAGTTGTTGATGAATGGTTGCTCAACTGCAAACGATCTGAAATTGCAGTTTGACTTGAAATGCCCAAGAATAGACTCAGTATGTACACGGCAAACATTTAATATGGAGGCTCATATTGCTGGCACAGCATGTTGACTGATATTGAGTCATCTGTGTCCTTGTTCAGCCCGTGTTTGCTCAAGCTGTTTCAGCTGCATCAGACTCTTTTTGTTGAAGATTTTGACATGAATGGCTTGCAGTTTGAGCCAGTGTTTGTTCATCCTAAATTTTCAGTTCTGAAATGACCTTGACACAGGAGCATAAGTGTTTTTTAGGGAAAGTTTCTGTTATGTTTTGTGCCTCTTAAGCAAAAAATGTTTTGTGCCCCCCAAAAAATGTATATATATATTGGAGTTGTGAACCTACACTGGTCTCACGTTTCGGTTCGGTTACGATTATCATGCCATCGATTTGGTTGAGTTCGATATCTTGGTCCATCACGTTGCATTGATGATGCTTTTGTATTATATAGTTCTTGTTTTAAAATTTATAAATATATTTATATATTATTTGTAATTTAATTTAGTCTTTTAATACAAGCAGTCAGATATATGAACTGTACCTTTAAAAACTCAAGTACATGCACAAACGACATGAGCATTTATAGCAAATAAACAAAGGTAAATATCTCGCTCGCTTTCTGAGCCTTGTAAAGCCAGTTCTTACACCCCTATGCTGGTCACGCACTCAACAAAAAGGGCTGCGATTGGCTCTAACACTCTAGCACTTTTCATTGATGCGTGACACTGATAAACACCAGCAGTGATCACAGCTGATCCATGATAGACGTGAAGGAGATAGCATATATGAGATAAATGACGTCAGTACGTAATAACCGGTTAGGATCTATTTCTAAACCAATACCGAATTGTTCGTGTCTGCATCGCAGTGCACAGAAGAAACATTCATTCATTCATTCATTTAATTTTAATTATTTTTTTTTTGTTTATTTGGCAGGGACAGTGTACATTAATTAGCATTTCTGCAAATGCACCAGAATTAGCCAGAAGGCTATTTTTCATCGGTTGTCCCTGGACAACCTAAAAAACAGTACAAAAATTATACAATCAATCAAGCATATAGTTAAGAAGCACTAAAATATATATGGTTATGTAGATATTAATAAAAATCTATATGTCCAAATTAAATTAAAAACACCAACATTATGTAATAGAGATAAAAATAGTTAAAACACATTCAAACAACAAATCATTAAGATGGCAAGCACAAGTGGTAACATGCTGCGTAGGGTCAAGCTAATAGGAGTGATGACATGACTGCTGCTCTATAAACCAGATTTTTAGATGTTTCTTGAACATATTGTAAGAGGTTAGGTTTAGGTTTAAGAACTTTATTAATCCCACCAGGGGCAATTAGATTAGGGTACAAGCATTTCATGATACATCAAACACATAAAGAGACAAATCGCTTACAAACAATATTAGAAAACACAAATCACAAATCCAACATGCTTCATAATAGCTTCATAAATAGTGCTAAAAAACATAGGAAAGACCCATATAAAAAAAATAATATAAAACTTGCTAGAATGTAAGGTTGTAAAGCCTTATTGCCTCAGGAACAAAGGTAAATTTATATCTGTTAGAAGAGCATTTGATGCTTCTAAACCTTCTTCCAGATGGCAACAGAACAAAAAGAGGCTTCAGAGGATGGGAGTCATCTTCTATCACACTTTGAGTTTTCCTTAACATTTGTTGTTTGTGTAACTCTGCTAAACTCCGCAGAGGTAAACCAATAATCTTGGAGCAAGTCTTAACTAAGTTTTTAAGTCGATTTTTGTCACTAACGGAAAGTGAGGAGAACAAGCATAAAAAGGAAAAGCTTAATAAACTCTCGATGTGAAGTTTATTAATAAACTAATTTCGAGAGGATCACGTGCTTATGATTGCTAGCGGCTGGACCCACATTATCCAAATCACCTCGCACCAATCAGATGATCCCCAAGCTACTATAAATACCCCGGGTTTTATATCACTACTATCTTCGCTTTGAAGAATCCCCCCTTCCACCCCTACTCCTCCTCTCTTCTAGATGGGTGACACGGTGGCCCAGCGCTTAGCGCTGTTGCCTCACAGCAAGAATGTCAATGGTTCTAGGCTTTACCAAACCAGCGGGCATTTTCTGTGCGGAGTTTGCATGTTCTCCCCGTGCTCACGTGGGTTTTCCCCGGGTCCTCCGGTTTCCTCCCACCGATTAAAAACATGCAACCTAAGTTATTTATTAATCAACACTATAGACTTGCTCACTACCTAGTACATATCTCTTTAAAGAGAACCACTATCTGCACTTCAATCACTACGATGGGGGAGTTCTCGAGATCTACCTGAGCTCGATCTCCCCTCTCGCCTTGCAACGGGAGGGAGCCCCGGGCTCGAGGATCTCATGAGCTCAGGGCTCTCTCCCGGGACAGCATGCCAAACAAGCTTTACTATTAATCATCAGCTAAGTGTAAACTCTTGAAATAGGTGGTATAAAAAGTTCTCAGTATATGTTTTTCTATACAGAAAGAGTTCAGTTTTCTAAGAACATACATTCTCTGATGCACTTTCTTAGCAACAGCTTCTGAGTTCTGCTGGAATTATAATGTGGTATCAAATATTGTACCAAGATACTTATATTCCTGTACCCTTTCAACATGTTTTCCGTTAAAATACACTGGTTTCACCTCTGAGGCAATTTTTCTAAAATCAATTACCATCTCTTTTGTTTTTGTGATGTTCAGTTGTAGTTCAGCTTCTTTGTACCACTTGAAAAACTCATTATGATCATCGCTGTCATTACACTCTGTATTTGTGAACAGGGATAAAAAACTGTGTCATCAGCATGATACAATGCTGTTATGTTAGTTCTCTGATGTTGCCAGGGACAGAGTTCCACTCGTGTGCAGCTGTAACAGAAAAGGCACCCTGACCAAAGGCACTTTTCCGGAGTGGGACAATTCAGTCTCCTCGGACTGCCCCTCGTGTTGCTCTCTGTGTGGTGTTCCTGATGTTTACAAACTGACTGAGAGGTGGAGATGACAGACCATGAATGATTTTATACATCAGACAAATGTTTGAATACTTAATGACATTTTCCCAGCTTAACAGTTTATGTTTTTGTAAAATGGTACAATGATGATGTCTTTGAGGCTTTTTATCCAGTATTTTAATTGTCTGTTTGTATAGTGACTCTATGGGTTTTAGTGTTGTTTTGTTTGCCTGTGACCAGATTGTTAGACAGTAAGTTATATGTGATAAAATCATTGAGTGCATGAATATTTTAGCTGCCTGCAGTGATAAGTGTGACCTTATGAACCGGAAATTAGACATATTAATTTAACACGATTACAGACCTTTTTAATTTGTGATTTAAAAGTTCATTTTGAGTCAATTAGGACCCCAAGATATTTGAATTCACATACAATTTGTATTTTGTCCCCAGCCACGTAGACATCTGTTAGATCATTTGCTATGTTTGTTTTAGAAAAGTACATTGCAACTTTTTTGTTTACATTGAGTTTTGAACAGGACTGATTTAACCATTCTGAGACATGAGCCATAGCTTGTGTAAGTTTATCTGCTACTTGAGTTGTGTTTTTACCATGTGTATAAATTACTGTATCATCTGCATACATCTGAACAAGGACATTTGGACAGACTGAAGGAAGGTCATTTATGTAAAGAGAAAATAACAAAGGTTCCAAAATGAAACCTTGAGGTACACCTGTGGACAGAGAGAGCGGGGGAGAGTTATAATCATTAATTCTGACTGTTTGTGATCGATTTGATAGATATGATTTAATCCAATTCAATGAGTCTGGTGAAAAAGTTAAATTTAGTTAGTTTGGTCAATAATATTTTATGATTTACAATGTAAGCATTCATTCATTTTCTTTTAGGCCCTTTATTAATCTGGGGTCGCCACAGCGGAATGAACCGACAACTTATCCAGCATATGTTTTACGCAGATGATGTAAAACAGTTTAAAGCATTACAAATGTTTACAGCATTATATTTAAATCTGTATATGTTGCACAGGATTGTTGTACTTTTTTAATGTTTAGCAATTTAGGAATCACATATTTTGTTGCAGTTATGAATGCAATAAACAATTATAGCTGTTTAAATCATAGATGTATTATATTATATTATATTATATTATATTATATTATATTATATTATATTATATTATATTATATTATATTATATTATATTATATTATATTATATTATATTATATTATATTATTCATTCATTCATTTTCTTGTCGGCTTTGTCCCTTGCTGGGTCGCCACAGTGGAATGAACCGCCAACTTATCCAGCTCGATTTTACGCAGCGGATGCCCTTCCAGCCGCAACCCATCGCTGGGAACTTCCACACACAAATTCACACTCATACACTATGGACAATTTTAGCTTACCCAATTCACCTGTACTGCATGTCTTTGGACTGTGGGGGAAACCGGAGCACCCGGAGGAAACCCACGCGAACGCAGGGAGAACATGCAAACTCCACACAGAAACGCCAACTGACCCAGCCCAGCTGAGGTTCGAACCTGCGACCCAGCGACGTTCTTGCTGTGAGGCAACAGTACTACCTACTGCGCCACTGCGTTGCCCTATATTATATTATATTATATTATATTATATTATATTATATTATATTATATTATATTATATTTTATTATATTATATTATATTATATTATATTATATTATATTATATTATATTATATTATATTATATTATATTTTATTATATTATATTATATTATATTATATTATATTATATTATATTATATTTTATTATATTATATTATATTATATTATATTATATTATATTATATTATATCATATTATATTATATTATATTATATTATATTATTCATTCATCCATTCATTTTCTTTTCACCTTAGTCCCTTTATTAATCTGGTGTCGCCACAGTGGAATGGACCTCCAACTTATCTAGCATATGTTTTACGCAGCGGATGCCCTTCCAGCCGCATCACTGGGAAACACTCATTTACACACATGATATTATATTATATTAAACACACACACATATTATATTATATTATATATTCATATTTGAGATATTTTATATTTTATTTTATATTTATTTTATTTATATTTTATATATTTATAGATTTTTTATAGATTTTTTTGAGATATTTGAGTATTTTTTATATTATATTATAATTACAATTATAATATAGCCGCATTATTATATTTGTACAATTATAATATAGCCGCATTATTATATTTGTACAATTATAATATTGCCGCATTATTATAATTGTAATTATATTATAATTACAATTATAATATAGTTTTCATAAGCAAAGTTAAAAATGTTATATATGGTACACACCACTAACAGTAACAGTCAATTTCTGTTTTTTTTTTTTTTTAGTTTTTTTTTTAAGAATGGGTAAGTTTGAGTAGATAATAAATTCTAGATGTCAAGAGTGATATTAAAAATCACAAGTTACACCAAAAAACAAAACAAAAATAAATCAGTGAAAATGTTGAGTATTTTTTGCTACTAAAAAAACACATATTTACACTTGCTTAAGTTTAATTTCTGCCCTGTCTATGTGTGTATATATACATATTTGTATGGTTTTATGATTTTTGTCCTACAATGTTGTTGTAAAGCACTTTGAAGTTTAATAAATATTATTTACTGTTTACTAAATTGTATCATTTTGATTTCCTCACAGAATCACAGCAGTAAAACATACTTTTATGCTCAATGTTTAATTTCTACAAGCTTGAATTGAGAAGTTCTTCCCTGAATTCTTCCCTGAACCAATTACTTAATGTACATTTTTGTCTGTAGTATTTACTTCATCACAGAATATTTTTTATCAGATCAGATATAACATTTTAAAGCCATGCACTGCAGTTTTCAGTAATTATATTAATAATTAAGCTAATAATAGCTTAATAATAGTTTCATTAGAACTCAGAATTTAATTGGCCTACAGAGATTGAAGTAATACAGTATATGGCATAGTAAAAATGACATGAATTAACCCTGAAAGATCAATGTTTAAGTCTGAATACCCTCAAAACAAATAATTTGAATACTACTTTAAAGAAAAGGAAACCCAGAGCTCTCAATACAATCTTTATAGCTGTGGTTGTGTGCTGACAGCTAAACAGTGTGTCTTTGTCAGTGGTGCTTGGAAAGCATTTGCTTTTGACCCGTCAGCACCTGCCTTTAAGTACAGGAGAATGTTGTATATCTTGAAAGTTCTGTTGCTGTTCTTTTGATGACATATTTAGCAGCACTGCTGAACTTTGACCCAGTTTTGATGAAAACGACTTCTCAAAGCATGGCACTTTGTGATGAAAGATCCCATAATTATATATGCAGTGAATTTGACATGTTAATAAGCATACTGTCTCGCTCTGCAGGTTGATGAATACTGAAAACAACCTGCTGCAGACACGTGGAGAGGAGGGTGTGATGTATGAGCGGACACTGGTGGCCTCAGAGTTCATAGACTGGCTCCTGCAGGAAGGAGAAATGCCCAGCAGGGATGAGACAGAGCAGCTGGGACGCAGACTGCTGGAGCATGGCATTATTCAACATGGTAAGCAGCACATGGACACACTACGGTTCAAGTCACAGTCATCATATTGGATCATAAAACACTAAACTTTATTTTAAGATTTTTAAGCAGCATTTCTCAACCAGGTTGCAACCCAGGCTCATTCTGAAAACGTAGTCCCGTGGATGTTTCTGGAGACCGCGAATTATGTAGCTGGAGGAACGCTACAGGGCGGTATGACGCCGTTCCTTTTGGCGCTTACTGGCTGACCGCTTACCTCCGTGTGGAGGCCTTTCCCGCCTCAACTAGTTTGTCCTGCTAGCTCGTCGTGTACGTCGGCGGACTCGAGACGCAGAGAGGAGTTGACCACTACGACGATGACCAGGTTCGAGTCCGGGGAAGAGTGGTTCCAGAAATCAGGTAAGACAAAAACAGAATCCAAAAAAATTAAATGAACGAGTGAACAACAGGGTGAGAACGTGGTAAAATCCGAAAACGTGGTAAAAATCAGACGAGGGCTTTTCTTTTTCTGGACGGCTTTCGTTAACCGTTGGTTGGGTTTAGGGAAGTGTGTTGAAGTAGGCGGGTCAATCGGTAAAATTGGTTGGGTTTAAGGAAGGAGGAGGGTGGGTCAGTCGATTGGCTGGTCGCCCAGTCAATCATTCAGTCAGACAGACAGACGGTAGGTCGACAGCGGCCTCTGGTGAGTTTACGTGAGAACAGCACGGACGCGAACGGCACTCGCGAGAGACGTTTGAGATACAAAAAGGCGCACACATCGGCCTCTCGCGGATTCGCAAAAACTGCAAAAATACGTACCTCCCGGGACGTATTTCGCGGTCTCCAGAAACGTCCACGGGACTACGTTTTTAGAATGAGCCTGGGTTGACCACGTTTCTGGGGGACCACCAGCACTACATGTTTTGGACGTCTCCTATGTCTGTCACACCCATCACAAGTCTTTCAGTCTCTGCTAATGAGCTGATGATCTGAATCAGGCGTGTTTGGGTAAGGAAACATAGAAAATGTGCAGAGCGGGCGGTCCTCCAGCAACTGTTTAAAACAGTGTTGAGAAACACTGTTTTAAAGGGTTAGTTCACTCAAAAATTATAATTATAATAATTCATTTTCTCACACACATGTCATTCCAAACTCCTGAGACCTTCATTCTTATTCAGAGCACAAAATGTTTTTTATTTTATTTTATTTTTTTTATGAAATCCGAGAGCTTTTTTATCCTTCATGAACATCATTAACCCTGACAAAAAACAGACAAAACAGTCCATGTGTTCAATCGAAATATCATTAAGCTACAAGACGACTTGAGCTAAGAAGCTGTGAAGCTAAGAGAAATACCTTTATTCAACAGACTCTTCTCTTTAGTGTCAGTATATTGTGAACATTGATCTCCAAACCTCCACCCCTCACTTCAAATAAAGCACAGGTGCATCTGAGTCACAGTACACATCAGCAGTGTGAGCGAGCGCAACATGCATAAACAGCAGAGTGCTCTTGTGAACGTGCACACTATACTGACACTGAGGAGAAAAAAAACTGTTGGATAATACAGCTAGCATGAGAAAGATGCACACCAATTATTGCAACCAGCATACAGTAGGCTACAACAGTGGTTCTCCGCCAAATTCTGCCTTTATATTACACACTTTTGTTTATTATAAAAATGGATTTTGGCTTTCACTTGTATGGTGGCTAATTCATGCTAGCAACAAGCTAAAACGTATAACTTTATTTTGTATGTCTTTGTTTCTTTGTAAGGAATATTTATCATGTTGTTATGCAAGAAAAATTTCAGATGCAAGTACGCCAATAAAGCTTTGTATTGTATATTGTTTATGTAATAAACATGCTATAAAATGTTAGTAACATACAATATAAAATATAGCAAAATAAGCATGCTAATACATGTTAGCCATATGCTAAACATGCTAGTAACATTTTATTTACTCTGATTTCAAACAGTGAAACTTTCGAACTTCAAATATACTGAACAGCTTTACTTTAAATCAAAACAAACGAACAAAAAATGGTTTTGGAAACATTAATCAATACAGCAACAACAAAAACACACAGCAAAATGCTATAATAAGACCCAGACTAGCATGCATCAAAAATGCATAAAAATGTGTCATTCTCATTAGGCCCAATTCCAATTCTACCCCTTAGCCCTTCCCCTTCTTTTGCACATTCACGTGAAGGGGTAGGGGTGTCCCAATTCTCTTTAGCTTGAAGGCGTAGGGCTAAGAGCAAGGGCTAGATAGCCCTCGAAACACAGATTTTTCAGGACCACACTCGAAACCAAGGGGTAAATAAATCTTCCAGGATACACCAGCTACAACAGCAGCATGGCTGCACACGGAAGTAAAGAAATGCACAAATTAGTATTTTTTGTCATTATTACGAATTTTTACAACAAACAAGCACATGATTTAATACAATCATTACGGCGTTCGTGTTTTACCGTCAAGTTGAGAAAAAAAAAACGCTAAAATAAAATCTGCAAAGTTTCGCTATCTATATTCCATAATAATAACTCCTGTATAGTAGTCCCACAACATTCTGTCACTCCATGACACTTGAATACCCTGTCAGAAAAGTCTAGTGGCTGGGACTGACCTTTTTACAGTGTCTGATATAATGTTAATGTTGTTTTTGTGTTTAGATGAATATGGCTATAGTGTATACACAGTACAGTTATGATCTTATTGTCACATTAGATCGTTATGATAACATGATATATGCCTTCAGTGATTTCCTGAAGATAAATACCAAAATATAACACAACTGGAATAACTACAGCAGTTGCGATTGTCGATCTTATATGAAGCAAGAGATCGTGATGACATATGATGACGTGTGCAGTTGTTATAGTGCTGTCCTACTTCTAAGGGGTAAGTTTTGAAGTCCTTCCCCTTCACACTGTTTCAAGGGCCAAGGGCAAAGGGGAAGGGGAAGGAGTACAAAAATAGAAACCTTAGTTCAGGTTTCCCAGTACTGGGTTGCGGCTGGAAGGGCATCTGCTGTGTAAAACAAATGCTGGAATAGTTAGCAGTTCATCCCTCTGTGTTGATGCCTGATATATAACTAAGCCGAAGGAAAATGAATGAATGAATGAATTTAATTGAGGTTTGTACTACTTTCGGGATTTTACAGAAACACAAACACTGCTTCAGTAATATGTTATGCGTGAGATGCATCATTCTTTAAAATATATATGCTTTCATGTAAAAGTACAGTATTATGTAAGTTACTAAATATGTCAAGGGGGCCTGTGCAGTCATGATTCAACAGAAGGAAAGACTGTTTGATGGTCAGAAACAGATGGACATACCTTTGAGCAGGCAACAGCCAAACATGGCATGCCACACACGAACACATCTACACAAAAGAATTCACATACATAATGCACAGCTGTAAACATACACCCAATACAGACCTACGCACGCACGCACGCACGCACGCACGCACGCACGCACGCACGCACGCACGCACGCACGCACGCACGCACGCACACACACACACACACACACACACACACACACACACACACACACACACACACACACAGAGCTTTAGTCACATGCACAGCAGCACAATCGCTGGCCTGTTGGTCTGATACAGTGTCTTTGTTTGACAGCACCTTTCCTGTCTGATTTGTGCTGACTTTGAGAATCTGCTGCAGGCATCACAGATCCCCCTCTGATCTCTACCACTGCACAGTAACCAATGCACATCAAATTTTGAACTTTTATTCATAATTAAGTTAATCACTTTCATGCACAAATGTAAAACAGTTCAAATAATATTTCCAACGTCCAGAGGAGTAACCAAAACAAAATATAAAAAAAAGTCGAAACATTCCATGTGACTTCAGTGGTTCAACTGTAATAATACAAAGCCCCATAGGCAATTTTGTGTTAAATTAAATTAAATTAAATTAAATTAAATTAAATTAAATTAAATTAAATTAAATTAAATTAAATTAAATTAAATTAAATTAAATTAAATTAAATTAAATTAAATTAAATTAAATTAATACAATTAAATTAAATAAAATTAAATAAAACTGTAAATATGGCTGTGCTTGCTGAGTATTTAATAACATAATTTTTTTAATTTTTGTAAACTAATCCTTTAATGTAGTGGTTCCCAAAGTGGGGGTCGCGAGACAATGAGGGGGCGTCGCTTGGTTATTTCCAAAAATCAAATTCATTTTATTAAACTATTAGAATTACCATATTTTATCAATAACCTACAGGAAAAAAGTATAAAAATGTTGGTAATAGTTACGTTAAAAAAACAACATGCTAATAAAAAGCCATCAGCCTTTCGATTTGTTTGTGACTCCTGTGGTGGTCACATTATATTAAAGACACAGCGATAGCGCCAGATCCAGCATGTTGATTTTATCACATTAGGTTAAACTGTCTGACACCTTTACAGCACTCACGTTTAAATGGTAAAAAGACTTGGGCCTATTGTGTGCGCCGTTGTGTGCAAGGTTTATACATTTATAACCACCTCAGAAGATATTGGGGATCGTGAGTCACTGGCATTGTTATTTTGGCGGCCACGGGCTTACAAGCTGCTTTAATGTACACACGGTAAAAAATGCTGGGTTCCACACAATTGTTTCATGTTGTCCCAGCACAAGTCAATTAAGTTAACCAAATAGTTTTTTACAAGTTAAAGCAACACTAGCTTATTGTGAAAATGTACTCCCATATACATTTCTGGAGAGTGCTAATTATGTAGCCAGAGCTACGTATGGCTGAATTTCGTTTTTAAAATAGTAAACGGTAAAACGCCGCCGTTGACCACTTTCCTCCATGTGGACGCTTTTCCACTGTTACCAGTTTGCCAAGTAGCTCGCCATGTACGTCGGTGGACTTGAGACTCAGTGAGGAGTTAACGGTGACAATGGGGTTCGAGTCCAGCAAATAATGGTTCCTGAAAGCATGTAAAACATAAACAAAAGGCAAACATTAAAATAAACAAGTAAATAACAGAGTGAAAACATGGTAAGATTTGAAAATGTGGTAAAAACGGGGTGAGGGTTGGGTTGAGGTTGGGGTTGAGGTTGTCGGTTAGATTTAGGGCAGGGAGTGATCGAGTCAATCAGTGTTTTTGAAAACACTATCAGTTGGGTTTAGGGAAGGGGGTGATTGGCTCAATTGGTGCTTTTGAAAATACTATCGGTTGGGTTTAGGGAAGAGGATTGGTGGGGGGATCGGTCGGTTAGTCATTCAGTTAGTCAATCAGTCGACAGCGGCCTCTGATGGATTAAGTCGAGAACAGCAGGCACTAATGGCACTCGTGAGAGAAATTTGAGATCTGATAAAACATACACAGCAGCCTCTGGTGGATTTGCGAAAACAAAAACTGTAAAAAAAAAAAACATACCTCCTGGGACGTATTTCGCAATTTCCAGAAATGTATATAGGGGTACGTATCGATAATGAGCCTGGGTTGACAAAAAAATCACTGATATACTTTTAAATCAGTCATTACACATTTGTGAAACCAGAGGTTAAAATGTTTATTTCATAACATTGTTTAACTGGTAGTTTGTATAAAATCTTCTTATTGTGATGTGTTTTTCAGTTCAGTTACATTTTGTCTTTGAAATATGCGTTGAGCGGCTGAGTTCATTCAACACACAATAAAGCATAGACTACAATAGAATAGAATAGAATACTCACTTGCAAGATGAAGTCTATGCCTCTGTTCAGAGGCATGTACTGTAGATATTTTTAAAAAAGCACATCACAGTTGAACAAAGGTTTGTGCCCTGACTTGTATTTAGCTGACACTTTTGGAAAACAATAAGCAGATTATGACAGAGCACTCTGGAAAATCTTCAGTTTTAAACCAACAGATCAGAGTGAAAAAAAAAGGAGTTGAATTCTTCCCTTTTTTGCCCACAGCATTAGGGCAAAGGATACAGAGAGGATGAAAGGAGCAAAGAAAAGCAGGCTTTAAGTATTTCTGCTGTTTTGCCGCTTATGGCCCCTCTCAGTGTTCAGCTGTCAGCAGATCGGCCCCCCTGACATGACATTGCATAACTGCCTGAATGTGTGGAGCTTGACTGGGAATTACACTGCAGTGTGTCGAAAAGTGTGTGTGTGTGTAAATCTGATGTCAATGTTTCACAGTCAGCCAGAGTTGCATTAAAAAAGGTGATCATGCTGCATGTGAACTCATCCTCCTGTCAGGCTTACCACGGCTGTGAAAAAGCAGAAAGCATGTTTTTCTGTGTTTTAACTGCTTTTGCTTGTTGTTTGAACATTGCTTAGTGTGTTCAGATCAGTATGTGGGAGTTTGGTTCAGGAGGTCGAATGAACAGAGACTTAGTTTGGAGGGCTGAGTGTAAGAGCGCTCAAGTTTAGCATGACTTGAGCTAAAGGAAATACTTGAGAGGTTGTTTACATGACACTGCTTGCAACTAAAAACAACTTTTGTGTGTGTGTGTGTGTGTGTGTTTTGGCCATTCATTTACTAACAACAGTGTTTTGGCGGCCCTTTTGTTTAAAACAATACCATTGTAACTACAAGAAAGTGATCTTACGATTATGTCGTAAACGTGTATTAGGGCTGCACAATTCTGGCTAAAATGAGAATCGCGATTTTTTTTGCTGAAAGTCAAGATCACAATTTTCTCACGATTCTGTAGATGTAACATAAAGGTTAATATGTGTAGGTTATTATTATTGCTTTTTCTCAAACATATGGTAAAAAAACAACAACAATAATATTAGGCCTGTATGTAGGTCTACTGTTGATTACTGTTGATGTTAATACAACTATTCATAATTCTGAAGTTGAATTATTATGTTTGAGACATATGCTTGCAATCTGTCATTGACAACATTTTTGACCATTTTATTTCACTGGTAAAATGAGTCATTTGTCATTATCAGATTCCCTTTTGCATTATAAACAACATTAAATAGGCTAGAGTAATTATAGTGACCCAGTAAACATTTATTTTCATGCACAACACTTTGTGTTTGCTATGAAGTGAAGTTTATTTATAAACTAATTTCGAGAGGATCACGTGATTATGATTGAACACGGCTGGTTCTGCATTTACTATGTATGATCCACCAATCAGACGATTCCTAACCCACTATAAAGAGCCAGGGTTTCTCACTACAGTCATCTTCCACCCCTACTCCTCCGACTTTCCCTTCATAGGGTGGCACGATGGCCCAGTGATTAACACTGTTGCCTCACAGCAAGAACGTCACCGGTTCTAGTCCTTTAACAGGCTGGCTGTTGTTTCTGTGCGAAGTTAGCTTGTTCTTCCCGTGCTCACATGGGTTTCCCCCGGGTTCTCAGGTTTCCTCCCACATTCCAAAAACATGCACTACAAGTGAATCGATCAATTTTAATTTAGCACTAGTCAAACTCTCATCTAGCAGCATATCTCTTCATTGCAATCATTTTCTGTCATCAGCTCTTATTAAAAAAAGGGGGAGTTCTAGAGACCTACCTGAGCTCAGAGCTCCCCTCTCGCCCTGCAAACCAGGGCCCAGGGCTCAAGGACCTTTTGAGCTCAGGGCTCTCTCCTGGGACAGCATGCCAAACTTGCTTATAATCAATCATCAGCTAAATGTGAACTCTTGAAAGAAAAAGCAAACATTAAATGCTTGTCAAAATTATAACTTTAAATGTGTTATGATCATTTAAATGATGTGTGCTTTAGATTTCACTTTCACTGCCGAGTGCGGCAAATCATACTTCCCACGCGGTTTCCAAACGATAGCTCATGTGCACCAAACTGAGCGTTATTTACTATATTTACAGCCTATGCAAGTTCTGTTCACAAGTACACTGTAAAAAAGGATTCTGCAAAATTGTTGCAAACAATTAATATGGGTTGAATTTAAACAAATTAAATTGAGTAATGTTCAATTTGTTTGTTTAAATTCAGCCCAAATAAATTGTTTACAATCATTTAACTTAAAATTTTTTAGTAAATCCAAGGAATCATGTTTGAATAATTTTTTTTCAGTGTAGACGTCATTCGCGGGCATGCGTGCGTCCTTTCGGTAGTAAGCAAACAGTGCGTCAGCTCACCTGTGATTTCGCGGCCATGAATACATCATTACATTAAGAAAGAATTTACATTATTGGGTGAATTATACCTTATAAATAAAGTATGTGACACGTTTAACACCATTTCGAGGTGTCCATGTTGCTGAGCAACACATATAAAACAATGTGAAGACAATGCGTCGGCCTTTATGCTTCTCTCAAACTTGAAAATATAATTGGCTGAATCATACAGATGCTGGATTAAGATCATGTGGGGGGTTGAATCAAGATCGTGATCTTTTTCCGATTAATTGTGCAGCCCTAACGTGTATTATATGTTCATTCTGTAACATGGTGTTACTTTTTCCCTTGTATTTCTCTTGTATTAAGGATCCTTAGAAGGATAGTTTGACCAAAAATTCTAATTACACTATAACTTACTCAACATCAAGCCATTTTCAGTTTATATTTTTATTTTTATTTTTGGAATAATTAAAATATTATCCTGTTTTTTCATGCTGTATAAGGGGTGGTTCACACAGAAGGAACAGAATGACTTGAGGGTGAGTAAATTATGGGCTATATAAACTGGTTTTTCTGGTTCTGAGTAAATTATGGGGTAATTTTCATTTTTGGGTAAACTATTACTTTCAATTTAAGATATTTTGGATTGAGCTTGATATTGTGGAGGCCTAGACACCCTTATAGTGGTTTTAGTAAATTTGTAAATCTGTGGGAACAGGGATTTTTTTGTAATTGTGTCTCTTATCTACGGCTGTCAAAAGCACCCTCTTCAGTACCAATCGGTACAGAAATTTTAAAAACATCAATTTCCCGCTAGCTTTTGAGTGCTGTTGAGCAAGGTCCTCAACACCACTCATTGGCCATTGTGTTCACATGCTCAAGAGCCAATCACTGTCATAATATGTCAAGCGTGTGAACACAATGGCCAATCAGCAGTGTTTACCACCCCGCTCATCACACTGAAATGCTAGCAGGGAAATTGATGTTTTTAACATTTCAGTATCGTTGTGTACCGAAGTCAGTAGTTTTGACTTCCCCAACCATCTCTATGCAAAAATAACATTTTGTCAAAACCTTATTTTTATCTAAATGTGCCCTAAATCAGAATTTGGTCAGAGTGATTGTAACATGGGTTTATTATGTAGAGATTGGTCAGGCTAGCAACATTCAACACATGAGCAAACAGATGTATACAGGCAAATCCACAGACGTGGTCATAAACAGGCAGAGGGTCAAATGCAGGCAGCAGACAACGTAAAACAAACAAAGCAAAGCAAAGCAAAGATCAGTACACAGCAAGACAAGGCAAGGGAAAAGCGTCGTAATGTTCAGTAACAGTATAACAAGACCTAGCAATGAAATATTGTGATGATTTTGTATCTTGCACCTAACAAATATTCTAATTTATATATAAAAAAAAAACTAAGCAATTGAAAAATATAGAAACTAATAAAAACTAGTAAATCTCCTTCTAAAAACAAATTAAAACTAACTGAATTTGAAAACAAAAGGTCAAATGAAATACAAACTACTGAAAAATCCTAAACTATTATAACCTTGCAATTGACATTTGAATATTTAGCTATAGCTATATTATAGCTATTATAATAAATGAGAGGTTTTTTAAGATGTTTCCAAATGTTCCAAATACACCATTATAACTGTAATTATTTTTTTCTCTTAACAAATGCAGTTTTTACCCAGTGCCAAGTTAACCAACAGTCAGGTGCAACTTTTTTCCCCCCAGGTTTTCTCTGTCTCTTGGCCTCTGTCTCTGTAATATTATATTACAGTTGTTGTATGTTGTACAACATGTTGTAATGTCCACAACATTTTACTGAAAGGCAAATGACTGGTTCTACGAGACTAGCCGTGCACTGATAGTCAGACAATGAGTGAGTGTTTACCCAGCTCTGCTCTCTCCTACACACATTTATCTGCATTCCTCTACCCCACCAATCAAATGCATCCACCATCCTGCATTGTCCATAACACATCCATTTGCCTTTGCAGCTTTTTAAAGAAGATTTATTAGTGTGTTGAATATTTGCACATCTGAGCACATATTAATGGTAGGAGGAATGTCATTTAACATTTTTCCCTGTAATACGTCTTTGAAATATCACTCAAATTGAAGTAAATGTTCTGTGATTAGAGGCATGGCTGAATAATAACACTAGAGCACTGAACATGGTAATAAAAATGGAAAGTTAATTCCCTCACGTAAAACTAAAAGCTGGTTTTGAAGCACGATGACTCATGGAATCTTAGGCAAGAAAGGAGTTCAGTATGGCACTGTTAGTCCTGCATAGGATTGTGGGATGGAATTTTAAGATGGCATGTTCTCCTCTTACACAATCATGCTCTCACGTGCTTGGTCAAACTGGTTTTCCTGGTTCTATCCCACAAAAAGGGGTTCTTGTTTGGCCACCATGTCAGGCCCATTCTAAAATAAAATAAAATAAAATAAAATAAAATAAAATAAAATAAAATAAAATAAAATAAAATAAAATAAAATAAGTTGTATTGAGTTTTGTATTTTTATTAATTCATTTTCTTTTTGGCTTAGTCCCTTTATTAATTTGGGGTCACCAAAGCTGAATGAACCACCAACTTATCCAGCATATGTTTTACTCAGCGGATGCCCTTCCAGCTGCAACCCATCACCTTGAAATACCCATACACACTAATTCACACACACACACACTACGCACAATTTAGCTTACCCAATTCACCTATAGCATACGGAGCACCCAGAGGAAACCCATGCAAACACAGGGAGAGCATGCATACTCCACACAGAAATGCCAACTGACCCAGCTGGGGCTTGAACCAGCAACCTTCTTGCTGTGAGGCTACCTATTGCGCCACATTTTTTGCTTATAACTTTTACTTTTTAGACTATTGTGGCTTGACAGACCACAATTTTATTTACAGTAAATTGACATATGACCTCCTCTCTTCATGCATTTATCTTTCTTTGCCTTCAGCACCATTTTGGGGGTGATGGACTGCTTTAAGGTATCAGAATTCGTCTTGATTTAAAGAAAATCTAAGGACAAAAGAAGACAAAACCTCTAAACTCACTCATAATAAACAAAACAGTATCACACGATGGTGGTAATCCTAATACAGTTATGCTTTTTAGATATTATCTTCATAGTTTTCACACATGAACTTAAAAAAAACAAAACAAATAGGCTTATTGTAAACAGTTGAGTTTTACCATTCTTTATGTCCATTCAGCTGATCTCTGTGTCTGGCAGGAGCACACTAAGCTTAGCATATACCATTGAATCAGATTAGACCATTAGCATATCACTCAAAAATGAGCAAAGAGTTTTGATAATTTTCTTAATTAAAGCTCGACTCTTTTGTAGTTACATTGTATACTAAGACTGATGGACAATTGCATTTCTTGTGCATGTATGGTGGTTACATTGGAAGTTACGTAGCTGAGGACTATTTTCAGGTGCTACACAATATTATTGCTAGAGCCAGACAGAATCTGTAGACTTTTTTGCTATTTTTGCACAGAATAGGAAACAAATCTGTGTTTTTTGTGGTGTAAGTAAATATAGTAACTAAAACTATAATAGAGAATAAAAATATAACAATAATAAAATTATTTGTCACAATCACCAGCGATCTAATCCTGGCAGATCGCTGATAAACGAACAGATCGCATAGAACTACAAATCCGCCATTATATGGACTACAAGATCCAGTCATGCACTGTACAACCTTCCTGCAGATTTCAGCCCCAACCCTGATCAAACACACCTGAACCAATTAATTAGAACCTGAGGAGCACTTGATAATTACAGGCAGGTGTGTTTGATGTGGGCTGCAACTGAAAACTGCAGAAAGGTTGATCGCCAGGAACAGGGTTGAGCACCCCTGGTGTAATCCGATTCAACAATCTATGCTATCAACAATCTATGCTAAGCTAAGCTAAAAGTTCTCCCACCAGAGTTCAGCTGAATGGACTGAAAAATGGTAAAGCTCAACTATTTAACTCTAAAAGATATGTAAAATAAGAAAAAAGTGGTGTGTTTCTTTAAATGACAAATAATTGCATATATCATTATTTTCTTACAGACTCTAAAAAATCAAATGCATTAAAGATACAACCCCAAATGTTAATATTGTGATGAGTTTAGCATTTGTTTTGTCTTTCACTTCTAGATTTCTGACCACTGCAGCTTGACGGGTCACGTCTTTACTTCCAGTGAACTGACATATGACCTCCTCTCTTAATGCATTTCTCTTTCTTCCCTTGTAGTTTCTAACAAGCACCATTTTGTGGATGGCGGCCTGCTTTACCAGTTCAGGATGAATTTCCGGCGGCGGCGGCGGCTGATGGAGCTGTTATACGAGCGCTGCCGCAGCATCCCGGAGAACCACGACAGCCCTTTTTGTCTACGCAAACAGGGCTCTGAAGGGGGAAACACCAGCTTTCTCTCAGGTCAGTCCACATCTTCATTAAGGAACACTAATTGATTTTTTAGATTTAGTGGACAGATTTACAGGTGGTTTACAGAGAATTAATGTATCGAACTGTTGATTAATTAGCTGTTGATGCAGTGCTTATGTAGTTAATGAAGGTAAGATAATCTAAATGAATGCTGTAGTGTAGAAAGCTGCTGAGATCACAAACCTAACACAAGAATGTAGTGAAATAATGCATCGTCTGGAAGAATCGTGTTCAATTTAAAGTGTCATATTTCTGCACAAGCATCTAATCAGCTGACAGGAGATACTGTTGAAACCAGAAGTTTACATACACTCTAAAAAAAGGAACATAGCTATTTTCAAAAAAATGTCTGATGGTAAATCATACTAAACATTTACTGTTTTAGGTCTATTAGGATTACCTAAATAATTTACATTTGCTAAATGCCTGAATAATGAGAACATTGTTTTTTTGAGAATTTTTTATTAATTTCTAGACAGTCAAAAATTTACATACATTTCCTTGGTATTTTTTTAGCTTTGCCTTTAAACTGTATAACTTTGGTCAAATGTTTTGGGTATCCTTCCACAAGCTTCTCACAATAGTCTGAAGTAATTTTGGCCCATTCCTCCTGACAGAATTGGTGTAACTGAGTCAGATTTGTAGGCTGTCTTGCTCGCACAAGCTTTTTCAACTCTGCCCACAAATTTTCTATAGGATTGAGCTCAGGTCTTTGTGATAGCCACTCCAAAACATTCACTGTGTCCTTAAAGCACATTTTAACTAATTTGGCAGTATGCTTAGGTTCATGGTCTGTTTGAAAGACCCATTTGTGGCCAAGTTTTAATTTCCTGGCTGATGTCTTGAGATGTTGCTTCAGTATTTCTACATAATGTTCTTTCTTCATGATGCCATCTATGCTGTGAAGTGGACCAGTCCCTCCTGCAGCAAAACAGCCCCACAACATGATGTTGCCGCCCCCATACTTCAGAGTTGGGTTGGTATGCCTAGGCTTGTAAGCTTTCCCCTTTGTCCTCAAAAAGTAAAATGGTCATTATGGGCAAAAAGTTCAATCTTAGTTCCACCAGACCACAGGACATAAATTATTCTTTTTCCCAGTGTAATTTAGTAAATTGTATTGTGGCTTTTTTTTTGTTTTTTTTTTTTGATTCTGGCTTGTTGATTTTCCCATGTTGTCACACAAGAAAGCAGTGTGTTTGAGGTTTTCCCTAAATACTATACTACAGTTGTGCCTCCAATTATCTCAAATGTTGTCAATTAGCCAATCGGAAATTTCCAAAACCTTGCCACCATCATCTGAGCTTTTTCAGAGGCATAATGATCTTATTGTATGTAAACTTGACTTTCAAGAAAAGTTATAACAATTTCCAAAAAAATCTCTCTGTCATTATTCTGCTATTAAGCATAACAGAATCAAATTTTATAATTCTAACTTACCTAAAAGAGAAAAAGTTTAGTCACATTAACATCTGACTTTTTTTTTAAATGGTTATGTGCCTGTTTATACAGTGTATGTAAACTTCTGGTATCAACTGTATGCTGGTATTTTTTTAAGCAATATTAAATGTAATATAAAAATATAATATTTATATTTTTTATATATATTTTAAAATATTTATTAGCCCTTCTTTGATTTTTTTTTCTTTTTTTAAATATTTCCCAAATGATGTTTAACAGAGCAAGCAAATTTTCACAGTATGTCTGATAATATTTTTTCTTCTGGAGAAAGTCTTATTTGTTTTATTTCGGCAAGAATAAAAGCAGTTTTTAATTTTTTAAACACATTTTAAGATTAAAATGATTAGCCCCTTTAAGCTATATATGTTTTTCGACTGTCTACAGAACAAACCATCATTATACAATAACTTACCTAATTAGACTAACCTGCCTAGTTAACCTAATTAACCTAGTTAAGCCTTTAAATGTCACTTTAAGCTGTATAGAAGTGTCTTGATATCTAAAAAATTTGAAAATATCTAGTCAAATATTATTTACTGTCATCATGGCAAAGATAAAATAAATCAGTAATTAAAAATGAGTTATTAAAACAATTTTGCTTAGAAATGTGTTGAAAAAAATCTCTCCGTTAAACAAAAAATGGGGGAAAAAATAAATGGGGGCTAATAATTCAGGGGGGCTAATAATTCTCACTTAAACTGTATACACAAAAATGATGATTTTTAATATTTAAGAATATGTCTAATAATGCATAATACATTTTAAAATATATTTAAAATTCAGATTTTTATTTTGTTCTAAATAAATTAACAAACTTTCTGACAAAAGCAAATATAATTTTATGTATTTTGTGTAATGCATTTGTTATATTTCAATGAGTAAAAATGTATTACATGCAGGCATATTGTGATTGTAAAGTTAATTTACAAGCATTTGTCTTAAATTATAATTATAAAATTATTTCATAATATAATTTTTTAAAGTAGTATTTTACTTTATTTTTGAACACTTACATGCAGACTTGTTGAGCTAAAGAGATTTCTTTTAAGAATTTTGTTATTATTATTAGAATAATATTAATAAAGACATAGTTAAAAAAACATTCAAAGTATAGAATAAAATAATAGGGCATCACAGTCCACTCCACTGATATAGTGATACTGTAACCGTCAGGGGCAGACTTAGTGATTGAAACTCAAAACACTCATTCATATAGATATATATTTTTCTCTCTAGATAATTATATATATTTTTTGTAAATACATTTTAAGTGGAAGCTTCTTAATTAAAAATTAAATACAATAAATTCACAAATAGGTGATGTGGTGGCGCAGTAGGTAGCACGATCGCCTCACAGCAAGAAGGTCGCTGGTTCGAGCCTCGGCTGGGTTAGTTGGCGTTTCTGTGTGGAGTTTGCATGTTCTCCCCGTTTTCATGTGGGTTTCCTCCCGATTGCTCCGGTTTCCCCCACAAGTCCAAAGTCATGTGGTACAGGTGAATTGGTTATGCTAAAAATTGGCCGTATAGTGTATGTGTGTGATTGAGTGTGTATGGGTGTTTCCCAGTGATGGGTTGCAGCTAGAAGTTTATAAGTTGGCGGTTTATTCCGCTGTGGTGACCCCAGATTAGTAAAGGGACTAAGCTAAAAAGAAAATGAATGAATGAATGAATTCACAAATAAGAAACAAGCTCACAAACTATGTACAGTTAATTAGCCATACTTGTGAGTTGTGATTAGATTTTAATATTTGCATGTGCAGTACAGAAGGAATGTTTCACTATTTTATGGCCCCCAGTTTAGAAAAAAAGTAATAACGTTAAAATATTAACGGTTATAGACAGATTTAACAACATATGATAGAAAAATTATAAAATAGCTTTAGGATGATTAATATAGGCTTCTTGGTCTGGGCCCCCTATTTTCCTGGGGTCCTAAACAGTTTCTTACCTCGCTTATTGGTTAAGTCCGCCCCTGGTAACAGTTCAAAAAAAGAGCTAGTATTGGAATCACTTTCAGAAAGACTTTTTCCAGCTTATTAATGACAAGAACTTTGATAGTCAGTCAGAATCAGCAATTTAAAGTGACAAATCTCAATTTTATAATTGTAGTTGTCATTCTTAATGTGAACAACCCAAGGGTGTAAATTTGCTTTTGACATTGGTGGGGACCTGTGTTTTTTTTTAATATTTGCTGCAAAATCACTTTACATTACCACTAGCTAAGCTATTCAATTTATTTTAATCCACTCTCTGTACAATACAACTCGTCACCTTAGAATCATAAGGTTCTATCTGCGTTCTGAATGATTTTGAAATATTGAGCTTCAAAGTTTTTACATTCCATATAGCAAACAGTATGGGCCCTATCATACACCCGGCGACGCAATTGTTGTTTGCTAGTTTCAGCTTGACGCAAGAGTCATTTTGACGTTTTGCACCACGCTGTTTAAATGGCAAATGCATTTGCGCTTATATGTGCGCCCATAGGCGTTCTGGTCTAAAAAAGGAGGTGTGTTGAGGCGCATTGCTGGCGCGTTGCTATTTTGAGAAACTAGAATAGACTGTTTAATAGTCCAGATAAGAGGAGGTCTGAAGTCCAGTGCAGAGCACGTTAGTTGTGCGCCTCGCTAAAACATTGCTTAATACACACAGGATATAGAGCAATAGGCAAATATCTTTACAAATGAAAAGAATTAAAGGATTAAAATATTACAAAAATTATTACTTTCTAGCCTACATAAATAAAAAAAAAAACACTGCCTTCATGCCTTCTTCATCTCGGGGGGCTTTTTCAGTTTATTCATGACAAATTGCTTTTGTATAATGTTATTATTATTAGCAGTATTATTTATTATATGCATAGTTATATTTGTTTTATTAAAAACAAGCTTAGATTTGGCCACCTGTCAGGTTTTAGACCATATGGGGCATAGCATGTGTATTTGGATATAACATAGTTTTTTAACCACACTTCATTATTATTGTTCATTTATACGTTTGCTGGAAATTAGAACTGAATTTAGAAATAGTTTTAAAACAAATCTTTGCGCTTAACAAACAAAATTAATTATATATATGCTAATGGATGTCTATGCGTACAACATGTTTCCTTATCCACAAGAGTGAAAGTAAAGAATGAGGAGGCTCATTCTCTCATTCTCGCGCTGCAGATGGTCTGTTTAACTGTTTTCTCGCTAGTGAAGCGTTCAGTTTTTCCACTTACAAAGTCCGCCATGTAAATAACAAATGCACTATGGCGCCACGCAACTGACTCTTAAAGGAAATGGGAGATGAGACTCTGATTGGTTTATTCTCCAAACACACCTATAACTCATTAAGAGAATAAGCTCAAGCCTGTTAGACCATGCGCCACGGCACAAAGCGGAATTTCCCGTCCTTAAAATAGCAAAAGTGGATTCAGACACGCTCTAATGCTTTTGCGCCCTGCGCTTTGGACTTGGCACCTAGATTGTTAAAATACCGCCCTATGTGTGTTTTATATGTGTTTTTTTTTAAATAAAAAGTCTAAAAATGTAAACGACTTATAAAAAACATCCCATAATGTAAATAAGTTGTCATTTAATAAGAATATGTCAATAACTCAATTTTGACAAAAATGTCAGATAAAAACTTTCTATAATTCTAAGGTGACGTACTCATTAAGTTTAACTAAGGAATAGTGTAATGTTAAAAAATGCTTTATAACTGATACAGATAGAGTTTAATAAAGGCTTCCATTTATTTTAGCCATAATGCAAGTGAAACGTGTCTCATACATCAGTGTTAATTAAAGTAGGTGGAGCAAAGGCTGTAGTTTTTCGAGCAATAGTTTCAACCAAAATTCAACATGCTACTCTGAGAGATTAGGAGAACTGATGGATTAAATTATTGGTGGGGACATTTCAATAGTCGGTGGATATTGGTGGGGACACGTCCAATTCTACGCCCCTGCCTAACTCGCAGTGAATTGCGTTTATCAGTATTAACAGACGAGTACAGGATTGAATTGCACTCAATTTGATATTTCAACAATCTCACATCCTGTTAATGCTCAAACATGAAAGTGTTGTAGTTTCACAGGTTTTTCCAGATCTCTTTGGGAAAGTTAGTCTGCTGGATCTGTCATATCATCTGTTTTTTTTTTTTTTATCGAAAGTATGCCAAAGGTCAACAACCAAGGACAAATTCTTATGCAGTTATTTTATAGTTATTTTATATTAGTTGTTTTCAAGAGATCATATATTTAACCTCAATTTTTCAGTACTGCTTCTGTTACAGAATAGGTTCATGCTCTAGTGTTTCGACACAAATTGCTATGCTAAAAAAAAACTCCAGCATCGCCATTTATCATGTTGAGTAATGTGTGAAGCTGTTTTAGAGGGTTTTTCAGTATCACACCGTCATGAATCAGTAGAGGAAATGATCTCAGTGTGTCTCTCTGGTTCCTCTTGGAAGAGTTAAATAAATTATGAACTCGTTTTTCATGGGCCTGATTTGTGTGTACTGTGTGCAAAATAATGTGAATTAGGAACATCGTTACCCAAAACGTGTTTTCTGTACTAGGATTAAAGCCTTTGTAAAGAGGCTTTTGAATAAATTAAATAAAATGTAATAAATATTATATTTATTTATTTATAGTAAACCATACAAGCTTCAACAGTTTATTTCAGCAACACATGTTTTAGGTTGAAGTGCTAAAGTAGCTTAAATTAAATAAACAAACACAAATAAAGGTGATTAGTTTATTTATTTATTTTTTATTAAAACACTTAACTAAAATTAAAACAGCAATAAAGTATAATTTGCTAACCAAATATTAACCAAAAATATAGTAGTATATTGCTTAAAGTAAAATAAAACTGTTGTGTATTTATTAGGTGTTGATGTCACTGGACTCTTCTGATGACAGTGCAGTGGATTTCACTGTTAATATCATTCAAAGATTTAAAAAAAATATCTCTTTATTTCACCCTAAAAATTAAACATTCTTTTTTTTTTCATTTATTTTCTTATTTATTTTTATTTAACACTTTAATTATTAAAAATAACTACAAATAAATTAATAACTATTTAGTTGATGAATAAAAAAATAATGTGTCTGTTTGATATTTAAAAATGTTAACATTTGTTTAACATTCAGGTTAGGGCTACCCAGTTCCAGGTTTTCTACAGTTCCACTCATTCTCAAACACACTGAAAGTGCTCATGAAGTTGTCTGGATAGATGATGATGATGATCCTAACTTCGACAGCTATTTCTCCTCAAAATAAAAAAAAAACACACTGGTCAGAAAATATGGAAATCCAAATGTAAATGAAATGTTCATTTAAAAAAAAAAATCAGACACTAAATTAGAGTCATTTCCGACATTGGGTTTCGTTGAGAGTAGACTAATCCCAATTCCTAACTTAGAGCATAAACATCATGAAATAAATCATTTGATATTTGATAGTGTGTATAGCAGTGATGTGCGGTGGGGTTTGTGGTTGGTGAGGCACGACCCTTTAGGGTCATATTTACAAATATATGCACCTAATATATTTGCCAAATACCGATTGTGTTTCATATATCATATCAGCATTCATTCTATATTTATATCAGATACATAATGAGCCAAGGAAGAATGTAAAATGTATTGTGATTCAATATGCTTCCAAAACAATTCAATTCAATTAAATTCAATTCATCTTTATTTGTATAGCGCTTATACAATGTTGATTGTGTCAAAGCAGCTTCACATGGAAGATTATAGTGAATTGAAACAGAGTCAGTTCAGTTTTCAGAGATTAAGTTCAGTTCAGTGTGGGTTAATAATCACTACTGGGAGTCCAAACACTGAAGAGCAAATCCATCGATGCGCAGCTCTACAGATCTCGAACCATTCAAGCCAGTGGTGACAGCGGCGAGGAAATAACTTCACCAATTGCCGAAAGCGAAGATTTACCAAGGTGGACGCTACAGACAGCCAATAACAAGCGACACAGCATCATCGGATGCTCCCTCTCTCACTCACAAACATGCAAGCACATGTGCACGCACACATACAGAATTTTGCACACTGGTCTTACCTTTATTTAAAAATGTCTTGAATGACTTTAATTACTTTGAAATGATCGCGTTATCTTCTGTCCCGTCTTTTAACTCCGGCATTGGTCGTTCATTATTTATTCATGTTTTAATTAAAAGTCCATTTTTTTTTATTTTTTGAGCTAAGATGTTAACGTTACATCCAGGATTTTTGCATTCAGTCAGAGCAAAACATAAAATAACGGACTCCTATTGAACTGAACAAGAATAACCGTGAGCTCACTGGTACCCTCTTCATTCACCTCTTGTCTTTTCAGTGTGGCTTGTCAGATCCTAACACTAAATAAGTGATAGACAGATGTGAAATAAATTACCAATCATATGCAAAATGAGGACATATAATAAAAATGTCTACAATGCATAAAAACATTTTAATTAAAATGATTGAAATCGTTTGAATCATACAGAAATTGCATTTATAGCACAGATCAGTCGACAAATATTTATTTTATCATTAGTATACATCTCATGATGGTAAGTGAGGATGATGACAGGTGGCACTGCCTCACCTGCCTCCCCTGCCCGCACGTCCCTGGTGTATAGAGTTCAACACAGGAATGTTTCATCCTTTTCCAGTGTTTGCAATATTTCTTTAGAATGACCATTTTAAAAAATGTGCATACAATAACATTATATTAAAAAAAAAAAAAAAAAAAATATATATATATATATATATATATATATATATATATATATATATATATATAGTTACAATATTTGATATTTTTATGCTATGTAGGACATACTATATATAGCTTTAGAGTTGAATATTAATTAGTGGTGGGCTGTTATCGGCGTTAACGTGCTGCGTTAACGTGAGACTCTTATCGCGTGATAAAAAAAATATCGCCGTTAATCTATTCTCAAAGTTGGGTTGGGAGCTGGGTCTATTTTACAGAAGCTATGATGACTTTCACCTTGATATATTAGCGCGGATGTATACCTGACCGGGGAGCCGTCTGACAAAAGACTGCCCTTCTGAATCAAATCAGCAGGATGCCTGACTCTAACTGCAGTTCGGCATTTTCACTTTAACTCACAAACATTTAATTCATGCGCCGTGACAAACTGGGGTATTAGACGCAAATAACGAGTAAGGACTGGTGAGAGTGTTATGGAATTTAATAACACATGCCAAATGGAAAGAAAATGGAAAGATTTCGATGTGTGTGTTTGTGTGTGTGTGTGTGTGTACGGTCCTTTACTGACAGCCGCGTGTGGATCTTGTCGGAAAATATGGCCAAAGGTCCTAAAGACCACGGTGTTTACTTCAATAATGCCACTAATGTATGCATACTCCACATAATTAATTCCATTTCTGTTTAGTTCAGTTATGATTTTAGTCAGATTAAGGTAATCAAAAATTGCTGTTTCGAGCTTATGTATGCCTACAGTTCAAAATTCATGTTTAACTGAATAAATAGTTAGTACACACATTGAACACAATTTATTTTCATCACCAATTATCATAGTAGAACAGTTTCTCAAGCAGTTTGTGATGCATTTTGGAAACAGGAGATGAGCCCCTGGTCTAATGGGTCACCTGGCTTGAGAAACCCGTTCTCAAAGACTTATTATTTGGGTAGCACACATATTCTGAATGCCTTCGGCAGAATTCAAATGAGCCATTTTTATCTAGATTAATCTAGATTAATTCCGAGATTAATCTAGATTAATCTAGATTAAAAAAAATCTGTGCCCACCTATAATATTAATACATTTACATTATTACAAAGATTTTTTTTTTGCCTTTTGATATTAAAGTGCCACTCCTAGTTAACTCCTTTTTAAATTGGAAAGAGTTTATCTTTTAATGGTGGGGTTAGTGTTTGGCTGTAGCAATTATAAAACAAGACATTTATGATATGTCTGTTTAGCTAGCTAAACTGTTTGGGCTTATGATGTCATTTGCCATATTGCATCAACAGCAGTGCTACAGCACATGTGATGCCACATCTTGACTGTTATTTCAGTTAGTGAATATACATAAAAGGGATGTTTACATACCATAACACTATCTACTCAGATCTTGCATATATGTTGTTTTTCAGCAGGCAGAAGTGTTTTCTGTTCTCTCTCTTTCACTTCCTCTTACCCACTCTCTATCTAACCTCACTGTTGTCTTTCTCAATGTGCTTCCCCTCAGTAAGCCCCACTAAAGAGATAAAGGTGGTGTCGGCGGTGCGGCGGAGCAGCATGAGCAGTAGCTGTGGTAGCAGCGGATACTACAGCAGCAGCCCCACACTTAGCAGCAGCCCGCCTGTTCTCTGCAACCCTAAATCAGGTAAGATCACAGGCCACAAACACATGAACTCCCTGATAGCACACACACTTTGCAGAGATGTCTATGTAAAGTATTTGTTTACATCTAAAAGACGTATTACATCTATGTGACATCTTCTGTTGGATGCATTCATAATATACCTTTAAAGGGTTAGTTCACACAAGAATGTAAATTCTGTTATTAATTTGTCAGCCTCACACCGTTTCAATCCCTTTAGACATTCAGAACACAAATTAAGAAATTTTAGATGAAATCCTGGAGCTCTCTCATCCTCCATGGACAGCATGGGTATAATGAGTTGCTCAAAGTCCAAAAAAGAAAGCAAAAACGTTGTTAAAACATTCATTGTGACTTCAGTGGTTCATAGGGAAAATGACTTTGTTTACTTATATTGAATTTAAAGGGTCTCTTCACCAATTTGAGTACATGGAAGACTTGTGTATGAGTGACACTGTCACATGAGAGACATGTTTTGCCATGCTGTCAGTCCATTTGATTCCTCTGTGCGTACTTAAGAGGAACTTACTGTACTTACCCACATTTAAGAACAGTATAGAGGAAGACCAGTCAGCTGATAGGAAGCAGGAAACAATATACAGAGATTAGTCAGAGATTTTCTCACTATGTGGAGATGAAAATGCCTTACCATTGGAAAAATGTAATGCTAAATTGGTCATGTGAAACATGTCATAGCCAATCACATTGTGGCTTTTGGTGTCTCTTCCTGCATACTGCCATAGAGGCAGCATTAGCATTAGCTGTTATGCTTTTTAGGCTAATGATTTCAGGCTTGCCTTCAATAGGCTTTGAGGTGGCATGGCTAACACAACAGGGCTACTAACAGCTTCCAAACTTTTCTGTATTGTGGAGTTTCCTTTGTTTGGACATACCTTTTCACAATATTCTTGCAAGCTTGTGTATTCTTAATACACTTTGGAACTTTTACAGCACAGGTTGATTTTCTTTAGGCTATGGTGCATTGAACTCTATGTGTTCAACAGACTGAGCTTTTTGCTTAATTGTGTTGTTTTAAAGCCCATTGAATGTTTGTGAATACACTTTTCGTACCACAGTTATTTTTGTGTCATTCTTTTAACACTTAAAAACATCCCACACACCTAAATCTGACCTATTTTAAATGTTGTTACCTTCTGGTGAACATATTATAGAGTATTGATGTACTTTGCCTCACCATAAATAAAGCCAGAGAGGCTGGAAAGGCGTTTTGAAAATAAATGAATATAAATGTTTAATGACTGAACTAAAATTTATTCATACTGAAACAGATTTAGTGTTGTGATTAATGTGCAGGCCCTGTGCAGACTTAGGGAGGGCTTTCTTGGGGGCTAGGTGAGGGCTGCCCATGCAGGGCCAGCAATAAGGAGCCAACGTTTTGCCAATGATTTAAGTCTCAATTAGACAAATGCCAATATTCAATTATCAAATGTATTGTGATAATTGTAGTGTGTTGTATTTGCAGCGATATTCATAACCGCTTTAGTTGTTCAAGCATGAACACTTCAACATTAATCTGGACTTCTACATGCTTGAACTATTGATTGGAAATTCTGTGAATATTTATACAATAACACTCCAATAGTTAAGATAGGATCATTTCACCAAACTCATGATGAAAACTACAAAAGCTTTTATTAATGTTATATAATTTTAATTACTTGGTCAATGCCTAAGAACACATTAAAATTGTAGTCTTAATCTGATTACAAGTCATATTAGTTTTATTAAACTGAGTTAATGAAATTCTGTTGTATATTTAAACAAATTACAAACTTTTATTTTGGATGTAATGACCTTGTAATTACATTGGTATAACGTTGTATTTACATCTGCGATGTAGTATGTAATTATAAACTTTTATCTTGTGTGCAATTACTGTGTCGTTACATTGTAACTATTATGTCGTTGTAGTTACGTTCAAAATAATATTTATAAACGTAAATATTTCTTCGTATATTGCAGTACAGTATTTGTTTATTTGTAGTTGTATACGTAAATATACACAGCACACAGTATGCGGTACATATGTAATTACAAACTTTTTGCATGTAATTACACTGTAATTACGTTGTAGTTACAATGTTATAACATTGTAACTACATTGTTATAACATTGTAGTTACTACATTGTTATAACTACATGGTTATAACATTGTAATTGCTACATTGTTATAACACTGTAATTACTACATGGTTATACCATTGTAATTACTACATTCTAATTACTTTGTGAAAACATTGCAATTACATTGCTATAAAATTGTATTTGCATTGTAATTACATTGTAATTACGTTGTTTTAACATTGTAATATGTAATTAGAAACATTTATCCTGAATGTAAATACTAGGTAGTCAAATTGTAAATACTGTCATTATATGTATTTACATTGTAGCTACATCCAAAATAATATTTATAAATGTAAATATTTCTTTGTATATTGCATGTACAGTATTTGTTTATTTATAGTTGTATACGTAAAAATACACAGTACACAGGATGCAGTACATAATTACAAACTTTTTTGGATGTAATTACTATGTGATAATATTGTTGTAATTATATTGTTACATTGTATTTACATTGTTATTACATTGTAATTACTACATTGTTAACACATTGTAATTGCTACGTTGTTATTGCATTGTAATAACTACATGGTTATAACATTGTAATTACATTGTTATAGCATTGTATTTACTTTATTACGTTGTTATAACATTGCAATTACTACATTGTAATAACATTGTATGTACTATGTTAAAACGTTGTAATTACATTGTTATAACATTGTGATTACTACATTGTTATAACATTGTAATTACTACATTGTTATAAAATTTTAATTACTAAATTGTTATAACATTGTAATTACTACATCACATTGCTTTAACGTTATAACATTTATCTTGGATGTAATTACTATGTCGTTACATTGTAAATACTGTCATTACCTGTATTTACATTGTAGTTACATCCAAAATAATATTTATGAAAGTAAATATTTCTTTGTATATTGCATGTACAGTAATTGGTTATCTATAGTTGTATACGTAAATGTACACAGTAACCATGTAATTACAAACCTAATTACTATGTCATTACATTGCTATTGCATTGCAATTGCATCCAAGATAATATTTCTATACTTAAATGTTTCTTTGTTTATTTCATGTACAGCGTTTGTGTCTTTATACGCAAATATATGCAGTACATATGTAAGTACAAACTTTTTTGGATAAAAATACTATATGAAAACATTGTAATAACATTGCTGTAACGTTGTATTTACATTGTAATATGTAATTACAAACATTTATCGTGGATGTAATTACTAGGTAGTTACATTGTAAATACTGTCATTATATGTATTTACATTGTAGTTAAATCCAAAATTATATTTATAAATGTAAATATTTCTTTGTATATTGCATGTACAGTATTTGTTTATTTATAGTTGTATATGTAAATATACACAGTACACAGTATGCAGTACATATGTAATTACAAACTTTTTTGGATGTAATTACTATGTGATAACATTGTTGTAATTGTAGTGTAACATTGTAATTACATTGTTATTACATCGTAATTACTACACGGTTATAACATTGTTATTACATTGTTATAACATTGTAATAACTACATTGTTGTAACATTCTAATTACATTGTAATAGCATCGCATTTACATTGTTATTACATTGTTATAACATTGTAATAACTACATTGTTATAACATTGTAAATACATTGTTATAACATCATAATTACAATGTAATGACAATTTATTTACTACATTATTACATTATAATTACTACATGCTTATAACATTGTGATTTCTACATTGTTATAACATTGTAATTACTACATTGGTATTACATCATAATTACTACATGGTTATAGCATTGTAATTACTACATTGTTATAACAGTGTAATTGCTACATTGTTTGACATTGTAGTTACATTGTTATAACATTGTAAGTATATTGCTTTAACATTGTAATATGTAATTACAAACATTTATCGTGGATATAAATACTATTTTGTTAGATTGTAAATACTGTCATTACATGTATTTACATTGTAGTTACATCCAAAATAATATTTATGAACATAAATATTTCTTTGTATATTGCATGTACAGTATTTGGTTATTTATAGTTGTATATGTAAATATACACAGTATGCAGTACATATGTAATTACAAACTTTTTTGGATGTAATTACTATGTGATAACATAGTTGTAATTGTAGTGTAACATTGTAATTACATTGTTATTACATCGTAATTACTACACGGTTATAACATTGTTATTACATTGTTATAACATTGTAATAACTACAATGTTGTAACATTCTAATTACATTGTAATAGCATCGCATTTACATTGTTATTACATTGTTATAACATTGTAATAACTACATTGTTATAACATTGTAAATACATTGTTATAACATTGTAAATACATTGTTATAACATCATAATTACAATGTATTTACAATTTATTTACTACATTATTACATTATAATTACTACATGCTTATAACATTGTGATTTCTACATTGTTATAACATTGTAATTACTACATTGGTATTACATCATAATTACTACATGGTTATAGCATTGTAATTACTACATTGTTATAACAGTGTAATTGCTACATTGTTTGACATTGTAGTTACATTGTTATAACATTGTAAGTATATTGCTTTAACATTGTAATATGTAATTACAAACATTTATCGTGGATATAAATACTATTTTGTTAGATTGTAAATACTGTCATTACATGTATTTACATTGTAGTTACATCCAAAATAATATTTATGAACATAAATATTTCTTTGTATATTGCATGTACAGTATTTGGTTATTTATAGTTGTATATGTAAATATACACAGTATGCAGTACATATGTAATTACAAACTTTTTTGGATGTAATTACTATGTGATAACATAGTTGTAATTGTAGTGTAACATTGTAATTACATTGTTATTACATCGTAATTACTACACGGTTATAACATTGTTATTACATTGTTATAACATTGTAATAACTACAATGTTGTAACATTCTAATTACATTGTAATAGCATCGCATTTACATTGTTATTACATTGTTATAACATTGTAATAACTACATTGTTATAACATTGTAAATACATTGTTATAACATTGTAAATACATTGTTATAACATCATAATTACAATGTATTTACAATTTATTTACTACATTATTACATTATAATTACTACATGCTTATAACATTGTGATTTCTACATTGTTATAACATTGTAATTACTACATTGGTATTACATCATAATTACTACATGGTTATAGCATTGTAATTACTACATTGTTATAACAGTGTAATTGCTACATTGTTTAACATTGTAGCTACATTGTTATAATATTGTAAGTATATTGCTTTAACATTGTAATATGTAATTACAAACATTTATCTTGGATATAAATACTATTTTGTTAGATTGTAAATACTGTCATTACATGTATTTACATTGTAGTTACATCCAAAATAATATTTATGAACATAAATATTTCTTTGTATATTGCATGTACAGTATTTGGTTATTTATAGTTGTATATGTAAATATACACAGTATGCAGTACATATGTAATTACAAACTTTTTTGGATGTAATTACTATGTGATAACATTGTTGTAATTGTAGTGTAACATTGTAATTACATTGTTATTACATCGTAATTACTACACGGTTATAACATTGTTATTACATTGTTATAACATTGTAATAACTACATTGTTGTAACATTCTAATTACATTGTAATAGCATCGCATTTACATTGTTATTACATTGTTATAACATTGTAATAACTACATTGTTATAACATTGTAAATACATTGTTATAACATTGTAAATACATTGTTATAACATCATAATTACAATGTATTTACAATTTATTTACTACATTATTACATTATAATTACTACATGCTTATAACATTGTGATTTCTACATTGTTATAACATTGTAATTACTACATTGGTATTACATCATAATTACTACATGGTTATAGCATTGTAATTACTACATTGTTATAACAGTGTAATTGCTACATTGTTTAACATTGTAGCTACATTGTTATAACATTGTAAGTATATTGCTTTAACATTGTAATATGTAATTACAAACATTTATCTTGGATATAAATACTATTTTGTTAGATTGTAGATACTGTCATTACATGTATTTACATTGTAGTTACATCCAAAATAATATTTATGAACGTAAATATTTCTTTGTATATTGCATGTACAGTATTTGGTTATTTATACTTGTATACGTAAATGTACAGAGTAACCATGTAATTACAAACTTAATTACTAGGTCATTACATTCTAATTCCATTGCTATTGTATTGTAATTACATCCAAGATAATATTTCTATACTTAAATGTTTCTTTGTTTATTTCATGTACAGCTTTTGTGTATTTTTACACACACACACACACACACACACACACACACACACACACACACACACACACACACACACACATACACATATATATATATATATATATATATATATATATATATATATATATATATATATATATATATATGCAGTACATATGTATGTACAAACTTTTTTGGATGTAATTATTATGTGATAACATTGTTGTAATTATATTGTAATGATATTGTAACATTGTAATTACATTGTTAAAACACTGTAATTACTACATTGTTATTACAATGTAGTAACTACAGGGTTATAACATTGTTATTACATTGTTATAGCATTGTATTTACATTTTGCATCGTTATAAAATGGTAATTACTATACTGTTATAACATTGTAATTACATTGTCATAGCATTGTTTTTACATTGTTATAACATTGTTGTAACATGGTAATTACTATAGTGTTATAACGTTGTAATTACATAGTCATAACATTGTTTTTTACATTGTTATAACATTGTTATAACATGGTAATTACTATAGTGTTATAACGTTGTAATTACATAGTCATAACATTGTTTTTACATTGTTATTACATTGTAAATACTACATGGTTAATTCATTATAATTACTACATGGTTATAGCTTTGTAATTACTACATTGTGATAATATTGTAATTACTACATTGCTATTACATTATATTTACTACATGGTTATAGCATTGTAATTCCACATTGTTATAACATTGTAACTACATAGTTATAACATTGTGATCACTACATTGTTATAACATTATAATTACTACATTGTTATTACATGATATTTACTACATGGTTATAGCATTGTAATTCCACATTGTTATTACATTGTAATTACATTGTTATAACATGGTGATTACTACATTGTTATAACAGTGTAATTACTACATTGTTATAACATAGTATTTACATTGGTAAAACATTGTAATTATATTGCTTTAACATTGTAATATGTAATTACAAACATTTATCTTGGATGTAATTACTATTTCGTTACATTGTAAATACTGTCAGTACATGTATTTACATTGTAGTTACATCCAAAATAATATATATGAACGTAAATATTTCTTTGTATATTGCATGGTAATTGTAATTGGTTATTTATACTTGTGTATGTAAATATACACAGTAACCATGTAATTACAAACTTAATTATTATGTCATTACATTCTAATTACTTTGCTACTGCATTGTAAATACATCCAAGATAATATTTCTATACTTAAAGGTGCAGTATGTAAGTTTGACACCCAGTGGTTGAACTAGGTATTGCAGTCCTGAATCATAATAAAGGTACGCCGGGTTGCCAGTTTGAGGGATTTTAAACTGTGTTCTAAATAAAAGCAACGACACGCGATTGAGGGAATATTCTCCATATTAAAAGGAGTTTTGGTTCTAACCAACACCTCGAATTGATTTATTAGAAGCGGCTTCTATTTCTCACAGCTGAACAACAGAAACCTATGACAGATCACCTCAGGTAAGCCTCGTGTGCTTTATTCAGTGCTAAATGCTAACAATGCGAGTTTGAATGCATTTTACATGACGTGTATTACCATATACTGAAAGCAGAAAGTTCACTTCACCTTTAATAATGTTAAAGAGGGTTAACATGTATTAAATAGATTCTAAACCTTACCGTTTTGTGAGTGAGTGCATATTCTGTGCTTCTGAAAGGCTGTATTTAAATTTCTGCCGTGTTTTGTGGTGCAAACAGCCAAATGGCTCATCACTCATAACAATCTCGTCACAGCGTGTTGTTAGGACACGCGATGTAACCTGCTCATGTTCCTAATATTTATGTCATTTGCTAATTAACGTCATGTGGAACTGAATCTGTCTCATTTTGACATCTGATACTTTCCACTACACTGTAGCATTTCGCTCATGGACGCATGCTTTCAGAGTCTTTCTGAATGAATGAATGAATGAAATATGCTGTTTTCCAACAAGGCAACCCGGGGTGCTGAATTATAATTGGTTAAACTGGCATGTGCATGTGAAAATTACCTAAACAAAGACATCGTTCCGGCACGGAAAAAAACATTTTCAAAGCAGAATATCTGACTTCAGCATTGTTTGTCAGTTAAACAAGTATGTTCACTTGGGATGTTTCTTAAATATCTGCACACATATTATTGTATTTTTATGCTTTAGAAGAGTCAAAAACTTACATACAGCACCGTTAAATGTTTCTTTGTTTATTTCATGTACAGCAATTGTGTATACGCAAATATATGCAGTACATTTGTAAGTAAAAACCTTTTTTGGATGTAATTACTATGTGAAAACATTGTAATTAGATTGTTATAACATTGTAATTACTGTGATGTTATAACATTGTGATTACTTTGTGGTAACATTGTAATTATATTGTTACAACGTTTTATTTACATTGTTATTACAATGTAATTACAATGCTATAATAGTGCAATAATTACATTGTTACAACATAGTAATTACTACATGGTTATAACATTGCGATTACTACATGGTTATAACATTGTAATAACTACATTGTTTTAATAATGTAATTACTTCATTGTTATAACATTGTAATTACTATATTGTTATAACATTGTCATTACTACATTGTCATAACCTTGTAATTACATTGCTTTAACATTGTAATATGTAATTACAAACTTTTAACTTGGATGTAGTTACTATGTTGTTACATTGTAAATACTGTCATTATATGTATTTACATTGCAGTTACATCCAAATTAATATTTATGAACGTAAATATTTATTTGTATATTGTATGTACAGTAATTGGTTATCTATACTTTATACGTAAAAATACACAGTAACCATGTAGTTACAAACTTAATTACTATGTTATAACATTGTAATTACCTTGCTATTACATTGTAATTACATCCAAGATAATATTTCTATGCTTAAATGTTTCTTTGTTTATTTCATGTACAGTGTTTGTGTATACGCAAATATATGCAGTACATACGTAAGTACATTTTTTGGGATGTATTTACTATGTGATAACATTGTAAATAGATTGCTATAACATTGTAATAACATTGTATTTACATTGTTAGTACATTGTATTTACTACATTGTTATTATATTGTAATTACTACATTGATGTAACATTGCAATTCTACATTTTAATAACATTGTAATTACTACATTGTTATAACTTTGTATTTACATTATTACATTGTAAAAATACATTGTGATTACTACATTGTTGTAACATTGTCATTACATTGTAATTACATTGTAATAGCATTGTAGTCACTACATTGTTGTAACATCGTAATTACTAGATTGTTATAACATTGTTATGACATTGTGATTACTACATTGTTATAATATCGTAATTACCATATTGTTAATACATTGTTATTACATTATAGTTACTGCATGTTTATAATATTGTAATTACAATGTTGTAAAATTGTATTTACATTTGTATTACATTGTAATTACATTGTTACAACATGTATTTACTACGTTGTTATAACTTTGCAATTACTACATTGTTATAACATTGTAGTTATATTGTTTCAACATTGTAGTTACATTGTCATAGCATTGTATACACAGTACATTATTTTGTATGCAGTTACTGTGTTGTTACAATGTAATTATTATGTAATTACATTGTAAATACATTGTAGTTACATCCAAGAAAATATTTGTAAATGTTTCTTTGTATATTGATTGTACAATATTTGGTTATCTATAGTTGTTTGCGTAAATATACACAGTACACATGCATTTGCAACTTAATTACTATGTCATTACATTGTAATTATATTGCTATTGCATTGTAATTACATCCAAGATAATATTTCTATACTTAAATGTTTCTTTGTATATTTCATGTACAGTGTTTGTGTATTTATACATAGATTTGTGCTCTACATATCTAATTACAAACTATTTTGGATATAATTACTGTCATAACATTGTTATCACATTGTAATTACTATATTGTTATAACATTATAATTACATTGTTATAATTTTGTAATTACTACATAGTTACATTGTAATTGCATTATTTCAACATTGTAATTACTACATTGTTATAACAAACTACATGTTATAATAAATGTACTTACATTGTTATAACAACGTAGTAATTACAATGTTATAACATTGTAGTACTTACAAAGTTGTAACAATGTAATTACATTTGTTTTAACATGTAGTATTTACATAGTTATAACATTGTAGTAATTACGTTGGTTTAACAATGTAATTACATTAGTTATAACAATGTAATTACTACAATGTTATAACATTGTAATTACTACATGTTATAACAAATGTAATTACATTGTTATAACATTGTAATTACTACAATGTTATAACAATGTTATTACTACATTGTTATAACATTGTAATTACTATTGTTTTAACATTGCAATTACTACATTCTTATAACTTTGTAAATACATTGTTTCAAAATTGTAATTACATTGTTATAACATTGTATTTACCACATTGTTATAACATTGTATTCACATTGCTTTAACATTGTATTTACATTGATTTTACATTTTAGTTACATTGTTACAACATTGTAATTGCTACATCATTTTAGCATTGTAATTACATTATTTTAACATTGTAATATGTAATTACAAACGTTTATCTTGGATGTAATAGCTCTGTCGCTACTTTGCACATACTGTTATTACAAGTATTTACATTGTAGTTACATCCAAAATAATATTTATGAACGTAAATATTTCTTTGTATATTGCATGTACAGTATTTGTTTTTATTATAGTTGTATGCGTAAATATACATAGAACACATGTATTTGCAAACTTAATTACTATGTCATTACATTGTACTTGCATTGTTATTGCATTTTAATTACATCCAAGATAATTTTTATATACTTAAATGTTTCGATCTATATATCATGTACAGTTTTTGTGTATTTATACGTAAACATATGCAGTACATATGTAATTACTAACTTTTTTGGATGTCATTACATTGTACTTGCATTGTTATTGCATTTTAATTACATCCAAGATAATTTTTCCATACTTAAATGTTTCGATCTATATATCATGTACAGTTTTTGTGTATTTATACGTAAACATATGCAGTACATATGTAATTACAAACTTTTTTGGATGTAATTGCCATGTGATAACATTGTATTTACATCATTCTAACAGCGTAATTACATTATCACATTGTAATTACATTGTTACAACATTGTAATTACTACATTAGTATAACATTTTAATTACTGCATTGTTATAACATTATAATTACATTGTTTTATCTTTGTATTATGTAGTTACAAACATTTATCTTGGGTGTAATTACTGTGTCGTTACATTGTAAATACTGTCATTATATGTATTTACATTGTAGTTAAATCCAAATTAATATTTATAAATGTTGATATTTCTTTGTATATTGCATGTGTAGTATTTTTTATAGTTGTATAAGTGAATATACACAATACACATGTAATTACAAACTTTTATCTTGTCTGCAGTTACTGTGTCGTTACGTAATAATTACTATGTCATTTCTTTCTATTTACATAGTTATTACACTGTAATTACATCCAAGATAATATTTATAACGTATGTTTATTTTATTTCAAGCGCTGTGTTTGTGTATTTATATGAAAATCTACACAGTTCGTATGTAATCACAAACTTTTTTGGATGAAATACATTGTAATTACATCGTTATAACATTGTAACTACTACAATTTTCATAACATTGTAATTACTATGTCATTACATTGTAATATGTAATTACTAATATTTATCTTGGATGTAATTACTGTGTCGTTACATTGTAAATACTATCATTACATGTATTGACTGCCGTTATATTGTAATTACTGTCATTACATTGTAATTACATCCAAGATAATATTTATAAACGTGTTTCTTTGTATATTTCAAGTATCATATTTGTGTATTTATATGTAAATATACACAATACATATGTAATTTAACCAAACTTTTATTTTGTATGTAATGACATATTATTTACATAGTCTTAACATTGTAATTACATCTGAGATGTAATATGTAATTACAAACTTGTCTTGTGTGCAGTTACTGTGTCGTTACATTGTAATTAATATGTCATTACATTGTAATTACGTTGTAATTACATCCAATATTAATAAATCTAAATGTTTCTTTGTATATTTTATACAAAATTTAAAGTGTTTGTGTATTTATTCCTAAATATGCGCAGTAGATATGTAATTGCAAACTTTTATTCAGGATGTAATTACTATGTAATAATATTGTAGTTATAACATTGTAATTACATCTATGATAGTATTGTAAATGTGTCTTTGTATATTTCATGTACAGTACAGTGGCACCTTGGAATTATATAGTTCTGTTTGACATTTTTCTCAAAACTGAGATATTCACATATTCTTATTAAATGACAACTTATTTACATTTTGTGATTATTTTTTATAAGTTGTTTACATCTTTTTATTTTAAAACAAAAAAAGGTTTTATCTACAAAGTAGAACTCTAGCTTGGCTCTATAAGGTTCTTTCTGTGAGCTAATCAGCATTTTGAATGCACGCATGAGGATCAATCAGGATCAGCTTTCTTTGCCGCATTGCCCCTTGGCAGTGGGAAAGACCAGAAAGAAACACAAAATAAGAGTCGACTAAATAATGCCACACAGGGGCGGATTGGCCATAGGGAGCACCGGGGGATCTCCCGGTGGCCTGACAGTCAATCTGGCCTGCCACCGTGAGTCTGGTCTGCCGCGCAAACCCCAACCAGTCCGCCCCTGATGCCGCTCCACATAAAATTGAGAAGAAACCTGAAACTGAAAAGTGTGTAAATGCTATGATTTAGAAGCATATTTTTGACAGTGAGATTAAATGTTACATTTTACATTGTTGAAAAAGTAACAGTTATTAAAAAGTGTACTATGTTAAATGTTAAATATTTTTATTTGTGTATATATAGTCAGTGAAACATTTTTTACTGTTTATTAAACTCATTTGCTCATTGTCTGTTTCCTTTTAAAGTTATAATTTAATATAGTTACATTTGATATTAAGTCTTGAAGGGGAAAAACTCAAATTAATTCATGGGGCATATTCATTCATTTTCTTGTCAGCTTTGTCCCTTGCGGGGTCGCCACAGTGAAATGAACCACCAACTTATCCAGCACGATTTTACGCAGCGGATGCCCTTCCAGCCGCAACCCATCTCTGGGAATTTCCACACACACACACACATTCACACTCATACACTACGGACAATTTTTTAGCTTACCCAATTCACCTGTACTGCATGTCTTTGGACTGTGGGGGAAACCGGAGCACCCGGAGGAAACCCACGCGAACGCAGGGAGAACATGCAAACTCCACACAGAAACGCCAACTGACCCAGCCCAGCCAAGGTTCAAACCTGCGACCCAGCGACGTTCTTGCTGTGAGGCAACAGCACTACCTACTGCGCCACTGCGTTGCCTCATGGGGCATATAATTCAATAAATATAATTCAATAATTCATATAAAATATATCATTTATATTAATTACATAAAATGAACAGCTGCACTGGACAAAATATTTAGCACACCCTTGTATGCTTAATTTGAACAAGAAAACATATTCGTCCTAAAACATTAACTAAATGTTATAGAAAGAAAAAAATGTGAACTTTCTCAAACATCATCATATTGTTACAACATCAATTTCTATTTTTTTAAATTACATTAATAAGCAGACTGATTGAATTTCTTGAAAAGTAATAGAACCTTATAATTATGCATTTGCTCTTCAGTGTTTGGTTTCTCAGCAGTGAATATTAAACCACACTGACCAGAACTGAACTGAGCTGAACTAAACTGAACTGAACTTAAACTCTGAAAACTGAACTGACACTTTCAATTCACTATAATCTTATATGTGAAGCTGCTTTGACACAATCCACAATGTAAAAGCGCTATACAAATAAAGATGAATTGAATTGAATTGATTGATTCCAAGCGGAAAATGTCTTTTTAGAATCAGAAAGTTCTATCTGCATTTGCCCTGTTTTTTTTTAACCCCAATTTGCAAATTTAGGAGAATTTTGATAATTTACATTTTACATTTAGAGTTCATTTAGGGTCTCTGTCATGTTAATGTATGAAAGAGAACTGTTAGGCGCGTATTGTTTGTTATATGGAATGCATAAACTTTGAAGTTCAATATCTCAAAATAATTTAGAACGCAGATTATCATTCTAAGGTGACAAAATATTAACATACTAACTACAATTAATCTGGCTTTTATTGTAAAGTGAATTTATTGTAAAGTGTTACCTATTGTTCTTATGTAACCATTTTCAAATTAATTGTGACTGAAACATTTCTCTACTTTATATATACTACTGTATATGCCCTTATGCTAACCCTAAGTGGACCCATTAAGAACCAGAACAGGCATGTTTGCAGAGCAGACATTTTAAAGATGTTTATCAGCAGTTGTCCTCCAGACCAAACAGTCTCTAAAATACATCTAGCAGATGTTCATGTGCTATCTGGACTCAATCACATATTTCAGTGTGTGTGTGTGTGTGTGTGTGTGTGTGGTATAATAATGTGTTACAGCTTTGGATAAGTACATTGAATTTGTTTTGAGCTCTTGTTGCCTGCAAATAAACCAGCTTTAGCATTAGCAATAATATTCATACCTGGCCTCAATTTAAAATGTGTTGTTTCTCCAAAATGTTCTACAAATGACTTAAAGGGTTTAACTAATAAAATAAAATAAAATAAAATGAATAATTTCTCACCCTCATGCTGTTGAAAATTCCAGAAACATTTATTTATCTTCAGAACACAAATAAAACAAATGTTGTTTCTTCATCCTTCATAGATGGCTATGTTCTTGACTCATTAAAATAATTTCTCATTGAAACTCATTCAGTGGTTTAATCTGAATATAATCAAGCCTCGAGAACACTTTTGTGTGCACATAAAAGAAAAATAGCAACCTTATTCAACAGTTTAGGGCAGAGTTAGTGGGCCAAAGTTGGCCTATGATAACCTTTGATTTGGCCCGCCATCCCATCTGAGAAGGTTGGGGCGAATGCCTTGAACAGAGATCGTCATTTTTTAATTTAACACAACTTTTTGTTTATTTCTTTCTTTCATTGTTGAGCTACAAAAAAAGCAAACTGAAATTAAATGTTTGAATTAAATGTTGAGTATAAATCTTATTTTTAAGAATGTAAATGCTGTCACACGAAGGCAGAGGATAAAGTTCATTATAGAATGTAAATATATATATATATATATTTAATTATTAAAATGGTTAAGTATTCTTTCTATTTATTTTAAAATCTTAATAAATTAGGAAGTTACCATGGCAACTTTAATGTAAAAGTTTGCTATATTTACCTTCAGACCACCACCCTCAATCAGGTTTGGGTTTTGGCACTTAATAAGAAAAAGTTTTGGCACCCCTGATATAGGGCATGCATTCATATCCTGTGCTTGGTCACACCTCTGATGTAATATCGCAGATGCAAATGTGCCTTGTTTCAAACAGAGGAAGTCATGCATGGGCACTGCACAGTGCTCATGAACATGTGCAATATACTTACACTGAGGAGGAGAAACTGTTGAATAAAATCTTTATTTAGATTTTTTTCTGCACAAAAGCATACTCTTAGCTTGAAATTATTCATATTGAATCACTGAATGAATATGGTTTGTTTTGGGGATGTTTATCTTTTGGTATGTATCTGGACTTTCTAAGTCTATTAACAATAAAGTTTTTGGGTGAACTACTGTAACACTTTAACAAAGAAACCCAAACACATAAGCTAATTTGAATATATAAATAAGTATACAGATTATTTTTAAATAAGCAAAATAAACCTGTTTTGATTTATTTTTATATAGCTTTTTATCTTAATCTTCATTAGGCAAGGCAAGGCAAGGCAAGGCAAGTTTATTTATATAGCACATTTCATACACAGTGGCAATTCAAAGTGCTTTACATAAACAAGAATAAAAAAGACAAGTATAAGAAAAAAGAAACAGATAAGAAAAATGATTAAAAACAGATTAAATGTTTTAAAAACAGGTTATAAAAGAATGAAAAAAAAAAGAAAGACAATAGTGTGATCTGTCGGATGTAGCACAGTGCTCATTTAGTAAAGGCACAGCTAAACAGATGTGCTTTCAGTCTGGATTTGAATGTGCCTAATGTTGGAGCACATCTGATCATTTCTGGAAGCTGATTCCAGCAGCAAGGGGCGTAGTAGCTGAAGGCCGATTCACCTTGCTTTGACTGAACTCTTGGAATTTCTAGTTTATGTGATCTTAAAGATCTGAAGGATCTGTTAGATTTGTTTTCAGTAAGCATATCTGTAATGTATTGAGGTCCTATGCCATTTAGTGATTTATAGACAAGTAGTAAGACCTGAGGACAGGTATGATGTGCTCTGATTTTCCGGTTCTGGTCAGAATCCTGGCCGCAGTGTTCTGTATGAACTGCAACTTTCTGACTGTCTTTTTGGGAAGGCCCGTGAGGAGGCTGTTATAGTAATCCACCCTGCTGCTGATAAAAGCATGAACAAGTTTCTCTAAGTCTTCACTGGAAACAAAACATCTAATTCTTGCAATGTTTTTGAGATGATAGTATGCTGATTTACTAACTGCTTTGACATGACTACTGAAACTCAGATCTGATTCCAGAGTCACACCAAGATTCTTGACCTTATTTTTTGTTGTTTGACCCTTAGAGCCAAGGTACTCATTCACCTTAAGAACCTCATCTCTGTTCCCAAACGCTATAACTTCAGTTTTCTCTTTGTTTAACAGAAGAAAGTTTTGGCAATTCCAACTGTTAATTAATTAGCATTAGTGTACTTTGCTAGCATTAGATTTAGCTCTTATTTTTACACTGTTTCATCTTTTTTTTTATGGTTGTATAACATGGCCTCATTTTAAATGGAGCTTCAAACAACAAACAACCTATTCAAGGATGCCAAACATAAATTAATTAGCATATGTCAGCATAAAAAACACATTATTTTTAGGCAAATCTGGTTTATTTTAAATTCTTGTTGTCTTCAAGTCTTTAAATCTTCAGGTTTATATAAGCTAAAGTGTTAGCACATATTTTTACACCATCTCTCCTCTGTTTTTACAGTTAACATGGCCTTTAAAATGTTTTATAGCTCCAAAATGCACTACTGACAACTTACTGGCAGGCCCCTTTTACATTTTTTTACATTTTACATTAGCATAGCTTGTTAATGTTAGCTTTAGCCTTTATTTTTACACATTTGTTTAAGGTTAAATAACATGGTGTCATTTTAGTATTTCCATAATTCTTTTTTCCCCAAGCAGAAGACATCAAACCGCTCTAAGTCCCCAGACTTTGTGTATTTCAACACAAACAAATTACACTCATAACCTTTAAGTAAGCAAATAGGGTCAGTTTTAGTTGCTCATAGTCATTTTAACTACAAAACTGTGTGTTTCTTAGACTTAAGCATTTGCTAACATCCTGAACTCATATTTGTGAATATTAACATAAAACATACAGTAACACACATTAAGTAAGCAAATCAGGTCCACTTTGATTTATTGGTGTCTTTAAGCTTCTAAACCTAAACAGTAACATCAACATAGCTTGCTAGCAGTAGCGTCAAAACTTATTTTTACACCATTTCTGCTCTGTTTTTGTTGGATAAATAACATGGCCCCACTTTAAAATGTCTCTCTCAAGCCGCAGACGACTTACTGAGATTCCTTAAATCATACTCTGCTCTTTGTGGCTCTTTGGCTTTCACAGTGATGAATTACTAAGGAGATCTTTCTCCCAGTTTTGTTTGTGGTGTGTTATGTTCCTTTAGCAGAACATGCTGTGTAGAGAGACACAGTAGATGTCTTCTATGTTTCATAAGAGCTGTGAGTGGGTCAGAGGGTTTGTGTGTTTGTGTGCTTTCAGGCTATAAAGCCACATCAGCCAGTTCCACCCCTGTTCCGTTTGGACTTCATTCACTGTAATTGTGCTTGTTGACAGTAACTCTAAGAGGCATCGGCCATGTAGTTTCCATGAATTTCTTCAGCCTTCTGACTGGGCTTCCCCATATTAACTTGCACTAACAGAATGAGTTAAAATAGTAAATGATTCACCTGACTCAAGATTTGATATGATTCACAATGGTAATCTCATGATTCACGATTTTTAACTAAATTATTTGAAACAAATTTTAGGTGAAGAGCCCTTTAATTTTTTTCTTAAATGCTGCACATTTTTTGCTAAATAATATATTTTCTGCCATAACTAAATTGCTAATTAACAAATTAAATAAACAAATGTAATTTAAATAAACAAATTCCAAAAAAACAACAACAACTACAGTACAAACCAAAGAAAACACATTAATATAAACCAACTAAAACTGTGCTGGGATTAAAATTTTTTGTTTAAGAAATATCAGCATATCTATGTTTTCAGGTATAAACTGAGGTCTTTGCACCGGGAACTGAGATGGCTGGTGTGGAGAGGAAAGCCTTTCCTAAGCCAGAGAGCAGTGTGTACAGAGGTGGTCAACAGCCCTTGTGCTCCAGGGGACTGACCACTGGCATAAAATACTGATTCTAAAATTACTAATTATAAAGTAGATAAGAGACAGGAGTTGAAGATGATTATGAAGGTGAATAGTTAATATTACTTTTATAATTAATTAGTATAAGTATCAGTGTGATGCACTTAAGAAGAGATAATCTTCAATATTTTAAATATTCAATAATAAGCAAATTATTAAAATATGCATAAACTAATCTGAAAAGGAGAGAGTAAAAATAATCTAATACATGCTTCTGTAACAGAACAACTTTCTCTTTCAGTCTGAAAAACATTTTCACACTTTCGCTATGAAAACACTGATGCACCGTGTGATCTTCATAGCACTCGTCGGAGCAAGCGGAGCTGCAAATCATCCGGTCCGCGTGTTTTGGCTTATTATATTTTTTGCATATATAGACGTCTGTGACAGTAGTTTTTCACTGTGCTGATGGTTTATGTGCATCATATTCGTTGTTCTGTTAGTGTAAGTAAATGTCTTTTTGCAGTATTTGCACACAGTTTGTGTTTTGTTTGACGCACTTCACCGCTGTCATTTTACTCTGCCGCTCCACCTCTTGCTTGCCACTGATGTGCAGATAAAGTGAGATTGCGCCTGTATAAACAGCACCCCATCTGTTCAAAACATGTAACGCAATTCATTCAACATTTGTACCAGTTTGAATCGTCACATATTTGATCGATTTTCAACCGAGTCACGGTGAATCATTACAACCCTATACTGTAGTTCACACAAAAGATAATTTGTTGAGGACAAAATTAAAACTCATAAACTTCAGTTTTGATGCAAACTTTTGTGTGTTCAATAATGTATTTAATAGTGGGCATAAACAGAGGTCATCACTGGAATGTTTCATCCTTTTCAGTGTTTACAATATTTCCCTAACAGCATGGCCAATTAAAAAAAGGTGCATACAATGATATTATATTTTTTCCAAATTATTTTGTTATTTGGTATCTTAAGACCCAAGGTGTTTTTTTTACATACATTTTTTATTTCTCTTTGCTATTTGGACTTATTGGAACCTAATTAGAATAAAAATATAAGTATCATCTTTTGATATGATGTACTGTTAGAGAAAAATTATGTCCATATATGTGAACTCACAATATATGTGAATTTACATAAAACACTTTTTCCAGAATGTTTTTTAATGCATACTGTATTTAACATAGAATTTTTTTTTTATACTTGCTTTGACTATCAGAGAGTAAAAACAACATTTTTTTTTCCATTTTGGACAGTTAAAAATAGGGTTTGGGACATTTCATATGCTGCAAAACAGTTGCAGGATGACACTGTATGTCTGTAACAAAATATAAAACATTCAAAGTATTTTAAATAGCCACTTAAGAGCTAAAAATGTACTGTCCACGTATGTGGACACTCAAGCCCTAGGAGGTTATGCTACATAGGACATCCTATAATGCAGAAACAAATACTCACTTGCAATCTCTGATTTTCATATTTTGAAGCATGTGTCTTTAAAATGCAAAATTGAATCTGTGTTTTGGGGTTTTGTCTTAGTGGGTATTTTCATTTATTCATTCATTCATTTTCTTTACGGCTTAGTCCCTTTTATTAATCCGTGGTCGCCACAGTGGAATGAACCGCCAACTTATCCAGCACATGTTTTGCGCAGTGGATGCCCTTTCAGCTGCAACCCATCTCTGGGAAACATCCATACACACTTATTCACACTCATAAACTACGGACAATTTAGGCTACCCAATTCACCTGTACCGCATGTCTTTGGACTGTGGGGGAAACCGGAGCACCCGGAAGAAACCCACGCGAACGCAGGGAGAACATGCAAACTCCACACAGAAACGCCAACTGACCCAGCCGAGGCTCGAACCAGTGACCTTGATGCTGTGAGGTGACAGCACTACCTACTGCACCACTGCGTCACCAGTGGGTATTTAAACCGAAAATTTTATTAGGTACCACTTTATTAGGTACACCTGTCCAACTGCTCGTTAGCGCAAATTTCTAATCAGCCAATCAAATGGCAGCAACTCAATGCATTTAGGCATGTAGACATGGTCAAGATGATCTGCTGCAGTTTAAACCGAGCATCGGAATGGGGAAGAAAGGAGATTTAAGTGACTTTGAACGTGGCATGGTTGTTGGTGCCAGACAGGCTGCTCTGAGTATTTCAGAAACTGCTGATCTACTGTAATTTTCAAGCACAACCATTACTAAGGTTTACAGAGAATAGTCAGAAAAAGAGAAAAAATCCAGTCAGCGGCAGTTCTGAGTTCACAAATGCCTTGTTGATGCTAGAGGTCAGAGGCCAGACTGGTTCGAGTTGATAGAAATGCAAAAGTAACTCAAATAACCACTCGTTACAACCAAGGTATGCAGAAGAGCATCTCTGAACGCACAACACATCGGAACTTTAGGCGGATGGGCGACCGAGGCTACAGTTCACACAAGCTCACCAAAATTGGACAACAGTAGATTGGAAAAACGTTGCCTGCTCTCGATTTCTGCTGCAATATTCGGATGGTAGGGTCAGAATTTGGCATCAACAAAAGGAAAGCATGGATCCATCCTGCTTTGTATCAATGGTTCAGACTGGTGGTGGTGTAATGGTGTGGGGGAAATTTTCTTGGCACACTTTGGGCTCATTAGTACCAACTGAGCATCGTGTCAACGCCACAGCCTACCTGGGTATCGTTGCTGACCATGTCCATCCCTTTATGACCACAGTGTACCCATCTTCTGATGGCTACTTCCAGCAGGATAACGCTCCATGTCATAAAGTGCAAATCATCTCAGACTGGTTTCTTAAACATGACAATGAGTTCACTGTAGTCAAATGGCCTCCACAGTCACCAGATCCTAATGTAATAGAGCACCTTTAAGATGTGGTGAAACGGGAAATTCTTATCATGGATGTGCAGCCGATAAAAACTGCAGCAGCTGTGTGATGCTATCATGTCAATATGGACCAAAATCACTGAGGGATGTTTCCAGTAACTTGTTCAATATATGCCACAAAGGATTAAGGCAGTTCTGAAGGCTAAAAGGGATCCAACCTAGTACTAGTAAGGTGTACCTAATAAAGTGGCCGGTGAGGGTAGACATGTAAGTTATGTGATTGTAAAAGCAAAAAGGTGTGTTGCACAATAAATTGTTGAGGCTGAGAAAAAACAATGCTGTAATCAAAGGTAACAGAAATTCCGCTAACATTATTTTCCTTATGTTTATATCTTGTAATACTTTAAGATAGAGTTCTGGTGTTTTTATGACGTGCATTTGCCTAATCAATCTAAGCTTTTGTCACTGGTAGTTCCTATTGTGCTAGGTTAAACCAGGGATGGGCAAACTTGATCCTCAAGGGCCGGTGTCCCTGCAGAGTTTTGTTCCAACACTAATCAAACACACCTGAACACTAATCAGTGTCTTCAAGATCACTAGAAAGCTACAGGCAGGTGTGTTTGATTAGGGTTGGAGCAAAACTAAGGACACCGGCCCTCTAGGATCAAGTTTGCCCAACCCTGGGTTAGACTGTACAGTACTTTGAAATAGGAGTTAATTTGGTTTTGTACTATACATTTCAACGAATTGGTGGCTAATTCTTCTTTTTAGGGATCTAGCAATATACCAATAACACACATACATTTTGGTTCACAATATCATAGGTGTCAAACTTGATTCCTGAAGGGCCGCAGCTCTGCACAGTTTTGCTCCAACCATAATCAAACACAGCTGATCCAACTAATCAAGGTGTTCAAGACTACTAGAGACTATTAAGCAGGTGTGAGTTGAAGGTGGTTGGAGCTAAACTGAGCTGCGGCCCTCCAAGTATTGAGTTTGAGACCATTGACAATGTGGAAGCAATGTACGGTTCAGTTAGGTTTGGTTCTTTGCTATGTTTTTAAAGTATTGTGCCTTTTTTTGGATTTGGTTTGAATATCATTACATCTATCTCATGAATTCCGAATGCACTGTACATTTAATAGTCTATCCTTGATGACAATATTCCTTTTATTAAAAAATTATACACAAAACACATTTCTTTAAAATTTAAAGTTATCAATACATGTCTGTATATAGTCATCTGTTCTATTCTATCTCCCTTCTCAGTGTCTTTGTGTGGATTAGCAAACTCTCTGACCCATAAAACTCTCAGGCTAAGAATTCGGAATAGTAGCAGCACATGCATAGTGTGTGAGAGACTGTCTGACAAGAACACATAGTCCCCTTCAGGAAAGGCAAGGAGCACAGCCAGCAGGCAGAGAGACAGAGGAACATTTTATACACACTCCTCATCCTCCTCCACCACCAAATGAGAACATCAACCTTTGGGTTGATCTAATGCAAGCCTGAAGCACGAAAACCTCCACACCTACCACATGACTCAGCTTTCGCTTCACCACAGCATGGCGAGGCCCACTGTAAATACCAGACCTGTTTTATTTTTTTATTTTTGTCTTGTCAACAGAGCTTTTAACATTAAAACATGTTGTGCAGTTTGGATTTTGTGAGGGAAATAGGCTGCTTTTCCTGACGTGTTTGTTTTATTGTGTGTGTTTTGATATAAAACACCTGAGACAAACATGCTTTGGGTTTGGCAGCGCTGTGGCTTGCCTCTGATTGGTCTGTTTGCTCATCCAATCCTGAGATTTCTGAGTTCGCCTCCCAAAATATATGACCAAAAAATGAACTGAGTGAGAGGGAATGTGAGAGAGGCCTGATGCATCTGCTAGTACATTTATTCAGCCTGCCCTGTTTTCTCTCACACTGCAAAAGAATGCAGTGTGTGAGTGTGTGTGCATGTGAAAGATTTCAGGCACGTTTAGAAGAATAATTGGCAAAGCTCTTCTAGTTGAGAAAATATATGGCCATGTGCTCCCTATGTGCACCCTATATACACCCAGAAAATCACATGCGCCGTACATGTGCGTCATGTGAGCTTCACATATTAAAATCACCTGTGAAAAAAACATGTTTGTTCGGAACATATGTAAAAAAAAAATAGCCAGCCAAGTCACTTAAAAAACAAACTCTTATTTTGTGGAAAACACAGTGTTGAATGAAATAGAACAGCTTAGAAAGCTCTTAGGCCCCGTTTACACTAATACGTTTTAGTTTTAAAACGCATAAGTTTTGCTATGGTTATGCCATCCGTCCACACTACACCAGAGTTTTCGAGCCCCGAAAAAGGAGCGTTTTGAAAACTCTGGAGAGGCCGTTTTCATTCTAAAACGCTGCTGCTCCGTGTCAGTGTGGATGGGAGAAAACAGAGACATCTGAAAACGGACGCGTGGCTGCAGACATTCACCTATCTGATTGGGGCTTTTTCCTCAATATTAAGTAGCCTTCACACAGTTCAGTCTTACATCCTCTCCGTGTAAGTTCAGACTTATACTTTATAAAGTCATTCACATCACCCTGGCGATGCTGTTTCTTAACAATAAAATAAAAACATGATGCGGGGATCTGCCTATTTTCATTTTGATATTAGCATTTTAACAGACAGCAGAAATGTTGAGGCGTCGCGTAGCTGCATAATATGAGCGTCATCTTCATACATATTTATAACAAAACGGAGCCTATAACAATACTGCCTCCTTTCAGTTTCATTGAAAATACAAAACATACCCTCTTTTTCATTGAATATCAGTTTTAATAATTAATAATGACCATTATAAAATTATAACGTGCAATAAGTTTATACAATAGAGAAAATAAAGGCAAGCAATCAGTCAGATGTGCAGAATCAGTGTCCGCGGTTACATTAATTAAGATATTAAACTGTCTTATCTTTGCACTCAGCCAAAGCACGTTACCTGAGAACAAGTAATAGATTCAAAAGACCAAAGTCGGAGAATATGTCTTTAGATGTAGACAACAAGATGAATTAAATATCACGTTTAACAAATATAGTGAGATTAGATCTAGCGGGAGATCCTTGATGAACAGTCTGACGTGCACGGCTCTCATATGGGTAGATGCTCAAAGCACGCTGCAGTGCATGTCAGAGAGTGTGTGTGTGTGTGGTCACGTGATCACCATTTTAATGTAGAGGGAGAGTTGTTCAGAAACGCTGGGTGAAACGCTGGATGTGGATCGTTTTAAACACTGTTTTAAAACTAAAACGTACTAGTGTAAACGAGGCCTTAGAAAGATTACAACTACTGTAGGTGTTATTGTTCACACATTGCAAAACCATGATTTGGTTCATGGTAAAAGAGTCATAGTATGGTTTGGTTCAGTGTGGTTCTCTTTGCTGTGGGAGCTGGGGTTGTGTGGCACAAGCATTGTTAAGGCTGGGACACACCATGCTGATGCCAAAGAACTAGAACAGACAAAAACTGACTGTTGTAACCTCGTGTCTGCTCTCGTCTAGACCAAAAAGCTGCATGTGAACACACTGAATAGTCAGCAGCTGACTGAAATGAGGAGATGTTCTGTGCCTGCACGGGAAGATGTGTCTTTCCACAAGCGCAGGGGGCTGGAGTCTGTTTTCTCATTCCACAAAGGCAAACCTGATCTTGAGATAAACTCTTACAAGCTGAAAACAAAGCAGCATTTATTGCCATTTTCACAGTACTTTCAAAGTACTTGTCACTTACCGCAGAGGGATTCAATCTAGTGATGGCCGATCGTGAATGAATTGTTCTTTCTAACCAACTCTTCTAAGTGAACTGGTCAAACCAGTTCACTAAATCAAACTGACTCGTTCATGTCTCCAGTAAGCACTTATGCACAAAATTACTTACTTTTTTGGGAAGACTTTATTTTGATGGTCCCTATGGCACATTTTGTGGACTAAAAGCTGCATTACAACTACATGCCAGTTAATTCTCATTTGAGTATTAGTAGACTGTCTGCTTAATAGCTTCTGATAATGCTCCTTCAACAGACATTTAACTGACCACTTGTACTTTGCCTGAGGAGAATTACTGTAATGCTATGGCTTAGGAGAGGCTGCCTATCGGTGCCAAGTTAAGTTCTCTTACATTTTTAATTCCACTACAAAAACATCCTGCTCTTTAGCAGTTATAACTATATTCATTGCATTATAGGATAACTTCAGGTGGATGGCAAGCAGGTGGACACAGCATAAAATAGAGCGGCTGGATCAGGGGTGTGAGAGAGAAACTATACTGCCTTCTCAATTTATGTTCGGTTGCAAACAAGAAAATCACCATCCGATCACCAATTCATCATTGGACGTGTCAATCAAACATCAATTTAAAGCAATATTACCATTAATTATTTTCAATGAAACTCAAGTGGACTATTCCAAATATATATTAGTCAATACTGAATCCATGACAGGACAGAGGCTATTAAAATATGGTCTCGAAACCGAGTTTGAGTCTTGAGCCTTTCAACATTGAATCAGGAGCTAGTCAGTAATCAATACCTGCAGTTGGATTTTAAGATTGTGATTAAGTGGTTCGGGGATCACTTATTACATTAGTAATGAAGAGTTCAGGTTGATTAGAACCTCTTCTGTGCTGATTATGTCCATCACAGCAATGCCACAACCTCATTAATTGTTAAACCCAAACCTGCAGTGCTCATTACAGCTTGATTACAGCTTGACATCTTTTTAAATGAGGGATATTATGTATTGCGTAATGTGTGGAGTAAATAGTAAATCAGACTCAGTGTTGTTTCAGTGAATGGACGCAGCTGATTCTTTTGTACCATGTGCTAAATAGTCACATGATGTTATGCTATCATGAAAACGGAGCTCGAGTTCACGAACACTGTGCGTTTTTGTTCCAGTGCTGAAGAGACAAGTGAGTCCAGAGGAACTTCAGACTCCTGGTGGACCTTACATAAAGAAGACATTCACAGTAAGTCATTCACTCACACTGCTGCCAAATGTGCACAGACTCCAAGCTCTAATTGCATAATTTACTATGTTTGGTTCTGAGAATCAATTTACAGGCAGAAAAAAGTTCAGAAATAAAAATAGCGACAGGAAGTTGTTCCCTCAGATGCATTCAAAGCCTCAGATGGATCAACAGGAAAAGCCAGAAGCAAATCAGGATTGCGTGATACTTGTCTTCAGCTTTCATGTATATTATTTAAGATAAGAATTAAACAAGAATTAATTGTGTCCACTAAGTTATACTTTGTTATTATTTGTCTGTGTTTATATATAAATCAAATATTTACAGTAAGTTATACCCCAAAAAATTGTGATGAATGTAACTGTGCTTAAATTGTTTCATTGTACCAATTGTATCATCATTGCGATACTGGCAACCTGAACTGTATTGACAAAAAAGAGTTTTTATGCCCAAACAATCTATATAGGCATGTTTAGAACAAGAAATGAAGAGTTCAGATGCAAAAAGTTCTAAGTGCCATCTGATTTTTTCTTCTCATTTTTTTTCTCAGGCTCAGAAATTATAGGCTCAGTAATCAGTGTAGGTTGAGTAATTTCATTTCTATGACATAGACTAGATTAATTTCATGGCCTTTAAAGTGAAATAACTGAAGCTAAACATAGGAGGTGGAGAAAAATTCTCATTTTAGTAGAAACTTTCAGAAGATTTAATTTAAATACTTAATTTAAAGGGTCATGAAACCACCCTCTTGTAGTTCAAGTCTACCTCAGAATTTTTTCAAACAATGCTCCGGCAGGGGCGTGGAGTGCTGTGAGCAGAGGGATGAGTGGGGTGGCTGGCAGAACAGGGAAAAAAAAAGGACTTTTGTCAGTTGGCTCACCAGCTCAAGATAAATAAAATCTGATACAAAATGTGAGGAGACGCATAATTTTATAGTTTATTTACAAAGTTAAAATGCAAAGAAATAAACAGTAAGTAATGCAGTTACATATACGATAGGCTGTTTGTAATTTCATATAATATGTAACCACAATTTGTTATATCATTATAAAGATAATCATGTTTATATAAACACTATAAATGAGGAGGACTTCTCTTCTCCTCAATCCCGGGTCTGAATGCAGACAATGTGGATAGCAGTACAGCAGGTCTCATTCCCCAATCTATTCCAACCATTAGCCCTGCCGGTAATCTGGAGGATTTTAAACATGGATATAAATGATATACAGTAGGCGATGTGTCTGAATGGTAACGAACTCAAAAGACAAAGTCCACCATTCTTCAATTTTCGTACAGCTCTCCCCACAAAAATGCTTGCTGCACACAAACAGGTTGACAGCATTGCAGGGAAAGCCATGCAACAAACTCTGTGGATCATGGAAACAAAAACTTTCGACCCTTCATGAACAGCTAAATACTGCATGTCTCACAGCTTGGCAGGTTTGTCCATATTAGTCTGTCATCAGAAAGCACGTGCAGTCATGAATAATTAAGAAGCAGGGTCTTCTCATAGAATAAGAAAACTCAACTATAAATAACAATGAGAAACCGACACGTCATCACTCCACTAGCAGATTCACGCTATGTCACCGATTTTGATCCCGCCCCAAAAATTATTTTTAAAATTATTTTAAATTAGCTGACTAAATTATCCAGTTTTCCCCACTATTAAAGCTGACAGGTGCTAACGTTGTCTTAAATGATGCTCAACACACACAAATCTGTTAAAATCTCAAAAAGAGTACCCTAGGGAAGATCACAGTGTAGCCTTTAAAAACTTTTAAGTTAAGCTGATTGATGATGATTTTCTGAGTTTTTTTGACAAATTTATTCTCATAGAAATTATTTTGAACTTTACATGTTTTATTTTATTATTATTGGATTACTATGTATTCCTTTTGTTAATTCAGTTTGATTCAGACACTAATATATAACATTGCACAATTGCCTGTTTTTTGTCTGTACATACATTACATTAAAATAAAATAAAGTAAATAAATAAGAAATAAGAAACAAGAATTCACATTGTGGTAATATGGACACAGTGGGAATGATAAAAGTAATTTAAAAGCATTTAAATAAGTAAAGGTGCTGGATGTATGTGTTTGCAGATTGTGGGAGATGCAGTGGGCTGGGGCTTTGTGGTGAGGGGAAGTAAACCCTGTCACATTCAGGCCGTGGACCCTGGTGGACCCGCGGCAGCAGCGGGAATGAAGGTACAGTACAACACTCGTCATGAATTAGGACATTTTTTTGAAAGTGGGAAAATATCATGACCACATTCTGATGTATCTGAAGCCAGAACTATTTAATTGTTAGTGTTATGCTCAACATCCAACATGAATCTTATACAGTGTTGGGTAAATTACTTTAAAACAGTAATTAATTGCTGATTACTAATTGCATCCTTAACATTGTTTTTAAATTACTTTTCAAATGACTTTGTCTAAAAAGTAACGTAATTACTCAATATGTAATTCATTAAAACATAAATCTCAAAACAGACAATTAAAAAATTTATTCCTTTAAAATTTGAGTCAAATAGAGCCTTATATATTTTAAAAATGTAATACTAAAGAAAAGTTAAACATCATATAAATCAAAACACAAAATATTTCAAGGTAATAATACTTATCATATATTATCATTCATTTCTTACTCAATTGTTTATTATGCATGTGCAGTCATCTTGATAAATGAAACCTTATTTCATTGATAAATATAATTACTGTCAAAACAAATTTTTATAACAAAAAGAACAGTTTCTCTGCTTCACTGAATTGATTTATACAGAGCGGTTGAATTTATGTACAGTATTTATGGCAAGTACATTATTCATTCATTCATTTTCTTGTCGGCTTTGTCCCTTGCGGGGTCGCCACAGCGGAATGAACCGCCAACTTATCCAGCACGATTTTACGCAGCGGATGCCCTTCCAGCCGCAACCCATCTCTGGGAACTTCCACACACACATTCACACTCATACACTATGGACAATTTAGCTTACCCAATTCACCTGTACTGCATGTCTTTGGACTGTGGGGGAAACCGGAGCACCCGGAGGAAACCCACGCGAACCCAGGGAGAACATGCAAACTCCACACAGAAACGCCAACTGACCCAGCCCAGCCGAGGTTCGAACCTGCGACCCAGCGACGTTCTTGCTGTGAGGCAACAGCACTACCTACTGCGCCACTGGGTTGCCCACAAGTACATTATAAGTAACTGTAATAAAATTACCTAATAATAAAAGGCAATCCCTTACTTTCATTTATCAGTGCACAAGTAATTTAATTACTGCTGCTCTTATATTGTGTACATTTAAGATTGTCTGAACTTTTTTTACTGTCAAAAATTGGTAATTTGTTCAGAAATCTCAAAAAAAGATCTCTCAAAGATTTTAAAAAACACTGAACTGACTGAAATTTCAGTAATACAACTGTACCTTTAGAGCAGGGCTATTCAATTGGCGGCTTTTCAATTTGTTCCGGCCCTCTAAATAGGATGACCAAGACATCAAAGATAAATTTAGTTCAGTCAAAAAATGGCCGCTATAGTTATGAAGTGACATGCGTCTGTTCAATACAGCACGAGCTGCAGTTAAAGGCTGCCAGAGCGTGAGTCACCTGGCTTTAAAGGCTGATTTATACTTTTGCGTCAAGCGCACGCGTATGCTACGGCGCAGCCTACGCGTGGTTGCATAGCCCTCGTCGTGGCCTTCGGCGACGGTGACGCGCATCTCTCAAAAAATGTACAGTTGCAATCAGAATTATTCAACCCTCTGATTTATTAGCCCCCCTGTTTATTTTTTCCCCCAATTTCTGTTTAACGGAGAGAAAAAATTTTCAACACATTTCTAAACATAATAGTTTTAATAACTCATCTCTAATAACTGATTTATTTTATCTTTGCCATGATGACAGTAAATAATATTTTACTAGATATTTTTCAAGACACTTCTATACAGCTTAAAGTGACATTTAAAGGCTTAACTAGGTTAATTAGGTTAACTAGGCAGGTTAGGTTAATTAGGCAAGTTATTGTATAATGATGGTTTGTTCTGTAGACTATTGAAAAAAAATATAGCTTAAAGGGGCTAATAATATTGACCTTAAAATGGGTTTAAAAAAATTAAAAACTGCTTTAATTCTAGCCTAAATAAAACAAATAAGACTTTCTCCAGAAGAAAAAATATTATCAGACATACTGTGAAAATGTCCTTGTTCTGTTAAACATCATTTGGGAAATATTTAAAAAAGAAAAAAAAATTCAAAGGGGGTTCAATAATTCTGATTGCAACTGTAACTACATGTCGCAATGACGCGTAGCGCAAGCTCTGTGATTGGTTGGCTCGGTAGCGCTGACGAGTGTGGACGGGGGTGAGAGACGTGCGAGCCCGATGCAGCGAGTGTTTACAAGTGTCGAGTCCCGTGAAGGAGCTCCAGATGAAGACTATTGTTTTGTGTTTACCTTATTTCAGCCTCAAAACCCAGCGAAGAAACGTGACACAGAGGAACATAAACACCTACTGCTGGCTAGCGTTTCGGTAGTGTTACTGCAGAGCAACACCTGCAGAGCGCAGAAGTATAAATGCACAGCTACGCGTATTGCATGAGCCGTGAGTCACGCCGATCACTTGATGCAGAAGTATAAACCAGGCTTAAGCGAGTGGCACGAGCAGCCGAAAACATTTGCATACTTAATCGTAAAGGCTTCTCAACAATCCGTTTCTGTTGCACGGAATGAAACTGCTGCAACTAAACAATGTTATGCCACCTCTGCGCTAGTTTAAACTTCCGAGCTTATACACCAAGGCTGATACACACGCACACTGGATTAACTATAGCAGCGGGCCGTTCACATATCGCGTCTTTTCTGCGCGCAAGTTCGTTATTTCCAATGTAAGAATATATGCCAATATGTGCGCTCAAGCGGAGCGATGCGCTCAAGCCTTCCAGACGCCCCGAGTAGAAAGCTTGGTAAAGTTGGTTTTAGGTTTGATATTCGCCAGGCATCCGTGCACGCAGTTTTACAGATCATCTGCGAATTACATTAACAGAACCAAAACGCACAGTAATGCAAAGCAGACAAAATATTTCTAGAAGATTTCAGTAAATGGTTAGAGGCCAGAATGATTTACTAAAGGTAGCAAGGCTACTATACCTCTAACTATACGGTACATACATTGAAGAAATAGGCAATATTTCTTGTCATAAGCATACAGTACACATCAGCTAAAGCTCCTAAATGTTATTTTCTCACATTTTCCCCTTGTGTATACATCACACAAATATATAGGAAGAGATACAGGTATTTACAGTATTTCACCTAAATGTAAGCTTCTCATTCTAATGTGCGCTTACATTTCTAGGGACTAAACTGACTTACTACAGGAGAGATTTTCCCAATATTTCCAATAATATATGTACAGTACACAAACTTTAGAAAAATATTTATGCTAAATCAACCAACTGTAATTTTCTCACTCTAAAGATTCCCAGAGGCCAGACTTTCTTACTACAGGTCAAAGTTTGCCCATATTTACATTCATATTTGTAAAGTACAGTACATATTGAAGAAGAACACTTACAGTAATTCACCCAACTGTATTTCTTTGTGTGTGTGTGTGTGTGTGTGTGTGTGTGTGTGTGTGTGTGTGTGTGTGTGTGTGTGTGCGTGTGTGCGTGTGTGTGTGTGTGTGTGCGTGTGCGCGTGTGCGCGTGTGCGCGTGTGCGTGTGTGTGTGTGTGTGTAGCACATCCCCAGGAGCCAAACTGGCTTACTACAAGTGAGATTTATCCATATTTTTATTCATATAAAAATACAGTATGCAAGTAATATAGAAAAATGTTTACAGTAATTCACCCAACTGTACGTTTCTTATTTTAAAGGGTGAAGCACATTCCCAAAGGCCAGACAGACTTGCTACGCTTGAGATTTATTCATATTTCTATTCATATAAATATACGGTATACAAATAATTTTGACAAATATTTACAGTAATTCACACTACTGTAATTTAATGATTTTAAAGGGTGTAGTAAATTTGCATAGGCCAGACAGACTTACTACAGGTGAGATATAGCCATATTTTTATTCATATTTTTATTCATATTTGTACAGTACACAAATATTGAAAAACAATATTTACAGTAAATCACCCCACTGTAATTTTATGATTTTAAAGAGTGTAGTACATTCACAGAGTCCTCACTGACTTACTACAGGTGAGATTTTACCCTCATTTTCCCATATATAATTACTGTAAAGATTTTTCTTTAATATTTGTGTACTGTACAAATATGAGTGAAAATGTGGGTAGAATCTCACCTGTAGTAAGTCCTTAAGGCCTCTGTGAATGTACTACACCCTTTAAAATCATAAAATTACAGTAGGGTGAATTACTGTAAAGATTTTTAAAAAAATATTTGTGTACTACAAAAAAGTATACCATTAACTATAATATATTGTTATACATTCATTTTGGCCAGACTGACTTACTACAGGTGAGATTTTACCCATATTTTCATTCATATTTGTATAGTAAACAAAAAGCTTTAAAAAGTTACAGTAAATCACTACAGTAATTTTATGATTTTAAAGGAAGGGTGTAGTACATTCACAGAGGCCTCACTGACTTACTACAGGTGAGTTTTTACCCATTTTTTCATTTATATTTGTACAGTAAACAAATATTGAAGAACAATATTTACAGTAAATCACCCTACTTTAATTTTTTTTTACTTTATAGGGTGTAGTACATTCACAGAGGCTAGACTGACTTACTACAGGTGAGATTTTACCCATATTTTTCTTCAATATTTGTGTACTGTACAAATATGAATGAAAATATGGGTAAAATCTCACCTGTAGTAAGTCCATCTGGCTTCTGTGACTGTACTACACCCTTTAAAATCAGAAAAGTACAGTAGGGTGAGTTATTGTAAATATTTTTCTTCATTATTTGTGTACTGTACAAATATTAATGAAAATATGGGTAAAATCTCACCTGTAGTAAGTCAGTCTGGCCTCTGCGAATGCACTACAGCCTTTAATATCATAAAAGTACAGTAGGGTGAATTACTGTACGTATTTTTCTTCAATTTTTAAAAAAATATGAATTTTTAAAAAAATATGAATAAAAATATGGTTGAAATCTCACCTGTAGTAAGTCAGTCTGGCCTATTTAAATGTACTACACCTTTTTAAAATAAAAAAAAATTACAGTAAGGTGATTTACTGTAAATATTTTTCTTTTAATATTTGTGTACTGTACAAATCTGACTGAAAATATGGGTATAATCTCACCTGTAGTAAGTCAGTCTGGCTTTTGTGACTGTATTGCACCCTTTAAAATAATAAAAGTACAGTAGAGTGAATTACTGTACGTATTTTTCTTCAATTTTTGTGTACTGTAAAAATATGAATAAAAATATGGGTGAAATCTCACCTGTAGTAAGTCAGTCTGGCCTATTTGAATGTACTACAACCTTTAAATTCATAAAAGTACAGCATAGTTAATTACTGTAAATATTTTTCTTTAATATTTGTGTACTTTACAAATATGAATGAACATTTGGGTAAAATATCACCTGTAGTAAGTCAGTCTGGCTTCTGTAAATGTACTACAGCTTTTAATATCATAAAATTACAGTAGGGTGATTTACTGTAAATATTTTTCTTCAATATTTCTGTACTGTAAAAATATGAATGAAAATATGGGTAAAATCTCACCTGTAGAAAGTTCTTGAGGCCTCTGTAAATGTACTAAACCTTTTAAAATCATAAAAGTACAGTAGGGTGAATTACTGTAAATATTTTCCTACATTATTTTTGTGCTGTACCAATATGAGTAGAAATATGGGTAAAATCTCACCTGTAGTAAGTCAGTCTGGCCTCTGCGAATGCACTACAGCCTTTCATATCCAAAAAATAACAGTAAAGTGAATTACTGTAAAAAATTGTCTTCAGTATTTGTGTACTGTACAAATATGAATGAAAATATGGATAAAATCTCACCTGTAGTAAGTCAGTCTGGCCTCTGTGAATGTGCTACAGCCCTTTAATATCATAAAATTACAGTAGAGTGAATTACTGTAAATATTTTTCTTCAATATTTCTGTACTGTAAAAATATGAATAAAAATATGTTTGAAATCTCACCTGTAGTATGTCAGTCTGCCCTCTATGAATGTACTGCAACCTTTAAATTCATAAAAGTACAGCATAGTTAATTACTGTAAATATTTTTCTTTAATATTTGTGTACTTTACAAATATGAATGAACATTTGGGTAAAATATCACCTGTAGTAAGTCAGTCTGGCTTCTGTAAATGTACTACAGCTTTTAATATCATAAAATTACAGTAGGGTGATTTACTGTAAATATTTTTCTTCAATATTTCTGTACTGTAAAAATATGAATGAAAATATGGGTAAAATCTCACCTGTAGAAAGTTCTTGAGGCCTCTGTAAATGTACTAAACCTTTTAAAATCATAAAAGTACAGTAGGGTGAATTACTGTAAATATTTTCCTTCATTATTTTTGTGCTGTACCAATATGAGTAGAAATATGGGTAAAATCTCACCTGTAGTAAGTCAGTCTGGCCTCTGCGAATGCACTACAGCCTTTCATATCCAAAAAATAACAGTAAAGTGAATTACTGTAAAAAATTGTCTTCAGTATTTGTGTACTGTACAAATATGAATGAAAATATGGATAAAATCTCACCTGTAGTAAGTCAGTCTGGCCTCTGTGAATGTGCTACAGCCCTTTAATATCATAAAATTACAGTAGAGTGAATTACTGTAAATATTTTTCTTCAATATTTCTGTACTGTAAAAATATGAATAAAAATATGTTTGAAATCTCACCTGTAGTATGTCAGTCTGCCCTCTATGAATGTACTGCAACCTTTAAAATCATAAAATTACAGTAGGGCGATTTACTGTAAATATTTTTCTTCAATGTTTGTGTAATGTACAAATATGAATGAAAATATAGATAAAATATCACCTGTAGTAAGTCAGTGAGGCCTCTGTAAATGTACTACACCCTTTTAAAGCATAAAATACAGTAGAGTAAATTACTGTAAATACTTTTCTTCAATATTTGTGTACTGTACAAGCATGAATGAAAATATGGGTATAATTTCACCTGTAGTAAGTCAATCTGGTCTATATGAATGTACTACACCCTTTTAAAGCATAAAAGTACAGTGGAGTGAATTATTGTAAAACTTTTTCTTCAATTTTTGTGTACTGTAAAAATATGAATAAAAATATGGTTGAAATCTCACCTGTAGTATGTCAGTCTGCCCTCTGTGAATGTACTACACCCTTTAAAATCATAAAATTACACTTGGGCGATTTACTGTAATTTTATTTCCAACATATTTGCTTACTGTATATTTTTTTATAAATGGAAATATGAATAAATCTCAAGTGTAGTAAATCTGTCTGGCATTTGGGAATGAACTACACCCTTTAAAATGAGAACATTACAGTTGGGTGAATTTTCTGAATTTATTGCATACTGTTTATTTAAATGAATGAAAATATGAATAAATCTCACTTGTAGTAAGCCGTTTTGGCTTCTGGGGTTGTGCTTCACACTTTAAAATGAAAAACAAAACACAGTAGGGTGAATTATTTTTCTTCAATATTTTTGTACTTTACAAATATGAATGGAAATATGGATAAACTCTGACCTTCAGAGTGAGAAAATGACTGTTGGTTGAATTAGAATTTTTCTAGAGTTTTTGTGTACTGTACATATATTAATGGAAATATTGGGAAAATCTCTCCTGTAGTAAAGTCAGTTTAGTCTCTAGGAATGTGAGCACACTTTTGAATGAGAAGCTTACATCTAGGTGAAATACTGTAAATATTTTTCCTATATATTTGAGTGATTTATTCATAAATGAAGAGGAAAATGTGAGAAAATAACATTTAGGTGCTTTAGCTGATGTGTACTGTATGCTTTTGAAAAGAAATGTTGCGTATCCCTGCTTTGTATGTACCGTATAGTTAGAGGTATAGTAGACTTGTTATCTGTATTAAATCCTCTAACCATTTACTGGAATCTCAGTACTAATCTTAATACTTTTTTTCTGCTTTGCGTTACTGTGTGTTTTGGTTCCGTCGATGTGATTTGCAGATGATCCCTAAAATTACCTGCGCAAATGTCTGGCAAATATCAAACCTAAAACCAACTTTACCAAGCTCGAGTAGCAAACATCTCATGCCGTAGCGGCGAGATTTGTGCGTGACTTTCTGTGCAATGGAAACAAAAGATATGTTAGACAAATTATTACAAATTAATAAAATGATTATGTATGTATGAACGCAGATGATAACAACAGTTCATTTAAATACTTACCTATTATAAAGCTTAAATTTACATTAGACGTGATAATTGTGAAACCATGATTATTCTTCAGACTATAATGGTACAACCAAAATCTATAATTGTTGCATCCATAATTGTTATGCTGTTCAAAACATAACATATGAATGTGTCTAAATGTTGAAGAAGCCTACTTAAGCACTGCACTGCTTTTGTTGCGCTTTGAAACACAACATTCAAATGTTGGTAAAAAAAAAAAAAGCCTATTGTGCAATGCACTGATATTATGTAGTTTCAAAATACAATTTATTAACATTTTAATGTAGAACAATTCAACGTGGGTGTCTTAAGGAGCAAAAATATAACACTTGGGTTCTTATATGCTGTTGTGTCATCACTCATATTGCAAGTCATATCTCTCCAGCCCCTCATTTGGGATGCTTTTCATGATTTTGCCCCCATGACAAACTAACTGAATAGCCCTGCTTTAGAGGGAAAGTGTTTGTCAAGAGATAGTGCTAAGGGTCAAGATTTGCCATAAAATATTGCTTTACCATAAAATGTTGTTGATGTTAGATTAGGATCTACCAGATACAGGTAGATAAATGACAGAGATTATAAACACCAACCCACCCACAATCATTTAGATTTGCCCTTAGTTCTCAATTCTACTCAAAATTGAGTCTATTGGTTTCATTCATTCATTCGTTCACTCAGATCTAGTCTAAATCCTCACTCACACCAAGAACAACATCTATAAAGATAAACATATAGACATTCACATACAATGTCAACCACTTTAAAGCATGATGGATTTTAATTGGCTATCAATGTTTATAACCTTCATTAGCTGTAAAAAAAATGTTCTGAAAGTAATTGCAACGACAATGTTGTTCTGTATTGTTACTGTATTATTGTTGTTAAATTCAGGATTATTTTTCTCAGTATCTGATTGTCTCCTTGTGGTGAAGAATAGGCCTTTAGAACTTTACATGTCTGTACAATATGCCTAATTTATAGTAGATGGAATAATATGTTTTGCATTCAGCTACTGTGACCCTAATTTATACCATAATGAAGCTTTACGGTTATGCAACTGTAAAAAAAACCTACTCCCTCAGCGTCACTTCTGAATGCTCATTACATAAGGTCATGTTTGCAGACTGAGTGCACTGTATGTGCTCAGTCTGTTTCTGCGGCAAAATCATTGTGCTTTTTAAAGACAACCTTTGAGCAGAAGCTGTAATACTGCACGTGTTAAATTACACCAGTCCTACCCCCAGTGTCTTCTTTTTATTGTAATGAACATTATTGCAAACACAATGAATCTCTATTAAACGTTTTACCAAATGAGCAAATCATACTGTGAAAATATTTACTCCAGTAATGAAACTGTTTGAATAGTTTATCCCACTTATTACACAGCTACTTGCCATAAAACATAAAAATGAAACGCAAAACATTCTGAGCCATAAACGTTTAAGTCTTTAAAGAAAAGGCAAAGCTGACTGAAAATGAAAATGGCCGAATGGAGTATACACTATATTATTCAGTTACAAGATGCCACCAACCAAGGAGGGCTGTTGTATGATACCTCATTCACACTAGCAGTGACTTTGTAGCTGCCTGTCACTCTGGCTGGCGATTGAAAACATTAGTGGGCATTCCCACCTTGAGTAAGTCTACAGCACGGAGAATACAACTGGCCTCTGCAGGAGCTGAGAGAGGATCGGATGAGCTCTGCTGATGCTCATATTTGCTGTAGCTCAAGAAAGTCGCTCTTCATTTGCATAAAGATTCTCACCTTTTTTGCATCGCTCAACACGCCCACCTTGTCATCAACAGATGCTGTTGCTCACATAGGCGGAGGTTGCCGGAAGTCACTCGCTCTCCGTTAAAATGAATGGTCACTTGTCGCTTTGCCGATGCGAGTCGCTTGTAGTGTGAATGTAGCTTAAGACTGAAGGACTTCAGTTTATGAAAACAACCACCGGAATGTACTTTATCCGACTTATTACATGACTACTTGCCACTAAATATAGAAATTAGATACAAAACATTGTTATGAGAGGTAATATTTTATTAGGTCTTTAATGAAAGGCAAAACTGACAGAAAATAAAATTGAACAGAGCATACATTAACCTACAGTACATATTAAGATGTCGCCAAACAGCTGCGAGACAGACAAGTGTATATATAAATGTGAAAGTACTCGCTGATAGTGAAGATAGTGTGAAGTAGTTTCATTAGTTGTTGTCTTGGAATAACATACCTTAGAACATGGGTCTCAAACTCGATTCCTGGAGGGCCACAGCTCTGCACAGGTTTGCTCCAACCCTAATCAAACACAGCTGATCCAACTAAGGTGTTCAAGACTACTAGAGACTATTAAGCACGTGTGAATTGGAGATGATTGTAGCTAAAATCTGCAGAGCTGTGGCCTTCCAGGAATTGAGTTTGAGACCATTACCTAAGAACAAAGAAGCCCAAACTAGGGCCCGTGGGCCAAAGTTGGCCCATGATAACCTTTGATTTGGCCCACCATCCCATCAGAGAAGAGAGAGAGAATTTTGGGGAGGGTTGAGATATAATACCTTTAAAACACAATGTCATTTCTAATTTAACGTAACCTTTCATTTGTTTTATTTTAAGCTACAAAAAAAAACTTTAATTAAATGTTTCAATTATATGTTGTAAATTATTATTACTATTTTTGTAATGAACATCCTGTTGCTCAACAGATACACCACAACTCATAAATCCTCAGTGAGCAAATCAAGGCAAAGGCAGGTGCAGCTTTACTAGTATAATCGGCATTAAACTCCATTGTGTCATAGATGGAATTCCTATGTTTTCATTATAATAGGTTAATTATAAAGTGTACATAAATAAATGGTTTCAGGTTCACCACTTTACTCAATTTACAATTGAATTCTTTAGAACCTAGTTGGAACAACTTAATTTTTAATGAGTAATCAGATTCAGCTCTTATGCTAGTGTTTATGCTACAAATGATTAGGTTCCTTTTACATAACTTTATTGAAAGTTATCATAACATTTTCTTTGTTGATTCAGATCATTTGCTTTTAGAGTGTATCTCTACACTGTAAAAAAAAATTACAGGGTTATTTTCCGGCAGCTGGGATGCCAAAAAAAAACGTAATTTAACAGCCTGTAACATGAAGTGGACGCTGACAACAGGAAGCGTGGATCCAAATGCAGATTTATTATGCAGAGAATGGTCAGGCAGGCAACAGTCAATACAGGAGCAAACAGATGTACACGAGCAATCCAGAGTCGTGGTTAGTAAACAGTAGTGTTGGGGTACTCGGACTTGTCACGGACTTGGGTAACCTTGTACTCAGACTTAACTCGGACTTGGACATTTTGGACTCGGAAAATATCATCAAGTATTTTTTGAATAAATAAAAGTATTATTATTATTGTTGGTATTATTATTATTATTATACAATTAATATTCTAAATAAATAACAGAAATTTGTTCTAAATGTAACTGGAACACAAAGACACAGTGGACTGGAGTAATATACAAAGATCATTTAAGAAGTCTTTTGCAAGAATATTAATTTAATTTGACAATTTCATAAGATAGAAAAAATATATTTTATAGAATTATCTGTGGGCAGCACAGTGGCGCAGTGGGTAGCGCTGTCGCCTCACAGCAGGAAGGTTGCTGGTTTGAGTCTCGGCTGGGCCAGTTGTCATTTCTGTGTGGAGTTTACATGTTCTCCCCTTGTTGGCTGCGTAAAACATATGCTGGACTAGTTGGCGTTTCATTCCGCTGTGGTGACCCCTGATAAATAATGGACTAAGCCAAAAGAAAATGAATGAATGAGTTTTAAGCTGTCTGGACTCTACCGGCCTCGACTCTGACTCAGATGTTAAGGACTCGGACTTAAGTCCGACTCGACCCCTTTTGGACTCGGACTTGGACTTGTACTCGACTGGTTAAGGACTTGGACTTGACTTGGACTCGACAAAGGTGGACTCGACCCCAACTCTAGTAAACAGGCAGATGGTCAAAAGGCAGGCAGCATACAGGAATAAACAAACAAAACAAGGTGAGGTTTAAAACCACAGCAAGACAAGGCAAGGAAAACTGCGTCGTAATGTTCACTATACAGTTTAACAAGACTCAGCACAGATGTGTGTGTGTGAGTGCTCTCTTTATAGTCCATGTAATCAGTTCATGAGCGGCCTCAGCTGTGAGTGTTTGCAATCAGACAGGATCTAAGCCAGGTGTACGAGTGGTGCATGACTGAATCTTGTAGTTCTTTTGCTGGCAGATTTGTAGTTTTTGTGACACAGTCGTTATTTTATGTTTTTTTTTTCTGGCACCTCAGCTGCCAAAAAAAAAAAAAAAAGTAAAATAACAGATTTTTTTTACAGTTTAATTACAGCTGCTAGCGTTGCACACACAACTGTAAAAGTTATGCCAAAACAGAGGTTCTAAGCACATGTTGACAATTAATCCAAATGGCAGGGTTTTAAAAACGTTATTTGTTTATCATTTGATGTTGATAATGGCAATGCTATGACTCATTTTAGATGACAGCTCCATTATGGGTTTACCAGGAAGGGCATGAAGGCTATGTAATTCATTAGCAGGATTTCTCAGAGAGTTAATTTAGTAGAGTTTTAAAAATATACCGTTTTCCCAAAAGGTGTAATTGTGTCAAATTACTGCATTGAAAAAGATTACAATCTGTGTATTGTGCCATATACTGTGTGATTTATATGCTCCATATTCATTAAGTTGTTTTTCTGCACTTTATGTCTTTATCAAAGTACAAAAAGGGTGTACTCAATGTGATTAAACACGAAACTGTGCTTTTCTCATGTTTTTCTCTACAGGTGTGTCAGTTTGTGGTGGCAGTCAATGGAATGAATGTGCTGAATATGGATTACAGGACTGTCAGCAACGTTATTCTCACTGGTCCCAGAACAGTGGTGATGGAGGTTATGGAGGAAGGAGAATATTGAAGAAGAGCTCTTCTGTTGTTTCTGTTATTCTCGGTCTCTCTCTTTCTCTTCTTCCTTTAGCTGAACTTTTCTCAGAGAGTGAACATTTCTGAGAAGTGAACCCTTGATTCTGTTCATCATTTCAATTCAAACTGTTAGCTTAAAGAGCATGACACTAATCCATGCTTTGAAATCCGTGCCTCCCATTGGCTCCTCACTGACTGTTACCGCTCCATGTCAGCTGAGGCTGTAACTGGACAAATTGTATGGGAAAAGCAGCTGCCAAAAATCATTTTTTAGCAGAGCTGTAGCATTTAAAACACTCATGTTTGCAAGACAGATGCCAAACTAATATATTTGTCTGCCATTCAGGTGAGAACACAATTTAGTGTTCTTTTATATTTGATTGTTTCTTCATTTAGAGTTCATGCTGTGACTTTTGGAGAGTAAAGGAAAATAATATAGCGTCAGGTATTTTTTTGATGTTAATTCTTCACATTACTTTAGTGTGGTTAGTTTAAATTCTATGGAAAATATTTTATATAACTGTCATGCTTGCAGAGACTTATGCTGGGTTCACACCAGAAGCAAAATGAAGTATTGTTACGAATAGATTACATACAGTACAAAGTCAATATAAATGTGCAAATATAGGCAATTTTCCACTGGGTGGCGCTAATTATGAATGTGCAGAATTTGCCTCAATCACCTCAGTCTTCCGCACAAGTTAAAATAATTCAGCTTAAGCAGAAAATTTGCTTGAGGTAGAAAAAAGAGAAGAGAAAACTAGTGTGTTTGGTGTGAGCCCAGCATTAGTGACATTTTATATATATATAGACATCCATCCAAATGCAGGTGACAACCAACAACAGCACTTACAGACTTGTGAAACTTAAGGGTGAATGTTAAAAAATCTACGCACATCTAAAAGATGCTGTAACTCCTGTTTTGTTTTAAAAAAAGTGTCTTGTGTAGTTTGAAGTTTTTGTCTTTTGTCTAAATGGCATCTAAAAGGCAAGTAATAAGCTGTATAATGTTACTATTATATGACAACAAACAGAAAACATCACTTTATAAAGTGTTAGGGCAAAAAAAAATACTTTATGCAAGTACAAATACGCAGACAGTTGGACGTTAACCTGCACTTTTGCTTTGCTTTGTCAGAAATACATCACAATTCTTCAAATTCATTCCAAATCTTAACCTTCTTTACTAAATGTTAGTTGAAAGAAATATAATTATGGAATCAAAATAAGTATGTTTGAATTGAAGTATGTGACATGGTGGCTCGGTGGTTAGCACTGTCGCCTCACAGCAAGAAGGTTGCTGGTTTGAGTTCTGGTTGGGACAGTTGGTATTTCTGTGTGGAGTCTGCATGTTCTCCCTATGTTCGTGTGGGTTTCCTCGAGGTGCTCCGGTTTCCCCCACAGTCCAAAGACATGCACTGTAGGTAAATTGGGTAAACAAAATTGGCTGTATGTGAGTGTGTGAATGAGTGTTTATGGGTGTTTCCCAGTACTGGGTTGGAGCTGGAATGGCATCCGCTGTGTAAAACATATGCTGGTTAAGTTGGTGGTTCATTCCGCTATGGCGACCCCTAATGAATAAAGGGACTAAGCCGAGGACTAAGCAATGAAGCAACACAATTGATGCTCATGATAAATGCATTCATACTACATTCATTCATTTTCTTTTCGGCGTAGTCCCTTTATTAATCTGGGGTCGCCAACTTATCCAGCATATGTTTTACGCAACGGATGCCCTTCCAGCCACAACCCATCACTGGGAAACATCCATACACACTCATTCACACACACTCATACACTACAGTCAATTTTAGCATACCCATAACCTATGCCACGTCTTTGGACTTGTGGGGGAAACCGGAGCACCCGGAGGAAACCCACGTGAACACGGGGTGAACATGCAAACTCCACACAGAAATGCCAACTGACCCAGCCGAAGCTCGAACCAGCGAGCTTCTTGCTGTGAGGCGAACGTGCTACCCACTGCGCCACCGCATCACCCTCATACTACACAAATTTATTTTCTTTTCTTTCAAAACAAGTACAAACTCAAAAGAGTTGAAAGCTATTTTATGAAGTGAAAACTGAGTATGTATTTATACGATGAAAATGTTAAAAATAAATAGAAAATAAATCTAATTTGCAGATGAGAATTCGTAGTAACAGATTTGCCAAAATGCTAAATAGTTACAAATTGCTGTTAAATGTTTTGGAGATTAAATACACTGCCTTAAGGGGGTGATAGTGTTACATTAAAAGATCATTTAAATCAAACTGAATCTATTTTGATTTAAATATGCAGAAATTGCCCTTTAAATAGCTTGCTCAGTAAGATTATCATCAAACTGTTGTTTCACAATGCTAAAACAAAAGACCAAACTAACCATAAATCAGACGTATGGTAATTTTCCATAGCCTGTGTTTTGAGTTATGGGCTGCGTCCAAAAGCTCTAAAAGGCTGTCTTAAGCGGCAGCATTTCAAGGTGGGAAGACATCAAGGCACATCCTCTTTACTTCCTGTCTTCAGACTGTTGAGCCAAAAAAAAAGAAGAAAAAAGATGGTGTCACGAATGGCTACTTGGGTGTCAGTTTGTGAGATTTCGATACATAGTTTACACATTTGTAGCGAGAAGTTACCATTGTAGTAAGCAATTTTCTTACTTATCACCAAAGCTCTCTCTATTTAGTTGTATACATGAGTAAATCATTCATTCATTCATTTTCTTTTCGCCTTAGTCCCTTTATTAATCCAGGGTCGCCACAGCGGAATGAACCGACAACTTATCCAGTACATGTTTTACGCAGCGGATGCCCTTCCAGCTGCAACCTAGCTCTGGGAAACATCCATACACACTCATTCACACTCATACACTATGGACAATTTAGCCTACCCAATTCACCTGTACCACATGTCTTTGGACTGTGAGGGAAACTGGAGCACCCAGAGGAAACCCACGCGAACGCAGGGAGAACATGCAAACTCCACACAGAAACGCCAACTGACCCAGCCAAGGCTCGAACCAGCGACCTTCTTGCTGTGCGGCGACAGCACTACCTACTGCGCCACTGCATCAGCACAAAAGTAAAAGATTATCCTCAATTTCACAAGGTGACTTGATGCACAAACACTGCCCACCAGAGTCACTGCCTGCTATGACAGCTATAGGCAACTATTCAGCTTCTTAGGTTTTCAGACTCAGCCATGAATTGCAGTCACTCGGACATCTAAAACAACATCACACAAAATGTTGGAGTACAGTTTGTACAATAGTGTCTGCTTTCTAGTACTTGTGTAAAGTGTTTATTGAGCCGTTTAACTGGAGAACTTTAAATACTGCCAGGAAAAAAATATATAATTTAGGATAGTCATAGAATAGTAGTGTCTATGGATTCATTTTCCAAATTATGTAACTAATTTAAGAAATATATCTTTAATATTATATTAAAATAAAAACATTAGAGTAATCATAAACATACAATAGATATGTATGTGCAAATAAATCCCCATGCATGTGTGAAGACATCCCTTGTAAAAAAAAAAAAAAAAATGAACCAGGATTTATTATAGTAAAAGTGTAGTGACCATGGTTTTGTGACCATATCATGATTAAACTATGGTTAGTGTTGCAAAAACATGGTTAAATTGTTATTGTCATGGTTTAACTACAATAACCGTGGCTTTTTCTTTTTTTCTTTGTAGTAAAACTGGTTAATATTTGTAAGGGATGTCATGACATGCCTTCTTTTCTATGCTCATAAGCGAATATTGCATTTGTGGGAGTTTTATTATAGTGAAATTGTACCAATTTGTGTTGATGAAAACAACAAGTCACAGGAGGATTTTAATTTGTTTTTGTATAAAGTAAGCTTGAATCTTCTGCCTTAATGACCATGATTGTGCTGCTAATTCTCACGGCTGGTCACGTACCCTTACAAAAAAATAATCTAGTAAATGATAGTAAAAAATATTATAGTTATAGTAATAATTTGTTTTTGTTTTTTTTCCTGGCAGATTGAATACCATTTATATAACTACATTTTTACTACAGTTACCATGGTTTAACTACAGTATATATGTAGTAAAACCATGATTAATTTTCATTATGTAACGTCTCTAATTATACAAAATAAATCATGTCTGTTTAAAGACTTTAAAGATTTCGGAGGTGATCATGACAATCAGCATCAGGGTAGTCTGTTAAATACTGGTCCAGACATGTGCCACATATTCTGTAAACTAATCTAATGATCTTGTCGTCCTTGTTTTTTTGACATGGAACAAATAGAAGAGTTTCATCCAAAACTTGTGAGTTCAATGCACGTGTCCGTTTAAAGAGTAAGCTCATGGTACCTTACAGCCTTTTTGTATTTCTCTGTGCAGCTCAAATCATGATTAATGTGTGTTTGATTCATGTTTTAATAAACACCTTGATTTCGTTTAAAGCTGTCTGCTGGTCTTTAAAACCACATCATTTATTATATTTTGACTTTCTCTCACACACACACAAATATGTTGGGTGTTTCATAGGGAGTTCCCATAGACTTAATGTTTTTTTTTTATGGTACAAACTGTACCTTCTACTCCTAATCTTAACAGAATAATTGTGTATGATTTATAGGCTGGTTTGCATATGATTTTTAAAATAAGCTGCTTATAGTATGCGGTTTACAATGTTTAAGATAGCAGTTCTCTGGATTTGGCACTACGTGTGTAGATGTTTCTTTATAAATACTTCACATTTTGCCTAGAGTGAAACATTTTTTTGTAAATAATAAAACAATAAACCAACCATCCATTATCAACCACCTATCTGGGTCATGGGTACAGCAGTCTCAGCAAGGATCCCAAGGCATTCCAAGGGCTATTCTGAGCTGCTCCTGGTTGACAGAGTTTATTACTTCCTGCCACCCCGTGAAGTAAGTGAAGAGTCTCCCAAGGCAAAAAGTTTCTAGGTACTAAGCCAGACTAAATGGAGTAAAATACGGCCAGGCTGGTGACTAGAGCTTTCCCCACAGGACCTGGCTGGGCATGACCTGAAGGAGCGATGCAGGAAAATCCTCCTATAAACCCACCACCTGCAGGAGGAGCTGTGAGGGATCAGTGGATTGGGCACTGGTGGAAGGCAGGGCCACGGCTTGATTTTTGGACCAATAAACCAGATTTGCACAAATATTTTATTGTACACAACCCCATAGACACTTTTGATTTAAAATGTCAGAAAACATGGGATAATTTTATATTTTAACATGAATAAAACTATTTACAGTTGAAGTCAGAATTATTAGCCCCTTTTCTTTTTTTTTCTTTTTTAAATATTTCCTAAATTATGTTTAACAGAGCAGGGAAATTTTCACAGTATGTCTGATAATGATTGTTCTTCTGAAGAAAGTCTTATTTGTTTTATTTCGGCAAGAATAAAAGCAGTTTTAAATTTTTTAAAAGCCATTTTAAGGACAACATTATTAGCCCCTTTAAGCTAATTTTTTTTCGATCGTCTACAGAACAAACCATCATTATACAATAACTTGCCTAATTACTCTAAACTGCCTAGTTAACCTAATTAACCTAGTTAAGCCTTTAAATGTCACTTTAAGCTGTACAGAAGTGTCTTGAAAATTATCTAGTCAAATATTATTTACTGTCATCATGACAAAGATAAAATAAATCAGTTATTAGAGATGAGTTATTAAAACTATTATGATTAGAAATGTGTTGAGAAAATCTTCTCTCTGTTAAACAGAAATTGGGGAAAAAATAACAGGGGTGCTAATAATTCAGGGTGGCTAATAATTATGACTTCAACTGTATGTTGCCAACACAATGGAAGTTTTTGTAACAATAAGAAAGCAATATTATGCATAACATTTAGTATGGAATCTGCAGGTTGTATATATATATATATATATATATATATATATATATATATATATATATATATATATATATATATATATATATATATATATATATATATATATTTTTTTTTTTAATTCAGTGCCAGGTTTTCTGTGTGGCATTAGACTTTTATGCCCAACTACGAATATTGCAACAGTAAACTACATCTATCTCATGCGAAACTTTACAACAAGGGTGCCCAATCCTTTCCGTATGAAGGGCCAAATAACCAAATATCATTGAGAGCCGTGGCCGAAAAAAAAATATAAAACATTACTTTAAATGTATTAACTAATACCGCATAATTTTAAATGATAACTTTCAAATAATAAAAAGGTTTTTTTTTGAAGCTTAGCAATAAAACAAACAAAAAAGATCACATTAAATTAGAAGTTACAGTCTCCCTCTCTTCTCGGATGGTGGACCAAATCAAAGGTTACCACGGGGCCAACTTTGGCCCATGGGTCCAAGTTTGGCCCGTGGGCCCAAGTTTGGGCATCTCTGCTTTACAAGAACACTCTTTTTTTGTACAGAAATGGCGTCACGCGATGACGTCCTAAACCATTAGGTTTACTAGTGCCACCTGTTGGTAAAAAAGATTTAGGTATTTTATTAATTTTGGAGTTCTGAACGATTGGAAAACATACTCCTCAATTAAAATACAGTTAGATTGTTATTGTTATTTTTTGTGACTCCTCAATATCATTCGCACGGGGCAGAATCCCCATCCCTGTTCCTGGAGTTCCTGCAGTTTTCAGTTACAACTCTGACCAAACACACCTGACTGTAATTAACAAGTGCTGCTTCAGGTCCTAATTAATTGGTTCAGTTGCGTTTTATGCAGGAAGGCTCCAGGAACAGGGTTGGTGACCGCTGGCATGAAAAGTTATTCTACGATTAACCCATAAGTGCAGTTCTTTATTGTATCGCTAGAGGTCCACGTTACTCTTTGCCTCGTCTGATTCAAAATCCACTACTGTTGCCTGCATGCCTACTGTTGTATGAAAATATTCATCGTCAGCAGCCAGAACGTCAAGATGACTGAACAACAGGACTACTGAGTGATCTTCTTTGTTAACACCAGGTTATAAATGCTCCACATTTTTCATTTCCTGCGTCCTACTGAGGCAATGCGTCTTTAATGTTTATTTAGTATGGGAACTTAGTATATTAATCTTACCTGTTGTCTAACTGAAACATAATGTGAGCACATTAATTTCCCCCACGCTCTTTTTCGAACACATATTAAGTTTGTTCTGGCTCTGTGTTACGAGCCGAGGAAGTGGGTTGTGTTGTTACAAGGTGGTCGTTTAAGGCAGAAGAGGATCTTGGGTTATTCCCTTCCCACTAAATGAGGTAAGAGCTTACAAACAGACAGTTAACCTCTGTCATAAATCAACCAACCCACTGTTACCTGGTCTGGGGTTAATAAGTAATACTGACCCTTAATACCCAGTAGACTTTGAGTATTTCAGATTTCAGTTTGTGGTTGTGTTATACAGAGATATATATTTGACCTTTTATCTTTCGATCCAGAAATGCTTAAAAGTATAGTATAGGCAAGCTTAGTTCAAATCAAATAAAAACTACTAAATACTTATTTATTAAGTGGTTCCAAACATTTGCCAGTTTGTTTTGTTGAACACAATTAAAAAGATAATTTGAAGAAAGCTGAAAATCTGTAACCATTGACATCTATGGTAGAAAAAACAAATACTATGGAAGTCAATGCTTGCAGGTTTTCAACATTTTTCAAAATATCCTCTTTAGTGTTCAAGAAAAAACAAAAAGAAACTCAAACAAGTAACGGGTGAATGACAAAATTCTCATTTTTGGATGAACTTAATTTAAGAAAGCTTACATGTATTTGTGTTCTTTCGTTGAGTAGCCTATAATCTTATCTTCTTTGTAGACAGAAAATACACAAGTAGATGAAATGCCTGACTTAAAAGCAATAAAAAATTATAAATTAGTATGTAGTGTGTCACGGTGGCGCAGTGGGTAGCACAATCGCCTCTCAGCAAGAAGGTTGCTGGTTCGAGCCTCGGCTGGGTCAGTTAGCATTTCTGTGTGGAGTTTCCATGTTCTTCCTGTGTTCGCATGGGTTTCCTCCGGGTGCTCCGGTTTCCTCCACAAGTCCAAAGACATGTGGTACAGGTAAATTGCATAAGCTAAATTGTCCGTAGTGTATGAGTGTATGGATGTTTCCCAGTAATGGGTTGCAGCTGGAAGGGCATCCGCTATGTGAAACACTGGATAAGTTGGTGGTTCATTCCGCTGTGGCGAACCCAGATTAATAAAGAGACTAAACCGAAAAGAAAATGAATGAATGAATTTATTATTACATTATTTTTTGTTGCATAATTTATTATTTAGTATAATAAAATGTGATGTTCAGTTCACTTCAGTAGTTCACTTTTACAAATCACTTTTGTTCTCACTATGTACTGCTTTAAAAATACGTAAAAGTTAAAAAAGGTATTTTTAAGAAAATTAACTTAAAATATAACCTAAGGAAAGTTCAGTTTTCATGTTGTTTTCTTTGTTGAGGATCTAATAATCTGCCATTATAATCAAATCTTACAAGATTAGAGCTACAAGATTTACGTTATGAGATAGATCAGATAGATCAGATGTCAGAAATATCACAAATATTTCAAATTGCCTAAATTGGTGATTTATTAACTATGTAAAAGAAAATAAGTGCAACAAGAGGATGATTAAACTACAGCAAAGTAATCAAGTGTTTCAGAAGACCACCATTTGTTTATGTTACTATGTTAGTAATATGCTCTGCTGCTGATTCTCAGAAGTGAATGGAAGGGAGTGTAGATGATTCTTTATTTGTTCAACAGGCCACACAGTTCAGTGACCGCTGATGGATGAGTCTTATTAGATGCCAATCACTCCTATGATAATTCCTAGTCTCACTGCACAGTCCCCCCCCCCCCACCCCCCCCCCCCCCCCCCGCCCCCAACACACACACACACACACACACACACACACACACACACACACACACACACACACACAAAGAAAAAAAAGTTAAAATACATTTTGTTGAAACAACGATTCATACTACTGTATAATGAATCAAAAAAAGCATTGTATGCGATATAGAGCTTTTATAACAGAATGGCATGGTGGCTTAAAGCTTAGCACTGTTGCCTCACAGCAAGATGTTTGCTGGTCCAGGAGGTGGTTCTGTGTGGAGAACCCATGTTTTTCCCGTGTCGGTGTTCTGGTTTTCCCCACAGACCATAGAAATGTGATGCAGGTTATATTGGACAAAACTAAAATTAGCCGTAGTGTGAGTGTGTGGGTGTTTCCCCGTACTGAGGGTTGACTCTGGAAAACATATCCCAGAGAAACTGTGATAGTCAATTCTCTGTGGCGACCCATGATAAAGCAGGGAATAATCTGAAGGAAACTGAGTGAGCTTTCATAACATTACTACAAGTATCTTTACTGTTATTTTAAATTAATAGAATAAATAAAACTATTGATTTAATTTAAATATATATATATATATATATATATATATATATATATATATATATATATATATATATATATATATATATATATATATATATATATATATATTAATAATGTTTTAGAATGTTGCCATTTTATTGTGCATTTTGAGTAAAAAGTAATCAAGCATTTAAGTAAAAATAATGAAATGTATAGCAGCACTGCATACGTTTTAAAACGAGGCACAAAAAGTATTTTTTTTTTTCTGCTAGAGGGTGCGTATTCACAGCAAACAAAGGTGTAGTTTGATGATGCCGTGACTGAGTGTGGAATCATGGGAGTTATCGTCTTCATTACATCCTAGGAGGTTTGTGCAGAAATTATATTCATGGATGGGCTAAAGTATTCAACATTCAAACTTTTTTATCATGGTAGTGTGAAGCAGAGTAATACTTTAAGCTGTCAAAGTTAAATGAGGCCATCAAACCAATTGTTGAGGTGAGATGAGTGGGATGCAGCATGAAGTTAGTGGAGCTTTTAACATGTCACAGTCATCTTTTGGATCTTCTGGTCGTGATCTCATGGGGAAGAAGCAGCTCTGTTTTATCATAGTAAACACACACACACACACACACACACGGACATAGATTCTTGACAATATTAGGACCAGAACAGTATGTAGACAGTGAAGTTGGAGAGAGAGATATAAGGAGGTGGACGGCATTAGGAAAGGTCTGTGGACCGGCACTCAAACACAGGATACTCAAAGCGCAATGGTACCATATGTCTGTGTGGTGCCTATGAGACTATTAATGCTGCAAGTTAAATGCACTTCAGAGTTATGTTAAAATATTGTGCAGTCTAATAAGACATACAACATAATAAAGCATGTTTGGTGTTTCCATGTTTTCTATGAAAACAGAACTGGAAATCGAGAGTGTGTGATGTCATTTTCTTGGCAGCACAGGACATGGCCAGTGTCACTTATTAAAGTTCTGAATTTGAAGATTCTTCGAAACAGCATTTGGAATAATGTAATTCCATAAGTCTGTTAAATATCACCATTCTAGTGGGTTTAGATACAGACCTTATATACTAATGCTCATTCTTTCTGAACTTTTTACTTAAAGGAGATATATTATGCCCCGTTTTACAAGATGTAAAATAAATCTCTCATGTCCCTAGAGTGTGTGTGAAGTTTAAGCTCAAAATACCACACAAATAATGCTTTATTACTTTTAGAGACTGCCCCTATTAGGCTTTGATCCAAATTGTGTCATTTTGGTGATTGTTGCTTTAAATTTAAATGGTGCTTTATTCAAAAGATGCCAGAGCTACAAACGCCTATGCATCAGCATAACAGCAGATTCAAAACAGGAGTAACGTTTTCTCTGTGAAATACTGAAAATATGAAAATAAGTGTCTTGGAAGAAGGCAGTCTATGGGGCCTACAGTGTTCATGTGTGCACCCTAAAACTCAACATTTATAATCCTCTTAGTTGCTGACATTATTATCAGTAGGTGAAATCTCTCATGGTGGACGGCTGCTTTTCACTTAGGGCTGTTTATGCTAAGCATTAATGATTTCCCCCAAAGGAAGAATGTCAGTCAAAGTTGTTCTGTAGATTGTTTTTTATCAAGTGTGATTATTAAAAAAATACAATGAATTTTTACCATTAGAGGCTGGCTAGTCATACACTGTTACCGCACAACTCCTTATAAAGTGATTTTTGCATAACAGGTCCCCTTGTGAATACCCATTAAGACCAAGTGTGCAAAAGCTTAATTACATTGCCTTTTGTGACTTTTTGTGTGTGATATGCCACATATCTCTTAAACTTTTATGAGAACATTGGCCAACAATGCAGTTATGTGCACTGATTATCTTCACAGACTTGGTGGAAAATATTAACCTTTATGTTAATGATGAATCTTCTCCTCAGTGTCGCAGTAGCCAAACCTTAAAAATAAGTCTAACAAGGGCATGGCTCATCACCCCTTTCATAACGCTGGAAATCAGCCAGATTTAAATGAATATGCAAACCCGAGTCATAGTCCATGTCCTTCCCAGTTTGCAAAGGGATACTATATTAAAGGAATTGTTCACCCCAAAAGGACAATTTAGCCACTCCTAAACTGGTTGCAGATTTGTTCTGTTCAACATAAATTAAGATATTTTGAAAAAATATTGTAAACCTGTAGCCATTGACAACAATAGTAGTTCAAGAGTTCACACTTAGCTCATGATTTATCACATACAGTAGCTTGTTTGGCATGCTGTCCCGGGAGAGAGCCCTGAGCTCAAGGGATCCTCGGGCCCAGGGCTCCCCCCTTTCACATGGCGAGGGGAAATTGAGTCCATTGACGCCATTGGTATTCTTGCTGTGAGGCAACAGTGCTAGTCACTGGGCCACCGTACCGCCCATTCTGGATAAAGGTGGAAGAAGGGGAGGAGGGGGGTTTCTTCCAGATGAAGATAGATGTAGAGAGGAAATAAGGATATATATATATAGTGACTTGGGGTGCTTTGATTGGAAGATCATGATTAGCTAATGTGGGCCAGCTGGGTCAATCATGAGCACATGCTCCTCTCGAAATTAGTTTAAAATTAAACTTCACAAAAAGCCATGGAAGTCAACAGATACCGCTTTTTTTATTATTATTTTTTTATTACACGAGGAAGAAGCCCAAACATGTTTGCAAAATGTGAGAGTATATTTAAAATTTTAGGTAAACTATTCCTATAAATAAACACTGAGACAGCAATATTCACTTTATAGATCCAAACGGTTACTGAAGATAAAGAGGCTGAAATTTCAAAGATCAATACGCTCCAGAACACTCCACGCCACGTCCGTGACCCCCATGAAGCCTATGAGACTGTTTGCATTCTGCGATCTTTAAAACCTTTATTCCTGAAGACCTTTGTTCGTCTTTGAGAGGTGTGTTCATTTTGGGCATTTCAAATTCAGATCAAGTGTTCGAGTGTGTGTGTGAAAACTGCCTTTATTTGCAAGCGTGCATCTGCTTGTCTGCGTGAAGCACTCTTTCCTGTATCCCCAGGGTCTTGCAGACTCCTTCACACCATCATCTTTTGCCGTATCCCACGGTTAATTAGAAGTCGCTGAGTAATATAAGGTTCCTTTGGAGCCTGCTGAATGAACCCACTGATTAGCCCACAATGCCTCATTACGCTCGGCCTTGTCATTTGGGAATAAGCCATTCAGAGTTAAAGAGCTTACAGCCACTGCATCTCGGCATCCAGGTGTCACCGTTCCAGTCCCGCGCCGACTGTACATTGAAGTTGATAAATGCTGTATACACTGCAAGCTGGGCTGCTTTCATTGAGCCATTTATTCTGTGAACAAGTTTTCTCGAAAGTCTATAAGATTCCCTTCAGTTTCAAATCACAATCTCCTGTTTTGATTTGAAGGACGAGCTTTTGATAAATCGCTGTCCACGTTTCAGCACTCTAAGCTTGAGCACATTAACACTTGTCCCCAGGAGAGATTCAAAGTAGTTTAAAACACTTTTCAGACACATTTGCATATAGTTGTAAATTGGTATTCGGCTTCTTATTTGTTTGCACTGAGGTCAGCGATGTGAGCATAAACATACATTACATTTGCATACTCTTGTAAGCATTAAAAACATGGTGGAGGATCATATGGTGGGTTTGTGAACCCTTGATCATCTCTGTAATATATTTACTCATCAGATGAGTCATGCAAATGAAGCAGTTCATTTTGACTGCAAATCTGCTGTCTCGTGGGAAGTGCTGCCAATGCGAGGGCCTGTGGCAATCAAATAATGAATAATGATAGTCAAATAGACTTTCAGGCTCATAAACAAGAAGTAGGACAGAATGAGGATTTTGAGAATTTGGGTTTTTATGAACCTTGGACAAGGAAACACCTGTTTGGTGATAATTGCAAATTTGGATGATTTTCATTCTATTGAGGTGTTGGGTTGTGCAGAGAACTTCAAAAATAACATTGCACTTTGGATCTTGTCCAATCAGCAACCTGCACACAGTAAGACACTTCTCACATATCTTTCACATCTTCTCCTTTCAACATGTCTTGTGTACATTCAGATAGCTTTGTTCCCTGCTCAGCTTGAACTGATAAAGGAAGGCACAGGTGTTAAGCATAAAATGTGCTACTAAAAAGTGTTTCGAAGTTCTTCTCGATGTGTTAGGAGAGAATAGAACACAACAAAATGCAACTTAAACAACAGGCACTTGAAAAGAGAAAAAATGAGAGCTTTGAGATGCTGAGACGAAGCTATCAAAGTTTGGTTGTATATGCCACAGAGAGGTAGAATTCAACTTTGGTTGTAACTGTAGCTACAATAAGCTTGCAAACGTTTTCGGTAAGAACAGTGTCGGACTGTATTACATACATGCAAAAATGTTTTCCCTAAAAAGTTTCAAAGATGTTTGACTGTGATATGGGCATACACATATTTAGTTTAGTGATACTCTAAATTAAGATGTAAACAGTTTTTTTCTGAATAAAAATACATTTAAGGGTATTTTCAAACCTTCATATTTGGATTATTTGGACTAAACTTTACAGTTTTAATAACTCAAGGAGCTCTTGTCTGATGAGGTAGCCATAGTAACAATAAACTCTGAAAAATGTTTACTGTTTCTTTAAAATTTTTGTAACAGTTGACATGATACTTGGCAATGATGCTCTTAAAATTAAGAGAAAATCTAACAAAAACTTTAGCATAAAAGTTGGCATGAAATCAAAATTTACTCTCCTTATTTTTATTATTAGTGCTTGCTACAATAAATGTATTGGTGCACTTCATTATTTTGTAAAAAAAAAAAAAGTAATAATAAAAAATAATTGACCTTTTAAACTTTAATCAAATACCATCACATCCCCTCTTGTCTTGAAATGACTTTTCTTCATCTCTGGTCACATGGAATGCCTTTAGGGTGGAGCTATCAGTAAGCATCTGGACCAGCTTTCGTCCATTCATCAATCTTCCTCCATTTTTTTTAACAACGCCCATCTTCCAGTGATCCATCTGCTTTACAAATGAGGACATCATGAAACCTTCTGTTTCATGCTATAACTTTAAAAGCTCCAATGACGTGTTGCAATGCTCAGCTTTACACTCTAAAATATGCTGTGTTGTCATAACATGTGATCATACATCGATAAACCCAACGTTGGGTTGATTTGTTTTTTTCAATTACAGTTAAATTACACTTTTTTTTTAACCCAAATTTGGGTTACAACAACCCAGGATGTGTGGTGACAGTCACAGTTTTATCAAAAAATATGTCTAATAATTCTTTAACTTTTTATAACTCAAACACTCTTCCCTTCATCAAGGCTGTTTATTCATGCTGGACTGGATTACTTACACTTAACTCAAACACTCTTCCCTTCATCAAGGCTGTTAATAAGGATTTCAGAGAGTTTGGCCTGTTTAATCCTTTCCACAGTGTTTTAAATTCTGTTTAGGATTTAGAGGAGTGAGATACATGTTCTGCACAACTCTCTCCTATGATCTGTATCCGTCTCTGGACTGGAGCAGACCCCAACCAAAAGCATATTTCATATCCGGTCCCCTCTATATAGGATACACTCTGTGCCAATCCCCATAAATACCACAGCAATTGTGTAAACAAGACTGATATGAGCTATATCATATATTGAAAGGGTGGGACATGTCAAACTCAAGAAAGCATTTCATTTGTCAGAAGATCTGTTTAGAAAAATTGCCTGGTTATGTCATCAAAAGCTTTGATCCACATTCACAAGAGTGAGAGCTGCAAATTTTTCTTAAAAAAAAAATGCAGTAGGAGTATACCAGCTTATACATTTTGATTTCGGAGGACTTAAAAAAGTATGTTCGATATAGTTCTACACGCACTAATAAGTGGACTGTGGAGATCGGCATTGCAACAATAAGCCCTCCTAATGTAAATCTGTCTTTAAATGTAAATATTGTAGCCTACTCATTTCAATCAAGCTATAGGTAAAAAAAAAATCTTTAAAAAGTGAGGAACATTAAAAAGATTAAGTTTCGCAATATGAAATATAGTCATAATACGGACAGAAGTTCCTTTAGAATGTCAGAAGCAAGTGAATAATTGCTGCACCGACTGATTCAATTAATTTGGCTTAATAAAACATAATTAGGCAGTGTCATAACAGTCAAATTAATCATCCATCATCCTGGTGTAGGCGTTATGATTGTTCATTACAGTTGCATTCCCTTGAAACGTAGTGATAATGGCTTTTTTTCCCAGCGCTGAAACAGGCTTGTAGGCAGGATCAAGTATTTGAGAAGGGCTCTTGATTGTAGTGAGATCATTCGTCGTCCGTCCAGTGGCAGCAATTGGTCGCATGAGCGTCTTTTCCCCATGACTCGAGACTTAAGGATGAAATGAGGTGCAGAGCTGAAGGAATGGGCGAATGAGGACAGACGAAACACACACACGGGGAGCTTTGTGAGCTACTGACTGACTGAAGACACGAGTGAAGTCTGACCATCGGAAGACGCGGGATTTTAGATCACGTTTTGATCAAGCGGATTTTATTGAAGTGCATGGTGTGAAAGGTAGGCTGTCATGTCGGATATTCATACTCTCGCTTAATTCTGTTATCCGAGCTACGTCTGTTATAAAAAAACTGCGAGAATTAGGAAAGCGAGGCTAGAAATTATTGGCGATATTGCTTGTTTTGGCAGTTTTGCCACTTTTCTTCGTTTTGTGCATTTGCTTGAATTTATCTGGAAGGGACGCTATAAAGGCTATTTATATTTTATATTTCCATTCATTAGCACACAGTGCAGTATAAAAGTGCATTTGAAGACATTTATAATATATATTTAATATTACATGTCATCCATATCTGCATGTAGTGTATTTGCCAAACGTAAACAGAAACACAGAACTTTATAATGAAGCAATTAAGTCTTGCTCGTTTTTTCATACAGATCTTTTTTTTTTTCTTTGAGTTTATTATTATTATTATTATTATTATTATTATTATTATTATTATTATTATTATTATCTCTACCATGTCTTCCCTATATAGGCTAAGAAACATAAAATTGTCAGGGATGCACACCGATGCTCAAAATAATGTATCTATTTTTAAATTTTGCGCGTTTCATCTGGCGGTTGAGAATAGAAATGAAGCCAAAGTCAGCGCTTGATGTTTATTTCAAGATTCAGGATTCAGTAGCAGGTGAAACAGAAAGAGAGAAAGCGACAGAGAGAGAGAGCGGGCGACCGACCGGGACAAAGACATGGTGAATTACTGCAACATGGATTTGTTGAAAGAGCTTTTCTTTTAGTACAATTATTTGGCTGAATTGAAATGTTCATCACCTTAATAGCATGCCTTTTATCTCATTCTACAGAATAAAAAGCATGCTTCAAGACAAATTACCTGTGAAATGCTGTGATGTGCAACCATGTGCCATCCAAAATGAGGTTTAATTTAAATGATAGCCTATCCGTTTGAAAAGCATGTTATGTAATGCACCGTAGCATTAAGTGACACTACTGTATAGATATTCAGGTATATGAATTACTTGATTTGTTAGGTGTGGATTCGAGTAAAATGTCAATAATTGGCTATTTTCTATTAGTTTTATCTGAAAATTGTTAAAAACAGAGGTATTGTGTGGCATGTATCTCATATTGGGTCTAAAAACGAGTAGGCTATAAAAAAAACACCTTTTTTTGTTGTAATTTTATGCAAAAAAAAAAAAAAAAGTTACTTGCTAGTTGGCTACTAACTTCTACTAGTATTTTAGCAATGCCTAAGAAAGTGTATCCTTTAGGCAATTATCAAATGGCAGATGCTATGCTGCATTTATAATGTAATCTGTATGATATGTGTAATTCCTTTAGAAGAATGGTGTAGTTTTCCCATGTGCTTCCCCAGTGCTTTGCAGAGTGCAGCTCCACACATTAACTCCATCTTTGCTAGTGTTTGAGCCTTAAAACAAGAAGATGCAACATGTGCCAAACAAACTTCCAAGTTTGTAGGGACTGGTTCATAAAAAAATATTGGTATATATCTTGTCATATGTCTATATATATAATGCACTCTTAAAATGCTGGGTTGTTGTAACCCACTGATTCTCAATTCCGGTCTTTACCCCCATCACTCCTGATTTGGATCATCAACTTGTTAACAGAGTTCTATGAACTGATCTATGAACTGCTCTAACTGATCGCTGTGTCAAATAAGACTGTGACATTCAAAATGTGCAAGGACTCAAGGACTGGAATTGAGAACCACAGTTGTAACCCTATGTTGGGTCAAATATTGTATGGACAAACCCAGCTTTAAGCTATTCTTTTTCTATTCAATTGAAATGGAACTTTTTAATCCTGCAGTTATGTCTGTTCCAATTTGGCCCAACGTGGGGTTATAACCACCCAGCATTTTTAAAGTGTGCATTTGAGAATTTTACTGTTATTATATATAATAGTGATATTAATAAAAGCACTGACAATTGCTTGCACAATTAGTTTCGCCTGTTATGTTAATTTAATAATGCACATTGTTATTTAAATTTTTTATTTATTTAATTTAATTTTGTTTAATTTTATTAAAGATTTTTATTTAATTTAATTTAATTTAATTTTGATTCATTCATTCATTCATTTTCTTTTCGGCTTAGTCCCTTTATTAATCTGGAGTCACCACAGTGGATTGAACCGCCAACTCATCCAGCATATGTTTTGTGCAATGGATGCCCTTCCAGTTGCCACCCATCACTGGGAAACATCCACACACACTCATTCACACATACACTACAGTCAATTTTTTAGCATATCCAATTCACCTGTTCTACATGTCTTTGGACTTGTGAGGGAAACCGGAGCACCCAGTGGAAACCCACTTGAACACTGGGAGAACATGCAAACTCCACACAGAAATGCCAACTGACCAAGCTGAGGCTCGAATCAGCGACCTTTTTGCTGTGAGGCGATCGTGCTACCCACTCGCCAACTCTCCGCCCTTTATTTTATTTTATTTTATTTGACCCAAGACAACAAAACCAGTCATAATTGTATTTTTTATTAAACTGAGCTGTATACATAATCTGAAATCAGAATAAATACACTTACCGTTGATGTGGTTTTGTTTGACTTTAAAGTTCAAATTAATTTCTTAATTTATGTTTCAATATATTTACAGTAATAAATCTACAAAATGTCTTTACGGAGCATCATCTTTAACATCCTAGTGATTTTAGTCATTTTATATATATATATATACATTTTTTAGACTATAAAATATAATTATAGTTTATAATATATAATTTTGTAAATATACCAGTGCAACATAAGGCTTAAGGTTTTGTGTTGTAGCTGGTCACGGCTGTTAAGTTTTCTTATGTCACCGGCCTTTGCAACTGTTCCAAAATATATATTTTAAGACGTGCATTATGAATAATCCGTTTGCGTCACAACAGCTGAGGAAAGCTGACTTATTGAACTACTGCACTACATACCACAGTCTCCAGCTAACCAGCATAATCTCTTGACCCTAATTTAGACCACTGTTGTAGTTAAGTGGGGGTGCCCTCTTCAACAAGCCCGGACGGCTTCCTCTATAAACACAAGTCAGCCTCCTTATCCGGCATGAATGACAGGAGCCGTAGTGGCCTGCTTGTTCTCAGGCACAACAATGGTCCTCAGGAAGCACTTCTCGCTGGCTGTCCATCAAAACTCAACAAAGTCTTTACTGTTCTTGACCCCGCAGAGACTTCTCTCCCTCCTTCTCTGTGTCTCAGAAATCCCCCCGAGGCTTCAGTGAATTCCTTCGCTCACTCTCTGTTTCTCTCCTTCTGTAGGTGTGGGGCAAGCATCACTCACTCGGCTGTAAAGATGCAGGTGTCGGGATCCAGGATTACGCTGTGGTGTCCGCTTATCTCGCTGGCACTGATTCAGTTTCTTGCCCCTGTTTCAGCTCAAGGTAATTGCTGTCTTCTTGGTTTCGACCTGGTGTTTTGCTCTGCCATATTGGCGTTTGTGTGGTTGTGTAGAATGTGAGTTGTCATTCTAATCATTCTGTATGTCATTTTAAAGGGATAGTTCAATCAAATGTGTTCTTACAGATACGTTTGGTGCTCTGACCAAATTTCTTCCAATGACAAGGTCAGCAATTTAATAACTTTACAACAGGAGAAAAGAAAAGCAAATGTTTCGGCCGAGAGATAGTTCAAAAATGCCCAAAAATGAAAATGCTGGCATCATTTATTCACCTTCGATTTACTGTATTTCAAACCAGTTTGGGTTTTTTGGTTTTGTTTTTGTTCTGTTGAACACAAAAGAAGATGTTTCAAAGAATGTTGCAAAACTTTAACCATTGGCATTCATTTTAGGAAGAACAAATAGTATGGAAGTCAGTGGTTACAGGTTTTCAACATTCCTCAAAATATCTTCTTTTTGTGTCAAACTGGTTTGGAACAAGTTGGGTGAGGAAATGATGGAGGGATTTAATTTTTTGAGCAAACTATCGAGCCTTTATGAACCTTTATATAGGATGACTACCAGCAAATAAAGCAAATATGAGACAATAGCCCCTTTTACACATACAAACCTTTCCGGAAAATTACCGGCAGTTTTCCGGAAAGGTCTGTATGTGTGAACAGGCCCTTTTTGAAAATACTGATACATTTGTTCTGGCATTTTTCCAAAAAGAGAAGTTTTAACATTAATGGTAATTTGCTGGAATGCTGCTCTGTGTAAACGCAAAAGGAAATTTGCCGGAAAGAGCGCGTTTACGATTAGAACGCAATGACGTAAGACTACTCCAGCCAATCAGAACATTCAGAAGCATTCACATCCGCGCTGTTTATGAAAATAAAAGTCTTTGAATATTTTTCTAGACATATTTAGCTGCTAGATGTTCCTTCTTAATGCCAACTGTGTAAAAAAAAGTTGCGATAAAATGCTTATGATAAACCCCTGTTTGTTTACCTTCAAGCTCTGCTTCGGTTGCTTGACGTGTGTGCACGTGAAGCAGCTGGTGAGCGCCAGCACACACACATTACATTATGAACATCTTGACATGTGAAAGTGTTCCTCCATATGTTTTCATCGAAGTTGTTCACAATACTTATCTATCTACAGAATTTGTAATGTCAAATGTGTAAACATTTTTATCTGCGGTTCGCTCTTCTGCCTTTGGAAGTCTCTGGGACAAAAGCAACCGCATGAATGCTAAAGCTTTAAATAAAAGTGAAACCATCAACAAAACCCCAACCACACTTCTATGTTTACAAATACTAGTGTTGAGAAGTCATTTCTGGTTAATGATGTCAGAATTTACTAGGGCTGTCAAAATTAATCGTTTCTTCGGTGCACCGCGAAGCAGATAGGGACAATTCGATATTGGTTCAGTAATAGATCATAACCGGTTATTACGCAATGACGTCATTTATGCCCTAATGCGCGATGTCGCGGTAGAATACTATGGCGAAGGAGGCGAGGGTGAGTAAATAAAACACTCCTACTACTTAAAAAGCAGATCTTTCACTGACACTGAGGAATGGTAAAGCACGAGCTGCTATTTCACTACTAGGGAGAAATGCTGTTCCATCTCTGCCCCTCTCTCTCTCACACACACACTTTGGGCATTTGACCCGCCGTTGGCATGTTCGTGAAGTAAATTTTCATTTCTCTCGGCTGTTAAAATGATACTTGTGGATCCAGAAACAAGCGTGCCTGTGGTGCGTGTTTATTGTATTGTATTTATTCTATTACGGATTACCTGATAACCGCGTATTATGCGCATATAGACTGACCCACGGCTGTTTTTCCCGCGTCACTCATGGGTGAACAGCGATTTCATTTCTAAAGCCAAGCGCAGCCCTTTCTGTTCATAGTGGTGTAAGATCCTGCCAGCGCTCAAAAAGCAAGCGGGATAATATTTACATTAGTATATTTGTTATGAATGCTCATGTTGTTCTGTGCATGTATTGGAGTTTTGTCTAAAACATTCACAAAGAGTGTTTTTTTTTGAGCAGGTAAAATTAAAGGTACAGTTCATATATCTGACTGCCTGTATTAAAAAGTAATATATAAATATAAACATATTTATAGATTTTAATAAAAAAAAAAATTTTGTGTTGTAAAGAAAAAAAATGTAATTATGTATGGAAAGGATCGTCAATGCACCGTGATGCACCGAGATATCGAATTGAACCGAATCGATGGCATGATAATCGTAATCGAACCGAACCGTGAGACCAGTGTAGGTTCACACCCCTAGAATTTACCAGTATTTTAGAATGTATGTGTGAATGTTTTTCTCCGGAAAAATTCCAGAACGTTCTTACCTGTGTGAACAGTGTTTTTTTTTAATATACCAGTAAAGTCGTTCCGGTAATTTACCTGATATTTACCAGTGTAGCAGTATGAAAGGGGCTAATGTGGTACATCTTGTACCCTCAATAAGTACATTTTATACACCAAATATGTTGTTTATCTTACTTAAAAAAAAAACAACAACAACAACAACAAAAACAACAAAACCATTTAGATTCTGCCTTTCAGCTCGTGAACATACTTTGGTGAATTCTGGAAAACAGCATTAAAGCTCAATAATCTTTGCATTATGTTATTTAAATTCAACATCACTCAGTCTAATAGAAGGCAGCAGGGATCATGTTGATAACCTTTTAAAAAAAGTTTTAGCTGTCTTTACTTAAAGAAGATTTTCTCTTCTTTGTTGCCATCATGACAGGTTGTAAAATTGTTTTACTTTTATAATAAATAATCTGGAATTCTGATTAGCTATTGATAAGATTTAAAAATAAGAAGTCTGTTGTATCTGGGTGAGGTGGATTGCTTCTGATCAAGCACTTTATAAGTATTTGACCGTGGATTACACAAACAGTCTTATATTGCATGAGTCTATTTTTTTGTACATTGTATGGGTCAAAATTATTGGTTTTACTTTTATGCCAAATATTATTATACTATTTTGTAAAAATCTTATTCCAGGATTATATTTTGTACATTTCCTACTGTAAATATATCAATACTTATTTTTTATTAATAATATGCATTGCTAAGAGGTTAAATTGGACAATGTTAAAGTTGATTTTCTCACTATTTAGATTTTCGGAACCCTCAGATTCCAATGGTTCAAATAGTTGTATCTCAGCCAAATATTGTCCTATCCTATAAATCTTGGGTCACATTTTATTTTGATGGTCCGTTTGTTGAATTTAAGTTACATTGCATCTACATGCCAACTAATTCTCATTAGATTATAAGTAGACTGTTAGGTTGGGGTTAGGGTTAGAGTTAGTGTAAGTTGACATTTACATGCAAAGTTTCTTATAGTCAGTTAAATGTCTGTTGAAGGAGCAGTATCAACAGATATTGAGCAGACTTAAATGGACCATCAAAATAAAGTGTTACCAAATAATAAATAAAAGTTTCCTTTAAAAGGCATAAGAGTGCATGCACATTTTTTTTAATTTAACAATTAAAAACCATCACACTGATTAAAAAGTGTGACATTTTCTCAGTATTCCAAGTGTGGGTCAAGGGGGTGAAAATGCTGTGCTGTACAACTCAAAGCCTTACCGGGAGTCACCCTACCTTCACATCTTCCGTAATGCCTCTTAATAAGAAGGTAAAGTGAGTTTTGAGGCTTTTAGATGGGATAGAGATGTGGAAAAGCATTTAGTTTAACATCACAGGGGACCACAATGATAATATCCCTCAAGGCAGCTTAAAGGCTTAATTGCCTGCTCTGCTTGGAAGGAGTTTCACATTCCTCATGGGCCCTGGAGTGAAAGGTGGAGCTGGATCATCATCTGGAGTGGGAGGTTCTGTTCAGGAAGCTAAAGTCTGGTGTCTTTTGCCTTCACTCTTCTTTCCAGACCAGAACTTGTATGATGGGCAGGTATAATCTTTCGGTTTATGCCGCCTAGACAGGCTCTTTTTATCATCATATCAATGAAAGCGGCTGGTGTGATTTGAACTCAGTGGTGCATGCATCTGAAAAAGGAAGATTCTGGGTTTAATACAAGGTGAATTGACAGCACTTGTTGATAACTGAGAAAATTTATTTAGGACCTTGTTTACACCTAATATTAAAAATGAGTTTTTGGTTAACCCCCTCACAAGTGGATGATGTTAAATACAGGTGTAAACAAGATCTGATATCTGTTGGGCTCATTCTCAGAGGTAGTTGAAATCAAATTTGATCAATGATTTTGTAGTGTAAACAGACATGTGGTTGAATTAATTTGAAGAACCACAAAGTCAACCTACTTTCTCCCTATGTTACATGACTTGTTGTAAAAGTTTTGGGCCCTTCTAAAGCATAAAAAATATGTTTGTAATTATTTAAGAAACATTCAAAGTTAACATAAATGTTTATCTAAAAATTGTTGCTAAAGTCAGTTATTATCCTTTGAAAATGTTCTGTGTGGGAGTGTCTGTCTTTGTTTTGGTCTCTATAACCCACCTACTGCGAGTTTACCCAATTATATTTAGGCACCCCATTTGATCAAATTGCTTTTGTAGTGTAAATGGACATGTGGTTGCATCCATTAGAAGAACCACAAAGTCAACCTACTTTCTGCCTATGTTACAGGAATTGTGGTTAAAGTGTAGCTAGAAGGGATTTAAATGTTATGTACAGTATGTAAGATTTGGACCCTTCTAAAGCATAAACATACCATAATATATTTGCAGTTATTTAAGAAACATACTAAGTTAACATCTATTGCATATGATGATCTGAAAAACAATGCTAAAGTCAGTTAATTAAATAATCATAATAATAATTCCTTACGTTTATATAGCGCTTTTCTAGACACTCAAGGCACTTTACACATTAGGGGGAATCTCCTCATCCACCACCAGGATGACGCGATGGGCAGCCATATTGTGCCAGACCCCACACCACACACCAGCTGATTAGTGGAGAAGAGACAGAGTGATGAAGCCAATTATGATATGGGTATGATGGACGGAGGCCAGTGGGCAAATTTGCCTAGGATGCCGGGGTTAAACCCCTTCTCTTTTTCAAAGGACATCCTGGGATTTTTAACGACCACAGAGAGTCAGGACCTCGGTTTAATGTCTCATCCGAAAGACGGCGCTCACTGAGCAGTATAGAGTCCTCTTCACTATACTGGAGTGTTAGGACCCACACAGATCGCAGGTTGAGCGCCCCCTGCTGGCCTCACTAACACCACTTCCAGCAGCAATCTACTGTAGTTTTCCCATGTGGTCTCCCATCCTGGTACTGATCGGATGCAGCCCTGCATAGCTTCAGTGGGCGACCATGTGAGAGTTGCAGAGGGCTAGCTGCTGGTAAGACTAATTCTCCTTTCCATGTGGGAATGTATGTCTTTGTTTTGGTCTCTATAAACCCACCCACTGCGAATTTACCCAATTAAATTAAGGCATCCCAGGTTGCTTTGGCGGAAAATGGTGTATGGTGTCTTGAAAGATCCCTCAATGTATGCGAGTGCAGACAAAAATGTGACCTCTTGTGGACCGTAGCAGACTCTGAAATTAAATCCACATGATTCAGTTATTAATTTGCAAACCTAGCAAATATTACAAACATAAACGTTAGCTGATCAGCTCATGGTAAGGCTCAATTGTCAGGCATGCTCATTCCTGTTGGTGTCATCAATCTGGCAACCTGCATGTGCTTAAAGTCTGAGAATAAGGGGCCTGGAGGAAAAAAAAAACCCTATCCAATATTTCGAATTTGGACTGCAATTCCTTCTTTAACCACTAGTCTAACAATCATAAACCTTTACATATCTCTGAAATCGCAAGCTTAGTTTAAAGGTAAAATCAAGCGGCAACCTCCCGCTCTCCCTCGGGAAGCCAATACGGAAGTAACTAAAACTGCAATTCATCGACTCGCCTGGGGGGCTGGCTCCAGGAAGTCCAAGTGCTTACGATGGCTTTGGTGCATATAGCTATGATTACCCTTCATGACAACTCTGAGGGGGGTGAATTTTTTTATAACTCATCCGTTTCGTTTTTATTAGGTTATATTAAGTTTGCATAATTAAGGGCGTGGCCACTTGAGTGACAGCTAGCCCTCGCTGCTCGCTGTCTCGTCACCTCAGCTGATTCTGACTAATTAGCCGCTGAGCTCGGCGTATACATCGTATTTTTGTTTTGTTTAATGTTTCTTTACACCGTCATTTGCCTTTTGGAATTATTTCCTGCAATTATCAGATGATATGGCATGCTGTGTGGACTTAATTGTGCTTACAAACCGTTCAAGTTGCCTCCATTTCACAGGTGAGGGAATTTATATGCTTATATACCATCTCTATAAATGTATTTGTTTTATTTAAGATCATTTATCATTTATAATGTTCTTTAGAGCAGTATTGCACTCCAGAATCTAACAGATTGATTAGCTGTAGGCTATAAAACAGTCATCTGAAGCGTTGTCATACATTGTTAGTGCTGGATTTTAAAAACAGCCTTGCATTTACTAACACAGACTATATCTGAAGTGTTTGATAGTAATTCACGTTTTCCTGCTGTCGAAAAACGTCATAAGAACAATGTTTAGTGGCTCAATGTATTACAACAGTGTTTTTAAAAGTCTAAACACTATATTTATATAGTGTACAACCAAGCACGTGTGGTCAGAACACAAACGAGTCACAGGTAATGAAGTATTAAGCGTTCTCCCAAAGTAAAAAGTCTGTCTAAGCCAGGTCTAAGCTAATTTCTGAGAATCAAGCATGCGTCTGTAGCTCACTCTCCGCCTCTTTGCCCTTATTTGGTATCCCGCGTTTGGTGCGATGACGCGCAGACAAAATGGCGACGGTTGGCCGCGCCTACTTGTAGCTTCTTTTGCAGTGTTCAGAAACCTATGGGTGACGTCACGGATACTACATTCATATCTTTTACTGTCTATGGGTAAAATATGTCAAATAAAATAATAATAATAATAATAAAATAAACATAAATAAAGCACTATGTTCTGATTCTAACCAACCCTGATTATAACATAAACCCACATCTTTGCTATAGTTTTCCAGCTATTAAAACAGAAATGAAAGCTTTTCCTTTCTTGTTTATGTCACAGTAGATTGAGAGATCAGAAGACGCATATACTGTTATCATGATTATGAAATTTCTTCGATAATTCAGCCATAGCAAGAATGACTTAAAATTCTGTATTATGGCAGGCCAGTAGATGGCAATGACAAATTCTAACACTCTGTGCACTGTGCGTACAGTCCTGTAATCTGACGTTATTGTTTTGATGTTTAAGGAAATTGTAATATGGATATGCATGATGTCACTGGGTGCAACGCAGTGGCGCAGTAGGTAGTGCTGTTCCCTCACAGCAAGAGTCGCTGGGTCGCAGGTTCGAACCTCGGCTAGGCTGGGTCAGTTGGCGTTTCTGTGTGGAGTTTGCATGTTCTCCCTGCGTTCACGTGGGTTTCCTCCGGGTGCTCCGGTTTCCCCCACAGTCCAAAGACATGCAGTACAGGTGAATTGGGTAAGCTAAATTGTCCGTAGTGTATGTGTGTGAATGAGTGTGTGGATGTTCCCAGAGATGGGTTGTGGCTGGAAGGGCATCCGCTGCGTAAAATCGTGCTGGATAAGTTGGCGGTTCTTCCGCTGTGGCGACCCCGCAAGGGACAAAGCCGACAAGAAAATGAATGAATGAATGATGTCAGTGCTTTTTGATGTCACATTTTCCTTTTAGTTTACGCAGCGGTGATAATTGTGTGTTTTCAGCAACTTGTACTTTGAAAGCTGTGTTCAAAACTTGTGTTAACCCCCAAACTGCTGCTGCTGTTTAAAAATCTTCAGTTTTTAGTTGAATTAGTGTTGTGTAAATACCCCTAAATAGCACAAAATGTGCTACAAAATATGCAGAAATGTTGCCACGGAAAGCTGCTAATCAACACTATGCCACAAATGCTTTTAAATGAGCCTCATTAAGTGTTTTTGAAGCTGCCATATTCCTATAAAATTACACAGATGTACAGAAAACATTCCATCATGTTTGTGGGTACTTGAAGTGCTGGAGCGAAAATGCTTGCAAATGTAGACAATGCCCTGCTGAGAATGAATGGGTAGAAGCAGACAGGGATACAAAGCGTTTTAGATCAGTGTGATGAGACATTATAAGAGTGTTTTGGAACAGTCTTTATTGCCTGCATGATGAAGTTGTGGAAAAATGAAACAAAAGACTTGAAGGTCAACCTTAATCGGGCTGTCTGCAATCCTGTCAAAACTCTCAAGCAGTCAAACACACACAATAAAACACATCCGCAGCTTTAAAGTAATTGTTGTTTGCATGTACATGGGCTGTACATCTCATTACAAAACCTTTAATTATGCAAATTGCCTGGTTAATGTATTTTTACACATCAAGACTTGGGAAAGTCTCTCTCAAGAAATTGTAACCAAGGAAGTTTTGCGTTGCTCACATCTTTACATTTACAGCATTCCATATCTTGTGATTCATTTTTTATGCTTTTAAAAATACATTATGGGACCTTGGTCTTTCCTCCAAAAAAAATTAATGTTGAAATGTTTGGAAAATTGACTTTTATTTACTTATTCATAGTGTATACACTCACTGGCCACTTTATTTTGGTAGAACTTACTAGTACCAGGTTGGATCCCCTTTTACCCTTTTAATCCTTCGTGGCATAGATTCAACAAGGTACTGGAAATATTTCTCAGAGATTTTGGTCCACACATGACATGATAGCATCACGCAAGTGCTGCAGATTTGTCAGCTGCACATACATGATGTGAATCTCTCGTTCCACGACATCCCAAAGGTGCTCTATTGGGTTGAGTTCTGGTGACTGTGGAGGCCATTTGAGTACAGTCAACTCATTGTCATGTTCAAGAAACCATGAGATGATTCACGTTTTATGACGCATTATCCTGCTAGAAGTAGCCATCAGAAGATGGGTACACTGTGGTCATAGAGTGATGGACATGGTCAGCAACAATACTCAGGTAGGCTGTAGCGTTGACATGAGGCTTAATTGGTACTAATGGGCTCAAAGTGTGCCAAGTAAAAAACCCACACCATTACACCACCACCAGCAGCCTGAACCATTGATACAAGGCAGGATGAATCCATGTTTTCATGTTGTTGACACCAATTCTGACCCTACCATATAAATTTCATAGCAGAAATTGAGACTCATCAGCCCAAGCATTGTTTTTCCAATCTTCTATTGTCCAATTTTGGTGAGCCTGTGTGAATTGTAGCCTCAGTTTCCTGTTCTTAGCTGACAGGAGTGTCACCCGGTGTGGTCTTCTGCTGCTGTAGCCCATCCGTCTCAAGGCTGGACATGTTGTGCGTTCAGAGATGCTTTTCTGCATACCTCTGTTGTAAGGAGTGGTTGTTTGAGTTACTGTTGCCTTACTATCAGCTTGAACCAGTCTTGCCATTCTTCTCTGACCTCTGGCATCAACAAGGCATTTGTGCCCACAGAACTGCCGCTCACTGGATATTTTCTTTTTCGGACCACTCTCTGTAACACCCCAGAGATGGTTGTGTGTGAAAATCCCAGTAGATCAGCAGTTACTGAAATACTCAGACCAACCCATCTTGCACCAACAACCATGCCATGTTCACTCAAACCACCTTTCTTCCCCATTCTGATGCTCAGTTTGAACTGCAGCAGATCGTCTTGACCATGTCTACTTGTCTAAATGCATTGAGTTGCTGCCATGTGATTGGCTGATTAGAAATTTGCCTTAATGAGCAGTTGGACAGGTGTACCTAATAAAGTGGCGTGAGTGTATGTTGTCTTTGTGTCGTAAATTACAGTACAAAAACCTGGTAATAAACTGCCAGTACTTAATTCTCTATATTATTATTATTATTATTATTATTATTATTATTATTATTATTATCATTTCTTAAAATATTGTTTCAAACTCCTAAAATGTCAATAAAAGTTACTTTGTTAAATGGCACAGTTGAATTGTCAAAATTGAACGTCAACAGAGCAGAGATAAAGGTCTCACAATGCAATTCATAACAGTAAATAAACAGAAAAAAACGTGTCAACCACAAAATACTGAACCTGCTAATTAATGTATATTTTGACTGTTGTGAAGTACAGAATGTGACATGCTAAGAGTTTTAATTTCCTCAACAGCCTTTTTTGAGTTTGTAGAAAATAGTGTGGAGCTCTCTGACAGGTGAGTAATTGGAAGCGTGATGATAAAAGGACGCAGTGGATTTTGGAGTAAGAAGTGCGTGAGTGTGTGCCTCCAAAAGGATGAAAGATAACCACATCAAAGGGCCTGTGGATTTGCGGGTGCTGGTTTTCAAACATACAGACAGAAACAGGACCTCCTGCTCGTATTTCCCTCGTTTCAAGTCACAAGTCAGCGCTTGTCACCCTTAAACCACAGAGGACGTTGTTCTGTTCCTCCCCCTCAATCACTACTGGAGTCTGTTTGGCACAAAACCATTAATCAGCAAACGCCAGGAGTCGCAAAGATTCCTGGTTGTGCTAAAACACATTTCCAAGGAATATTCTGCGAAACTGTCATGATATTCTTTCCAGAAATTAGTTTTTTTCATGCCAATGAATATATTAGACTCTCATTTTGAGCAGCATTGTTGGATTTACCTTTCAAATTGTATTATTTTTTCATCTCTGTCATGATATGCAGTACTGAGTTGGCACAACAACATGCTTTTCCCTGATATATTCATTCCAGCAGGAGGGTTGTTTTGTGGCGTTCAAATTCTCTAGATGGATCTATATGTGTACTCATTTCATCCCACTCACATCAATGACTAAGACTTTTCACTGTGACTTTCTAAAAAAAAAAAAGAGTACAGTTTGGTGTCCCCTGACCTTTATAACGCAACAGACACATATACTGTATAATGCAGCATATTTGCATATGGACTATTGCATCTTTGAGTAAATAAAAAGGCTAGATAAAACTAATAATATTAATACATTTTTAATGACTTTTTTTACATATTAATACAGTGGGGGAAATAAGTATTGAATACATCATGTTTTTGACATAGACATAGAATTGAACCAGATTTTGGTAAAACAATACAAACATAGCAATAAAACAAAACAAAAAGTAGCCTTCTCTTTCAAATCTGATCTTTAATTTGTATTTTATATTGGATTCAAGTCAGGTGATTGGCTGGGCCATTCTCCAGCTTGATTTTCTTTCTCTGAAAGCATTTAAAAGTTTCCTTGGCTGTGTTTTGGATCATTGTCTTGCTGAAATGTTCACCCTGGTTTCATCATCATCATCATCCTGGTAATGTAGATATTGAACTGAAGCAGCTAATATTCATTTACAACGATGAAGGGCAGAGGGTTGCTGAATAACTACTGAGAGATTTCAGCGGCTGTCTGGGCTTTCACTGCCTTTTTATGCCTCCCTTTCTTCATGTATTCAAAACTTTTTTTCCTGTCATTTCATTTTATTACACATAACTTAATTTGTAAACTCGTTAATATTGTTTTATTTGCATAAATTGATTCCTTTGGTTGTCACCAACATCTGGTGAAAATTTCAAGTCAACAGCACCTTTAGAAATATATATATATATATATATTTTATTTTTTTTTTAAATGGTGACGTGTTCAATACTTATTTCCTTAAGTGAAGTTTATTTATAAACTAATTTCGAGAGGAGGACACGCTTATGATTGATAGCAGCTGGTCCCTCGTTAGCTAATGCACGATTCACCAATCAGACGATTCCTTAATCACTATAAATAACCAGAGTATCTTACCTTAGCCATCTTCCTCTTGAAGAATCCCCCCTTCCACCCCTACTCCTCCCCTTGCCAGGGCAGCATGGAGGCCCAATGGTTCGCATCATTGCCTCACAGCAAGAATGTCACTGGCTCAGATCTTACCAAGTGGGCATTTCTGTGTGGAGTTTGTATGTTCTCCCCGTGTTTGCGTGGGGTTTCCCCGGGCTTTCCGGTTTCCTCCCACAGACCAAAAACATGTAACATAAGTAAATTGTATAAACCAAATCGACATCCTAGACAAGCGTTAAATTCAGCCTACACTCTCCATAACTATTCATAATCTACATTTACCATTATCAAGCAGGGGAGTTCTCGAGACGTACCTGAGCTCAAACTCCCCTCTCGCCCTGCAATGGGAGGGAGCCCCGGGCTCGAGGATCTCATGAGCTCAGGGCTCTCTCCCGGGACAGCATGCCAAACACGCTTTATAATCAATCATCAGCTAAGGGCGAACTCTTGAACTGTATATTTATAAAAGGGATAGTTCACTCAAAAAATGTAAATTCTGCCATCATCTACTTCCACTGTCCACAAAACCTGCTTGTTTCTTTTTTCTTCAGTTGAACACAAAGGAAGATATACTGAGGAATGCTGGACAAAACCGCCATTGGCTTCCGAAGTATTTTGTTTTTTCCCACTATGAATGTCAATGGCTGTTTTCCCCCCAAAATTATTCAGAATATAGTGTTTTTGTGTTCAACAGTAGAGAGAAGTTCATAAAAAATTTGAACCACTTGAGTGTTTTAATTTTTGGGTGAGCTGTTTCTTTAATAATAGTTTTAATTCAATTTCAATCCCTAAAACAGCAACACAAATCAATCAATCAATCAATCAATCAATCAATCAATATAGTAATACAAACACTTTCTGCATGACAGAAGATAAATAAAGAATCTTAGTTATGTTCAAAATATTGATTTAATTGTTACGGTAGATCTACTGTATAAAGCTCAACCTCTTAACCCTCTCACCAACTTTATTGTAAAAACAAAATAGATTTTTAATTTATGGGAAATATAGCTTTAAATTAACCTCTAACAACAACAAAAAAATGTCCCAAACCTGCCTTTCATTTAGACTAAACTTTCAAAACATCCATAACATAATACCTGCAAGTGCAACCCTGTTAGTGTTGCAAGTAGACACCCTAAAATGTGTTTTTCCATGTGGATGAATGAAAATGATTAATAGTTTCTCAAAAGACACACACTGGACTGCGTGTGTTTTGAATGTCGATGAAAAAGGAGATGTTCACGCAGCAGGAAACCCAGCAGTGTTCAGTTCCTCAGGTTGGTGCAGCTACAGTAGACCAGTTTCACGTCTTATATCTGTTTCTTAAATTCCCTGTTTACAATAGTGTTTACCTCTGGGTTTTTATAAATTCCTTTTCTCTTTGTGCCAACATATTTTCTTCATATTTACTTCATGTGGCACTTCTTTCTTCTGGGCATGTGAATTATATAAGAACAGAGAAACATTGATTAATCAATGTTTGAATGCTTTACGTGTGTGGTCTCTGGGTGTGGTGATTTCTTATATGGGGCAAACAAATGATCATGGGTCAGACGAGTTTAAAAAGTGACCTCTAATCAGTTGTTTATGGCCAAAGACACTCATAAATTCAAGTAATGTGCTTTGTTGGACTGTTTTAAGACTTTTCCTTCTTTTGAGCCTCACTGGTATTTAGGATGTTTTAGAAAATAGCGGACAACTTTTCTTCTGACCTTTAAAAGTCACAATCTCTTCTCAATTACCAACTTTTTTGAATAAAACATTACATTTCTGTTTCTAGATCTATTTGGATTATATCAGATTTTCAGTATAAAATAAAAATTATATATATATATATATATATATATATATATATATATATATATATATATATATATATATATATATATATATATATATATATATATAAATGGACATTGCTAATGTAAAAAGGATGCGAATGTGACTTTAAATAAACCTTTCCTTGGAGTTTTATATTATGTATTATTAGGCTTTTATTTTCAATGTATAATTCCAGTCTCTTTTTTTTTTCTTTTTTTTTTGCAGTTCCAGCTCCAAGAAGACTTCGATTTAAAGTTGTGAGTGCAGGAAAGCTTCTTGTCTCATGGAAAGAACCAAAAGGAGAATATAATGGCTACAGATTTATATATAATACGGAACCAGGTAAGAAAGATATAAACAGTTTATTTTATTATGTTCATTGTTATATGTGGTCTCATTTTATTTGAAATTATTTAATTGTATTTTTGTTATTATATGTATTTTTTTATTTTAATATTTTTTTGTTTGTTTAATTTTGATTAGTTTTTGTAAGGAATTTTTTAATTTAGCTACTTAAAAGTTAGATTTACTGTTATAAAGTTCATACAATTGAAAAAAAAGTGGCAACTCATTAACCCAGACATTATATTGTTTAAAACAATTTAAAAAATTGCAAAAAATGAATTATTATATGTAGGGATGTCCCGATCAGGTTTTTTTGCCCTCGAGTCCGAGTCTGAGTCATTTGATATTGAGTATCTACCGATACTGAAACCCAATCCGATACTTCTATAATATACAAAAAAAAAAGAATAAAGAAGAGCGAAGAAACAGATCCAGGATGTTCTTTATTTTTGATTTTATTCATGTTATTTTAACATTCAACGACTCTGTTAACAAACAGAGCACTTCTGTAGGGTACCTTGAACAATCAAATAACAAATAACATAAATTCTTCACTTTTGGACTTTAATGCAACAGTAAATATATTTAAAAAATCTAAAAATACTAAAAAACTTAAAATACCCAGCAGGCAATCCCAAGTTTACAATTTTTTTTTGCTATGCCAATGTTGTCATCATCAACTTTATAATACCTCCAGACCACAGACATACTCATGCTTTCAGCTTCAAGTATTCTACTTTGCCGGCATTTAACCAATAGCGTCTCTGCAACAAAGTGATGTCATGCCGTACACTGTGCTGTTTCTGTGTGAAGTCAAGAAAGAGGTCTAACTCTGTAGATGTGTTAAAAAAAAATGGCGCATTAGACCAGGGGCTCATCTGCGGTTTCCAAAATGCATCACAAACTGCTTGAGAAACTGTTCTCTCTATGATAATTGGTGATGAAAATAAATTATGTTCAATAAGATGTACTTGTGTTTACTAACTGTTTATTGAGTTAAACATGAATTTTGAACTGTAGGGCTACGTAAGCTCGAAACAGCGTTTTTTGATTACCTTAATCCGACTAAAGTCATAACTGAACTAAACAGAAATGGAATTAAGACATGTTCCACACGTGGCTGTCAGTGAAGGACCGCACATACACACACAAACACACACACACACATCACGAAATGCAATAGTTTTTTTTCTTTCTATTTTGCGTACGTTATTAAATTCCATAACACTCTCACCAGTCCTTACTCCTTATTTGCGTCTAATACCCCAGTTTGTCACGAGGACATGAATTAAATGTTCATGAGTTAAAGTGAAACTGCCGAACTGCAGTTAGAGTCAGGCATCCTGCTGATTTGATTCAGAATGGCACTCTTTTGTCAGACGGCTCACCGGTCAGGTATACATCCGCGCTAATATGTCAAGGTGAAAATCATCATAGCTTGCGTAAAATAGACCCAGCTCCCAACCCAACTTTGAGAATAGATTAACGGTGATATTTGTTTTATCGAGCGATAAAAGTCTCGCGTTAAGATAACGGCCCACCACTAATATATATATCCTGATCGGGATATATGAGTCCTGATCGGGAGGCATCATCCGATTCTGATCGAATCTGAAACCGTGTGATCGAGCCCGATTTCCGATCATGGGATCGGATCTAGACATCCCTAATTATATGCATATTTTTATTAAAGTGCAGAGATAAAACATCAAATGTTGTCAGAGAAGACATCTTGTTCTCATAATAATGCTATTTGAAAATATACAGTAACTGAACAGAAATATACAGTCTTACGGTGGTTAATTAATCAATATGTATTACGGTATGGTTTACTGTAATAACCCTATTGACCTTATTCTTCAATGCGGAAGTGCACTCGTTTTTGTGATTTGTTTTAGAACTTTCGATTCAGCTGCCTATGGGAGAAATGACTAGAAATAATAAACCGCAGAAGACGGTCAAACTACTTGCTCTACAAACAAGTGTTTGCATGATTATACAGACAAGAAAATATAAGTTTGCTACTTCAAGCAGCAGAACAATCTGTTTTTATCATATAAAAATTAATGGAAGTGAATGAGACTAGAAGTCTCGAGCCAAAAAGATTCAAACTCATATGAAGGTAAATTCAGTAGTAACTAATATGTTGATGCTAAATTGCATACATGCAGGCAGGTCTATCTCTAAAGTTGCTCTAAATCTGTTTTTATAACGAAACACAATCTCCATTTTAGTCCTTCTGGGCCTCACTTGTTTCTCTAAATGCATTCAATCTTGCACCTTTTTTCAGACTTTTCTTCACTTCCCTCTGTTTACTTTAGCAGATGTATTTGTTAACCTTGCCAGATCTGAAGGACTCTTTGTTTCTTCGCAGATTTGACAATAGTCCTTGTCTGGGGGCTCTGATACGGCTCCTGATAACTCATAAACAGCCAAGGTCACTCTCTGGTTTTATGCAGACCAGGTGCATGAGCCGTCACTTCTGTAAACTCAACCCTTTGTCAAACGCTCATGACCCCAATTTCAGGGGCAACTGTGAACCATGTCTAAACTCGCTGTTTCTAAGAAGCAAATTCCTAGATTCGGTGTGTATTAGGCCTGCTTTCACATAGATATTCATCAGCCAGTTCCACGTTCCCAACAAATTGAGGGGAAAAAAAGCAGTTGTTTCAATTATAGCAGCTCATTTGCTGTGTTTCTATGTGCAAAGTGGCATTAATGGGAAAATCTCGCTATTGGCCAGAATTGAGAAATTAAATTGATGGAGCAGGGCTGAATGAGGACTGGCGAGAGTTTGGGGGTCAGTGCGACTCTTTTGTGATCGAGATGAGGAATGTCTGGATGTGGTATTTGGGCAGAATCACTGAGGTTAGACAGAGGTTAGCATCAGATCCAGCTCCTTTTTTATGGTATCTGATGTTGGCAGTCTGAATCCCACAATAACATTGGCATACTTTAGTAGGGCTAAAAACCAAATGGCAAAATGACTCCTAAAATGAAGCATAAGACAACAAATGTGACCCCAGACCTTATTTTGCACATGTATAGTAAGTAATTGAATAATTTTGGTAATGTCAAGAATACATTTTATGGTCAAGTTATTAGATTTTTCTTAAAAAGATAAAGTAAAGATATTTTGTACATTTCCTACAGTGCATTATATAACAACTTTTTGATTAGTCATTTGCATAGATAAAAACTTGAAACTTTGAAGATGATTTTCTCTATATTTAGATTTTTTTGAGTCCTCAGATTTCAGATTTTCAAATAGTGGTATCTCGTCCATATCCTAGCAAACCATACACCAATGAAAAACTTATTTATTCCACGTTCAGAAGGTGTTTAAATCTCAGTTTCAAAAAAATTGTCACCAGTTTTGTGGTTCAGAGTCACAAATTATTTTTTAGATTGAAAAATGAATCAATGAATATATTGAAAAAAAACCATAACTTGAGAAGAAGCTAATAAGTGACATATTTTACATTAAGCTTAAGAATTTCAAAGCAGATTCACAATGAAATGACAAAATAACCAATGCAATTTTTTGAGACAAATTAACTTAAGTAACTGTAATGTTTATCAGTTGTGAAATGAATTCACGTCAGATAAGCAGCTCTATAGAAGACAGTAATGTTGTTATTTAGCCGGATGACTCATTCACAGAGGGTGTCTGCATTAATGCTTCTCATTTACTTTGAATGGAGTGACGTCAACCATTGCCAAAATGAATTGTTGATCCATTGAGTTGTGCTGGGTTTGTTGTTGAACTTTTTAAGGGCCAAATCAGGCATCAACCAATCAGATTGCTTTATGCAAATATACATTATTAGTGCAGATGCTAGCCAGAGAATAGCAGAACATCAAAATGGAGGAAATGCTAATGTAATATAATATAATGTAATGTATATTTATATAGCATTTATCATGTATGGTCATACACCCAAAGCGCTTCACAATCATGAGAGAGGGTCTCTCCACACCACCACCAGTGTGCAGCATCCACTTGGATGATGCAACGGCAGCCACAGGACAATGGCGCCAGTGCGCTCACCACACACCAGCTATAGGTAGAGTGGAGAGACAGTGATAGAGCCAATTCGGTGGATAGGAATGATTGGACGGCCATGATGGGTAAGGGCCAGGGAATTTGGGCAGGACACCGGGGTTAGATCCTTACTCTTTATGAGAAGTGCCATGGGATATTTAGTGACCACAGAGAGTCAGGACCTTGGTTTAACGCCCACTGACAGTATAGTGTCCCCTTCACTTTTACTGGGGCATTAGGACTCAGACCACAGGTTGAGCGCCTCCTGCTAGTCTCTCTAACACTACTTCCTACCTAGCAACCTAGTTTTCCCATGTGGTCTTCCATCCAGGTACTGACCAGGCTCAGCCCTGCTTAGCTTCAGTGAGTAACCGGTCTTGGGCTGCAGGGCGATATGCCTGTTATTATATGTTATTTGTTGGTAATCATCCGGTGCTTTTGATCAATCTTCATGTACATGTACATGTACATGTTCCATGACTCAAATAGAAGGAATCAATCCTGGAATGAGTTGGCAAAGTAGGTTGATAAATATGCACTGCAATAAATGCTTTTCTTATTTAAAGTTTTTGTCTTATTTCTAGTCAAAACATCTACAAGTTCCTGCATTAAGACAATCAAGTAATCGGTCAGTGGGGAAAGTGAAATAATCTTATTTCAAAGCAAAAACAAGATTATTTTGCTTACCCCATTGGCAGATTATTTTGCTTGTTTTAAAGAAACATCATTCATAAAATCAAGACAATGGCTGTGTCCGAAATTGCATACCTCTATACGATATAGTACAGGATGTGAGCAAAGTAGTATGTCCAAATTCATAGTATTGGAAAAACAGTATGAGAAATACCCGGATGACCTACTACTTCTGGTGAGATTCTGCTACGCTATGCTATCCCATGATGCTATGAGAGAGAATTTATGAAAGGGAGTGAATTGACGCAACTGATGCACTTAGGTCATGTGATAATGACAAATGGCAGATGTAGTACGTTCAAGTTCCATTCATTCATTCATTCATTTTTTTTTCGGCTTAGTCTGGGGTCGCCACAGCAGAATGAACCGCCAAATTATCAAGCATATGTTTTACACAGCAGATGCCCTTCCAGCTGCAACCCATCACTGGGAAACACTCATACACTCTCATTCAATTCACGTATAGCGCATGTCTTTGGGCTGTGGAGGAAACCAGAGCACCCAGACGAAAGCCACGCGAACAAGGAAACATGCAAACTCCACACAGAAATGCTAACTGACCTAGCCAAGGCTCGAACCAGCCTTCTTGCTATGAGGCGACATCGCTACCCACTGCGCCACCCGAGTTCCATTCATACTACTCACGTTCATACTATGTAGAACATACTTTCCTAACAGCCATGTAGTAAAGTCAAATGTAGTACATACTCGAGTGGGCGATTTCAGACACAGGCAATATTTTTGCTTGTCCAGAAACTGCTTCTTGTTTTATTATTTTTTGATATTTGACAAGACGAAACAAGACGAAAACGCTTTTTTTTTTTTTTTTTTTTTTTTTGCAGTGTGGTGTATACAGTTGAAGTCAGAATTATTAGCCCCCCTCTCTATTTTTTCCCCCAATTTCTGTTTAACGGAGAGAAGATTATCTCAACACATTTCTAAACATAATAGTTTTAATAACTCATCTCTAATAACTGATTTATTTTATCTTTGCCATGATGACAGTAAATGATATTTTACTAGATATTTTTTAAGACACTTTTATACAGCTTAAAGTGACATTTAAAAGCTTAACTAGGTTAATTAGGTTAACTAGGCAGGTTAGGGTAATTAGGCAAGTTATTGTATAACGATGGTTTGTTCTGTATACTATCGAAAAAAAAATATAGCTTAAAGGGGCTAATAATTTTGTCCTTAAAATGGATTTAAAAAAATTAACTGCTTATATTCTAGCCAAAATAAAACACATAAGACTTTCTCCAGAAGAAAAAATATTATCAGACACTCTGTGAAAAGTTCCTTGCTCTTTTAAATATTTAAAAAAAGAAATAAAAATTCAAAGGGGGGCTAATAATTCTGACTTCAACTGTATATCAATATTTGATTGACTGTTGTCACTATGATGATCATGTCAGAATAAAAAAAATCAGACATGCCCTGTGTCAGGTGTTAATGCAGACGCCCTGTGTGAATTGGGCATGACTGATATTATAATAATTTGGGGTATTTTTCAATGATATTTTAAGAATATTTAACTGATTGTGTTTTTGTGCTGGCAGCTTTGGATGGTTTAGTTTTGTCATGAATAAATACAACTGGCAGTAGGTGGAAGCAAGTCTCTGTCCTAATGAGAGATTCACTGAATTTATTCAATGATTCATGCAAAAGTGATTGATTCATTTATAAACAAAACAAGTGACTGTCTTTATGAGCAGATCGTTGAATCATTGACTCAAATGATTTATCATTCAGAAACGAACCAAAGCAGTATTGCTTTGAGACACACAAACATTCTGTCCTGGCTTTGTTTGGAGGTATTGAGGTATTAAAGTGATGGAGCAGGGCTGAATGAGGACAGCTGATAGTTTGCGGGTCAATGCGACTCTTTTGTGATTGAGATGAGGAATGTCTAGCTGGTATTTTCTCCGAGGTTTGACAGAGGTTAGCATCAAATCAAGCTGAATTTTTTACGGTATCTGATTTTGGCTGTCCGAAGGTCCAAATCTCAAAACAACAACATTGGCATCCTTTAGTAAGGCCCCGAACCAAATGGCAAGCAAGACACTGGCTCCCCAAATGAAGCATATGACAACAAATTACTTTTTCAGAATGAAAAATTACTGAATGTGTTTCAGATTAACATATTTTGAGGTTGATAAAAGTATTTGATAAAGTCACCTTTATAAAACTTTATAATATTAGCATTTTTGCAAGTTACACAAAAGAACATTTCTTGGTTCATAAACAGAAAATCTGATTCACTGAGGACCAGTTAAAATTATGCATCTGTATAGAAAGGCTTTTTAGGAAATCATTTAAATTAACCAGAATGAATGAATGAATAAATAAAATACAATAACACATCACATTTCTTACTAATTTGACATCTCACCATACAGAAAACACTTGTGATATCAGAACAGATTCAAATTCACACATAAGCACAATTAGGGCTGGGCAATATTGCAAAAAAATGATCATGATATCATGTTTCATATCATTCGATGTAGATAATTATTGAATATTTTTTAACAATACATTTAGGAATATTTGGAAAGATTTTTATTTTATTTATTTAAACACTTCGTTTTAATTTACCAACAATTGTAAAGCAAATAGATTTAATAGTCAAATACAAAAATATTTAAACTAAATATCTGATCTCTTTATAATAAAATAAACATAAGTGTTAAAGAGACTCTTAAACTTGATAAATAAAATGTTACAAAGTGTGTGCAATGGTAAAGCAGAAATACTGAACAATCAAAGCAAACTTTAAGGTGTGAATAATAATGATACAGTAAACCTCAAACTCTGTCAACAACACAAATAATGATAATCAAATCTGAGCTTTCAAGTAAAGAAACCATCCATCATTATTCAAATACATAATGCAACATTACAAATTGTGAAGTTGAACGACTATATTACACCCTATGCTAAAAAATCTTTCAGATAGGGTGCTAGTGACTGGGATGCACAAGAAAAGAAACCAAAAAGCCACTCTGGCGGCATCCTTAAATCCTTTTTTATTTACAATCTCCTCACTGCTGCTAGCCACGGCACTCATTTTCGCATGTGTTGTTATTCTGACCTGAGGTGACAAGCGCTTGTGCATGGATTTCTTGACCATTTACAACAGACTTCGCGCTCGCGCTCCACTGGTGTCTCTCGTAACTAAGTGACTATCAACTATTTTCTCAGAGGATGACAAACGGACGAATCATCGCTTCGATGAAAGTTTATGGAGAAAAGTAAAAACCAATGCAGGGTGGTTTGGGTGCGCTGTGTTTGTCTGAGTATTTAGTCTGTCGTTACTGAAATGTGTATATTCCATACAAAGTGTGAAGGAGATTGGTTAGTTCTACTCTACATGAATTGCAGTGCACTCGGGGCATTCAGAGAAGTTCAGATGTTTTTTAACTAGGTGCGGCTGGAAAATGCACGTGGTAGCGTCTCTCTCCCAATAGCGCCTCAATTGGAAATGACAAACTTGCACCCTAAGCTTATTGGCACTGCTTCCAAGTCGTGCGCTCAGAAGCCACATTTTAATAAAACTATAGCTTTTTATACCGAAACTTCATACAGAATCTTTTTTTTATCGATACTGACATTGATGTTCTGTCAACAAATATCGATACCGATTTTACCGTCCAGCCCTAAGCACAATATATTCTGGCTCGTGGCATCTACAGTATTTTAATTTACAATAATTTCTGGATTTAGAAGGTGATTGTTTTCCCTGAATAAGCACATCATTTTTTTCAGTTTGATTTAGCAGCTATATAAAAACAGAATAAGTTTACATAAGAAAGGAAGCCCGAATTGATTTACGTCTATTTTTAGAGGCCTCACCAGAATATTTTTCCTCAAAAACCCTTTGGACCGCTCTTTTTTTAAAAAATCAAAGCGGGAAGGGAAACGTTCACATGCGACAAAGCAATCCTGTCCTTTGGTCTCGTTTAAACAAATGAGAATTGGAGCGCTTTGATGTTGTTGTAGGGCCCGGTGACAGTTTGCCGTCTGCTGCAATCTCCTTTTACTTTTCTATGAAGCGTGATGTGCAAAGTCATCAGCAAACTGTGGTTCTCCACTTCTGACTCCCTCTGCTCCGAGTCTAACCCCAATCACGCTCCCTCTGCTGCTGAATAAGCAACTTCCACTCCCCTTCCATTGATCTCTTCACAAGCCACGAGGTTTTTAATCAGGATCATTGGTCAGGGATCTGAATTGCAGGGCCAGGCTTCTTCATCACTCTGAGGTGCCGTGATGCCAGAAAGCCGCAGCTCAGGCATGACTGATTCACACACAAAGTTTGTCTACACTTTTCAGTTCATCACTATGCTTTTATTAGTCCTCCTAAAGGATATGACACCCAAAATAAATAAATAAATAACCAAAACAAACAGTGATTATAGATGTTGTTGGTATGATTATAGTCTGAGTAATAATCATGGTTTCACAGTAATCATGATTAATTATAATTTAGTTAATTTTACAACCCTATTAGTTTATAAAATCAAATGAAATACGCTTTGTCTTCTCAGTAACCAAATAATACAGCACAAAGTAATAATACAAACAAGAAAAAGTCAATTTCTCTATTAAAGACAAGTGCAAAAAAAGGTATTAGACTTAAACATAAGTAATACTTTAACACTGAAAATAAAGAATAATAATAGTAAATAATAATCAAAATAAAAAAATTGTCTTCGTGTATTTGGGATTAGATACAAGCTACACAAAGAAACCAAAGCAAAACCTGAAAGGCTCTTTTGATAAACCATATTACAGCATTGGTCTGTATTTTCATTTTGTTCACCAAAGTAGTGATTTTTGGACCATTAAAAAGAACAACAACTTGTTTTTCACTTCAATGGTATATCTACCTTTTTCAAAATACAGTGAAAACAAACAAAAAGAAACAACCTCCACATGTCTGAAAATAATTATTAACTAGTTACTGTATTATATAGTAAATATATACATTTATCCTTTTGGAACTAAACAAGGTATAGCCTGCATGCTGTTTTTGATTTTTTTTACAAATTGCACACTCATTTCCTTTCAGTTCACAGTGTTGAGGGGCCTTACGTTTTATTATTTGTGATGAATTAAAACTCGTTTAATATTGAAATCGGTTAATTGCTGCCTCCCTACTCAGATGAACAAAAATGGACCACAAATGAACTGCTGTGTTAAAAACAACCCAATGTGGATAATTTTGACATCTGATTGCTGTGTCAAAAAGGGACATGCTCTGCTCCAGGCTGTTATGACCCAGCTACATTGGTTAAATGTTTGCTCCAACATGGGGATTGCTTCGTTAACTCAACTGTTGTTTAAAAAATACTTTATAGCTGGCTTAAAACTAACATAACAATTTTGGATGAATAGTTTAGTTATATTCCATAATACTATGAATAATTAAAAAAAAAATTCTGTTGCATAATTTTTCTCTGTTGTCTGTTTTCACGAAGATTCTTATTCGCCATAGAGATCTATGATTGGCAATCATTCAGTGCATGGGGGAACTGCAAGCTTTATATATAAAATCTTTTGTAAAATATATTTTTCCAAGCCATTGATTCATTGTTTATGTTCATTGTATGTGGCTTTTAAAGAATCAAGTTTGACAACTTTATATTTTTATAGACTCACAGAGGTGGTTTAATAATTGTATAACATTTTTATTTTTGTTTGGAGTAAGTCAGAATTATTAGCCCTCCTTTGATTTTTTTCCCAAATGATGTTTAACAGAGAAAGGAAATTTTCACAGTATGTCTGATAATATTTTTCTTCTGGAGAACGTCTTATTTGTTTTATTTGGCTAGAATAAAAGCAGTTTTAAATAATAAAAAAAAAAACATTTTAAGGTCAAAATTATTAGCCCCTTTAAGCTATATATTTTTTTCGATAGTCTACAGAACAAACCATCGTTATACAATAACTTGCCTATTTACCCTAACTTGCCTAGTTAACCTAATTAACCTAGTTAAGCCTTTAAATGTCACTTTAAGCTGTATAAAAGTGTCTTTAAAAATATCTAGTAAAATATTATGTACTGTCATCATGGCAAAGATAAAATAAATCAGTTATTAGAAATAAGTTATTAAAACTATTATGTTTAGAAATGTGTTGGGAAAATCTTCTCTCCGTTAAACAGAAATTGGGGAAAAAAATAAACAGGGGGGCTAATGATTCAGGGGGGCTAATAATTCTGACCTCAACTATATATTTCTATGTATATATATATATATATATATATATATATATATATATATATATATATATATATATATATATATATATATATATATATATATATATATATATATATATATATATATATATATATATATATATATATATATATATATATATATATATATATATATATATATATATGGCAACCCAGTGGCGCAGTAGGTAGTGCTGTTGCCTCACAGCAAGAACGTCGCTGGGTCGCAGGTTCGAACCTCGGCTGGGCTGGGTCAGTTGGCGTTTCTGTGTGGAGTTTGCATGTTCTCCCTGGGTTCGCGTGGGTTTCCTCCGGGTGCTCCGGTTACCCCCCACAGTCCAAAGACATGCAGTACAGGTGAATTGGGTAAGCTAAATTGTCCATAGTGTATGAGTGTGAATGTGTGTGTGGAAGTTCCCAGAGATGGGTTGCGGCTGGAAGGGCATCCGCTGCGTAAAATCATGCTGGATAAGTTGGCGGTTCATTCCGCTGTGGCGACCCCGCAAGGGACAAAGCCGACAAGAAAATGAATGAATGAATGAATATATATATATATATATATATATATATATATATATATATATATATATATATATATATATATATATATATATATCCAAAGCAAAGAGTTCTTTAAAGTCATAATCCCATACTTTGTCACCAGGCAGAGATGTCATGAAGCAAGAAAGATGAGTTTGCTGCCAGGACCCTTTTAGAAAGGACCATTTGTCACTGTCAATACTGCAAACAAACTTCATGAAGTTGTTTGCTGTGCACTGGCCATAAAGCTTCCACCCACAGATTGTATTTGGGTGATAACTTGGCATCTCAACTTGCCGGGCCAGTACTATTCATCCTCTGGCTTGATCTGTGAATAAGCAGACCAGAGCTGTTTTGGACAGACTGTTTATTAGGCTATTTTGGACATTATGTGTTTGCTTTTGCATTTGAGAATTTGGATCAGTCTGTTGTTTTAGATGTCTGGTGGACAGATCATAGAGGGCACATTTTTAAGTCTGTGTTTGTATTTTCTGGTATTATTAACAAGCTTCTTATACTCGCTTCATTCAAAGAGTATGGGCCAGATTGTCAACCACATCCAAACTTTCACTAAGTAAATATTGAGACCATATGCTGCGAGGGACAAAAGTACAGCCTAAAAATGAATCTTGCTTGAATAATCAGACTGATGACAGACACATGGATTTTTCTCAGTCACTTTGGTGCATTTCTCACAACACTATTTACATTTGCACAAAGGTTAATGCATTTCTCAAAACAATTAGTACAAACCGCAAAACCTTGTTGATAACCTGCAAAAGCATGTCACTTGCTCAAAAAGGATTGCTCATTCTTCAAAAGTAAGTATTCATGTCAATGAAAGTGTCAGTGTCATCAAGATGAAATGTCCTGACACCATTGTTTATGAACAAGATAGTCAAATGGCTTTGTCATGTTTTCATTATGACAGTTAATTTTTTCCAATGTAAAAAAAGTCAGATTTTAGTGACACTTCCTGAAAATGCTCAAGACAGCAGTATACAGCCATTTGGAAACTACAGTACAGTTAGACATCACTGCATTTAGTGAGGTATCTGAGTACAAGACACTGAATATGTGTGTGTTTCACATTTTTTACTGCATTTGCTCTTTGCAATTTTAATGTATTCACAGCATTGTGCAAAAGAATAAACACACCCTTATTGACAACAAACATAAACTTCCTTTGGGTAGAGCTGTGCACAACTGTATTGCAGTACATATTGGAACTGAACCTACAACATACATAGCTCTGTAAATCATTCATCAAATTGTTCAAAAATTGTTTACATTTTCAGGAAAAAAAAGATTTAAAGTATTGATAAAATTTGCCTGACAGATTTTGACAACTAGTTCAACATGTTTGTATGTAGTGACTGAAGTAATGAAATGAGGACTATTAGTTTTATATGGAATGACTATTCAGCATTCACAAGTTTAGTTCATTTTGACTGACATTACATAAGCAAATGATAATGTTACAAAACAGCAGAGAGTTGTATGAAAGCAATTGATGCATGTCCAAAAGCATTTGCAATTTGTTGGAAGGAACGAGAAACTGCTACTATGATGTGCACAAATGACTAATTGTTTTGAGAAATGCATTAACTGTTGTGCAAACATAAATTGTGTTGTGAGAAATGCACCAAAGTGACTAAAAAAAAACTGTAATTAGCAATGTACACACTACATAAAAAACTTTTCTTACTTAGATTTTTTAAATCTTGTTTTTAGTCCAAATATCTAAACATTCTAAAATCAAGAAGCATTTTCTAGACAAGCTAAAACAATAATATCTTGTTTCCAAAAATCTTGTTTTCAGAAAAGGAAACATAACATTTCTCAAAACAAGACTTGCTTTTTTCTTATCTCGAGAATGCTTCTTGATTTAAGAATTTTTAGGTATTTGGACTAGAAACAAAACAAAAACTCTAAGTAAGGAAACCATTTATTTTGCAGTGTTACTGAATAAATAAATAATTTTCATATGAATAGATTTTTAAATTGTTTATTTATACATATACATGTGGTTGTATTCTGGCATTCTGTCGTCAGTCTGAAGTAGTCATCCACAGACACAAGGATGAAGTGAATTAAATAGCAATGTACACAATGTTGCATGTTTTCTCATGCGAACAATGGGAGAACATGCAAATTCCACACATAAATGCCAATTGACCCAGCCGGGGCTCAAACCAGCAACCTTCTTGATGTGAGGTGATCGTGCTAACCACTGAGCCACCGTGCTGCCCATTTTTGGAATTGGAATTAATTTAATCAATAGCTATGCCAAACTGTGTGAGATACACATATACAGTGCATCCAGAAAGTATTTATTGCGCTTCACATTTTCCACATTTTTTTGTTACAGCTTAATTCCAAAATGGATTAAATTCATTTATTTCCTCAAAATTCTACACACAATACCCAATAATGACAATGTGAACAAAAGATTTTTTGAAATTGTTGCAAATTTATTAACAATAAAAAACCTGAAAAATCACATGTACATACTGTAAGTATTCACTTACAGGTCTTTGCCATGAAGCTCTAAATTGAGCTCAGGTACATTCTGTTTCCACTGATCATTCTTGAGATGTTTCAGCAGCTTAATTGAAGTTCACCTGTGGTCAATTCAGTTGATTGGACATGATTTGAAAAGGCATACACCTGTCTATATTAGGTCCCAGGGTTGACAGTGCATGTCAAAGCACAAACCAAGCTTGAAGACAAAGGAATTGTCTGTAGACCTCTGAGACAGGATTGTCTCGAGGCACAAGGCTGGGGAAGGTTACAAAAAAATTTTCCAATGCAACTTCCAATGAGCACAGTGGCCTCTATCATCCAGACGGAAGCCACTCCTCGCCTGAAATTTGCCAAAAGGCATCTGAAGGACTCTCAGACCATATGAAACACAATTAAAATTGAACTCTTTGGAGTGAACTCCAGGCGTTACATTTGGACAAAACGCTCTGGTTACTAAGGTAACCATCGTTCCCCGAGGGGGGGAATGGAAATGCTATGTGGAAACTTCCACTATGGGGATTTCATTCAGAAAGCCAATCATCTGAAAGAGTATGTAAACGGGCCAATGAAATGCCAATGAGTTGGCAGCTTTAGCTTGCGCACCTGATGCTCGTTGCAATTAACTTGCAATAAGAGCACATGTGCGAGCAAAGCCAAAGCATCATTTTTTTAGCGGAAGAGACTTTCACCTCAACAGCTAAGGGGCAATCATTATGACAGGGGAACATAGCATTTCCGTTCCCCCCCTCGGGGAACGAGGGTTACCTTAGTAACCAGAGCGTTCCCCTTCGGAAGGGGAACTTCAATGCTATGTGGAAACTTCCACTATGGGGAAATGTTTGGAAAACGCCATAATGATTGAACCCTACCTTCGCCCCCGATGAGAGGTTTGCCAGGCAAAAGAGCATGAGCGCACCTGCGTCACCAGAGGCGCGGTCTTCCAACATGTTCCCTGGCCCTTACTTATCCCACTTCAACAGAAGATTTACGGATTTAGATATATTTTTCGGGAGCCGCAAATGCGTCTAGAATAAGTTCTAGAAATGTAATACGACAGTACGTTGGGAAGTGTGCAGTCCCGATAGGGAGGATGCTGCGGAGGCCACCTGCTACCCAAGTGGGGAGACTGGTGGCGAGAGAGCATATGGACTCGCCCTGAGAAGGGGGAGTACGCATATGAATATAAGATGGTTAGCGGTAAGGGAAGACACGGGTCCGCCTGTGAGGGGGGACTGCACCGTGGCAGTATAAGCATATGGGATCGCCTAGTGGGGATCGCACATAGCGGGCACCTATACCCAGAACGCGGGCTGACCAGCGGGCATACCAACAACGTAACGGGCCAGCGCCTGACTCCTCTGCTGAGTCAGATGCTGGGGGCCTCGGAGGAATATCTGCAGGGTTCGCCAGCGGGGAACTTTACTGACAGAGCGAAAAAGCACACGTATCTCCGTGTTAGAGAGAATGGCGCAGCAAGCGTTTTACAACACCTAACCGAATTTCTCATTCACCGCGTGAGGAAATTGGCTCCCCTCAAGAATTATAAATCTCGCAATAAGTGTCGCCCAGCCCGCAGCTCTACAGTGTCTGTTTGAGAGGTGAGCGAGGGAGATGGCATCCACTGTTCAGTGGGTAAGTTCCAACCTCTGTTTGATCTGCCGATCACCGTAACAGATAAAAGAGCTGAGTACGGTCCGTATAATACGCAAACGCGAAGGACGCAGCAAATAAAGGGGCTGGGTCTGCCTCCTCCGTGGGCAGCGCTTGCAGGTTCGCTACGTGGCTGAAACGTCGTAGGAACCTAGGGCAACTAGGTGGGCCGGGGTCTCAGGTAAACGTGAGAGTGGGCCGGCCCAAAACGCTGGCACATTTCGCTGACCGAAAATGCCTCCAGATACCCACCCATTTGGCCGATGCGAACTCGATCAGCAGAGCTGTCTACCTGGACAGAAATCTTAAGATACTGAGTCGAGTGATCGAGCAGACCTCTCCTAAGAGAGATCTCCAAGTGGGTATGGGAAAAATTATTTTTCTTGTCTCGTGCCTCTGGGAGCTGGATGATGAGACGATATTTCCCAGCGCGCCGCCATCGCCGCATCCTTAGAGCGGGGATGATCGTAACGCCAACCCCTCAGAGCGGAGGGGACAGCCTTAGCTCCAGTCAACTGAAGGAGGATAGCATCACTCTGATCTGGCATGATCGGGGTTTCCTTCTCGGGGAAAAAGGTAACCACACAGCGAATAGACTCCACTTCAGGCGTGGGCATGCTTTGTAGAGGGTGCTGAGCCTGAGTGACAGTGTTAACCACCTAATCGGTAAGTCACTTAAGTCCTCCGCGCTCCATCTATGAACCGTACGTGAAGCATAGATCTAGGCGCGGGTGCCAAACGGAGGGGCCATCACGAGGAGAGAGTTGAAAGCAGGTCCGATTGGGCCAGAGAGGCGCAATACGAGAGCTGTTCCTCGACCTTCTGACTTTACACAGTATCTGTGCGAGTAGGCTCACTGGAGAAATGCGTATTACGCACGCCCCGAGGCCAGCTGTGTAGCCAGTGGACTTTGCAGGGTTCGCCAAGTGGGGAACTCAAGCAAGAGCGCACGAATCTCTGAGTTAGAGAGAGAAAGGCGCAGCACAGAACAGCTGGACAGTCGGGGGTGGAGTCTCCATTTTCCCAGGCGAAACTGCCGTGAGAGCGAAAGGGCTGCACGGAGAGCTCGGTGGGGAAAAAATGGAATGCAGCGATTGCGCCGCGTATGACTCTGGGGGAGCAGACGGCGAGCGAGCTGAGACATGCTGCGAGAGCGGATACCCCCCATACGGTTGATATATGCCCCCGCTGCCGTACTGTCCGTCCTGACCAGTACGTGTTGTCGCTCCAGCACCGGTAAAAAACGGCGGAGAGCGAGGAACACTGCCAACAGCTCTAGGCGATTGATATGCCAATGCAACTGGGTTTTTTCAGCTGCATGCCCGCAACACACGGCCCCCCAGCCAGTGCTGGAAGCATCTGTCAAAACGACAATATGTCTGGACGCCTGTCCTAGAGGCACTCAGGCCTGTAGGAACGAGGGGTCATTCCAGGGGATGAGGGCGCGGCGACACAGCGCAGTGACAGTCACTCGGTGTGTGTCCGCGTGCCATGCACGTCTGGGGACTTGATCGTGAAGCCAGTGCCGAAGTGGTCTCATATGGAGTTATCCGAGCAGCGTACAGCGGCTGCGGATGTCATATGCTCCAGGAGCCTCTGAAAGATTTCAGTGGGACCACTATTTTGCTGTCAAACTCTCACAGACAGTTCAGCATTAGCTGAGCGCGCTCTCCGGAGAGGCGCGCTGTCATGGTGACCGAGTCCAGCTCCAACCCGAGAAAAGAGATCCTCTGCACGGGGGTGAATTGCTCTTTTCTCGGTTAACCTGAAACCCCAATAGGTGGAGGTGCAGGAGCACCTTGTCTCTGTGCATAGTCAATTGCTCCCGCGAGAGGGCTAAAAACAGCCAGTCGCGAGATAATTGAGTATGCGGATGCCCGCGAGCCGAAGGGGCGCTAGGGCACCCTCCGCGAGCTTGGTGAAGACCCGCGGAGACAGAGAGAGCCCGAAGGGGAGGACTTGTACTGTCAGGATCGCTCAACGCAGACCGCAGAAGAGTGACGTTGGCGTGGAGTATGGAGACGTGAAGTACGTGTCCTTTAGGTCTATTGCTGCAGACCAATTCCGAGGACGAACGCACCGGAGGATGTGCTTCTGCATAAGCATTTTGAACGGCAGCTTGTGCAGACAGCAGTTCAAAACGTGCAGATCTAGGATTGGCCGTAACCCACCGCTCTTTTGGGTACAATGAAGTACAGGCTGTAAACCCGCTCTCCATCTCGGCTGGAGGGATCGGTTAGATTGCCTCCTTCGCCAGGAGGACAGCAATCTTCTCTCGCAAGACAGGGGCGGGCACAGGGCTGACCCTGGTGACATACACCCCGTGAACTTGGGAGGCCGTTTCGCGAATCGAATCGCGTAGCCGAGTCTGATCGTGCGTATGAGCCACCGCAAAGGGCTGGGCTGCGCTAACCAGGCAGGCAGAGCCCTCGCTAATGACTGCATCGCTACAATCGCTGACGTACCAGCAGTGGGGCAGCGCGGAGTGGGAGTGCTGATCCGGGGAGCGCTGGGGTCCCGCGGAAGAGCTGGAGGTGAGAGATTCACTCACCTTGCACTCAGACTCCGGCGGAGAGGGCTGGAGGTGTGAGAGAAAGAAGACCGTCCTCCCAGACCCCGTGAGCCACTGGTGAAGTGCGCCGATCCTGCGAGCTGGAAGGCTTTTCATCGCGTCCCAGACTGGCAGTATTCGGGCTGTCACATCCAGGGAAGGGAAAGATGCTCTCTCTCCGAGGAGCCCGGCTCCCCACCGGGGAGAGAGCAAGTTCCCTCTTCTCCAGATGGCCGTCTCTGGAGCGCTTCGCGGTCCGTTAACCGGACTTAACGGCGCCCTGGGACGGGGAACGCTGGTTGCCTGCGAGGTGCTCGGCGCTGCCGCTGGCCAAAGGCGCAGGCGGGGGCGGAGCAGCACTCGAAGACGGGTGCTCTCGGCGACAAGCAGTGGATGTGGATGGTTCGGCGGGGGGGGAGCGGTCTTACATCCCTGCCGAAGGATGGCCCATTGTATCCGACTGCACCGCCGTGAATTCCTGGGTGAATTCACCAACGGTGTCGCCGAACGGGCCAGACTGGTATATGGGGGAGTCAAGAAAGTGAACTTTGTCGACTCCGCGCATATTTTTGCCAGGTTTAGCCCGAGGTGGCGCTCCTGGACCACTAACGTGGCCATCGTCTTTCCCGGGGCACACGCAGCGGACTTGAGGTCCGTGGAGCTCAGTCGGGTGCGGTGCGGGGCTTGTAACAAGCCTGGGTCAGAACCACCCTCGTGCAGCTGGGCCAGCGCGCGCGCATGGACCCTGGCGTGCAGGGTGGAAGCAACCTGTCCCGCGGCTGTGTGGGCTCTGGCTCGGGAGGCAGAAAACCAGCACGCCTTGGACGGGAGATGAGGCTAATTCCAGCAGAAGGAGGCACCACGCGGGCCCGTGATGGCACTCTCAATCTGGGGAATCGACTCGTACTCCCTGGCTGCTCCACCATCAAGAGTGGTGAGGCGGAGGGGCACGCAGATCAGGCAGAGAAAGGTGCCCTCAAGACTGCGTGAGCCCACTGTGCACTTCCGGGAAGAGAGGGATGGGAGGCTAGAAGGTCTTGCCTTTTAATCCTCCACATACACCCATCTAGTCGGTCCGGCCGCGGGGCTGGGGGATAAACCATCTCCAGACCCATGACCGAAACAGCCTGGGAAAGCTCGGTTATCATGTCTGTTTCAAGATCGGCCGCCGCCGCGCTCACTCCCGAGGGGAGGGAACGGAGGGGGGGGATCCTTCATCAGACCATGACAGCCCAACCTCCGATGCAGCGGTGGACATCTGAGCCTCTGTGTCATCAAGTGAGAGGGCGGCCATCCGAGGATGGAACGCTTCTCTCACTCAAAGCTTGGAAGGAGCGCGTGGAGGAGTGAGAGGTCCATAAGCCCGAAGGCGGCAGATTTACTCCCACTGTAACCCTCAGATCTACCCGAGTGCCCACCGCGGAGCGGGGGACAACTGGGGTGGGTGGCTCTTTTGCAAGAGCGAGCCGCGATCTTAACTGCGCAACAGACATGCCACCGCAGTGATGGCATGCACTGCCCACGAGCACCGCATTAACATGCTGGACCCCCAGACATGAAACGCAGTACTCGTGCCCATCATCCGAGGACAGGAAACCACCGCATCCAGAAATGCACAGTCGGAGTGACGTCTTGAAAAAGACGCACTGCACGACCGTGTTGCTCTTTTAGGAAATTCGCAACAATACATACCGCTCTGGAGGACCGGACCCAAAGGACGCCAGGCAAAGGAGAAACCCAGCTCGACCATCTGCCGCTGCGTGTCACACACTCTGGACCAGGAGATCGCTCTCGTTCACTCTCTGTCTGAAACTCAGCTGGAGGAACCCTCATCGACTCTCTCAGAAGGCTGTTGAAGTCTCTTAAGTGAAAATGATGCTTTGGCTTTGCTCGCACATGTGCTCTTATAGCAAGTTAATTGGAACGAGCATCAGGTGCGCAAGCTGAAGCTGCCAACTCATTGGCATTTCATTGGCCCGTTTACATACTCTTTCAGATGATTGGCTTTCTGAATGAAATCCCCATAGTGGAAGTTTCCACATAGCATTGAAGTTCCCCTTCCGAAGGGGAACCAGGTACCGCTCATAACCAGGCTAATACCATCCCTACAGTTAAGCATGGTGGTGGCAGCATTATGCTGTGGGGATGTTTTTCAGAAGCAGGAACTGGAAGACTAGTTAGGATAGAGGGAAAGATGAATGCAGCAATGTACAGAGACATCCTGAATGAAAACCTGCTTCAGAGTGCTCTTGACCGCAGACTGGGGCGACAGTTCATCTTCCAGCAGGACAATGACTCAAAGCACACCACCAAAAAATCAATGGAGTGGCTTCACAACAACTCGGTGAATGTCCTTGAGTGGCCCAGCCAGAGCCCAGACCTAAATCCTATTGAACATTTCTGGAGAGATCTGAAAATGGCTGTACACCGTCGCTTCCCATCCAACCTGATAGAGCTTGAGAGGTACTGCAAAGAGGAATGGGCAAAAATTCCGAAAGGTGTGCCAAGCTTGTGGCATCATATTTAAAAAGACTTGAGGCTGTAATTGCTGCCAAAGGTGCATCAACAAAGTATTGAGCAAAGGCTGTGAATACTTATGTACATGTGATTTTTCAGGTTTTTTTTTTTTATATATATAATTGCAACAATTTCAAAAAAGATTTTTCACATTGTCATTATGGGGTATTGTGTGTAAAATTTAGAGGAAATTAATTAATTTAATCCATTTTGGAAAAAGGCTTTAAATGTGGAAAACGTGAAGCGCTATGAATACTTTCCAGATGCACTGTATACTATCATTAGTATTATCATTAAGAACATTATTTCTGTATGACTTTGCATGCAAATAATATTCGGATAATAAAAAACAGACTTTTTTAATGGTTTTCTGAACAGATGCAGGTATGCCAGACTAACCGTTCTCTTTCTGATTTTTCTGATTCGTGTCTGATGACAGGTGGGGAAACAAGCGAGCTGCAAATTGCAAAGGGAGAGAATAAAGCAATAATAAAGGATTTTAATCCCAGGAAGGAGTATTCAGTCAAGGTTATAGCAGTGAGTGGAAACCTGCAGAGCCGAGCACTTCAGGGAAAATATACTGGTACGAAATACCTTGTTTCTTTGAAGCAATCCCACAGAAACAGATTGCAAGTGAAAATAATGTGTTTGATCATAGACTCCTCTGTGTTTTAAGAAAACATCGAAAGAAACTGGTAGCTTGAAAATTATAGTATAAGATTTGCATAGTAACTCAATGTGTATAAATTGTATAGACCATTTCAATGTGATGATATCATTGGCCCATGAAAATTTCCTGCTTGCTGTCAAACTATTACATATCTGTAATAAGAGACTATTTAATGATAACTTTATGTTAAAACACCTGCCATGGGATTATTTATCAATATTTGAACTTGTTTGGATTCTCAGAAGCTGTGGAAATTAGAAATACTTTAGTACCATTGTTATTGTTACATCCTTCAAAATGGTCTATAGGCTTTAGATTAAGATATTTTCTAAGATGGACAGACAATGGACAATACATTCATTACAGTATTTGCTAATCTTTGTTAATGTTAGTTAATGGTAATAAAGTTGTTTATTGTTCATTTGTTAACTCGCAGTGCATTAGCTAACGCAACAAGCAATAGTTTACATTTAAATGATGCATTAGTAAATGTGAAACTTTGATTAATAAATGCTGTACAAGTATCGTTCATTATTAGTTTATATTAGTAAATACATTAGGAAACATTAACCAATGAAAACCAAGTGTGGCTATATTCATAATATACTGATACTTAAAAATATATAATGTAATACATATTAAATGTTGCAATACGTTGAACTATTTTAATTCTTCACGTGTCTTGAGCAGAAGACCAGAGCAGTGATGGAGAAATCACTCAACCACAAAGACTGAAAGAACCTGGAGCCGTGGAAGAGGGCAATGAGATCTCAGCAGGTAAAGCGAAAGGTTTACCTTTTCTCATTTGGCAGATGCTTTCATCCAAAGTGACTTGCAATGCATTGAAGGTACACACTTTATGTTCTTGCTCTCCCTGGGAATTGAACCCACAACTTTGGCATTACAGGTGTCCTGTTCTGCTGTTTGAGCTGCAGTAAGGCAATGCGTTTTCTCAATGTTGTCATCAAAGATCTTCTTTAGAGAAATACATGGGATTCTTATATCATACAATAAGACAATCTGCTCCGTTGAGGTAATCTATCAGAAAAATGGGATTCTTTATTGTTTCAGCATCCATTCATAAACTTTGCTGCTGTTTTCTGCTGAAATTAACACTATAGAGGCAATAAACAACAAACACTTTGATTCGGTTTTTATACAAAATATGATTATGGAGCAAATTATTAATTAATAATAACTTTTATTTGTTTCTTTATACAACACTTTTACTGTAGTGTTTAATTTGTGCTTTTTAAATACAATAAAGCATTAGAGTTCATTCAAAATCATTAAAATCACCAGCAGCATGTTGATTTTTGAAAAAAAAAAAACTCAATATAAACATGAACAAATATAATAAAACATTGCCACAGTCACATTTTTTCTAGTAATGAAAAAAAACAAGACACGTTTAGTGCAACATTTTACTTTTAAACTGCTGTGAAATAAGCAAAAACAATGTAATGTGATTTTGGCAAAATATATTGACATATGTATGTACTTTTTATGGGCTTGATTATTAAAAACATAGCTTTTTCACAGATTTGTATCCTCTAGAGGGATTTGTATGAAAGAATGTATAAAAAACATTTAAATTAAATTGTACAACTGGTTTAACTGCTACAGTATGGACCGCTGTTGGTAAAATATATAAAACTGCGGTAACGCTTTAGTTTACGTCACAACTCAAAGCATTACCAAACCGTTAACTAGCACTACAAGCTTAATAAACTAATAATTAGCCGTTGATTAATAGTTAGTAAGGTAGAAGTTGGGTTTAGGTTTAGGATTATGGATGCAAAATAAGGTCATACTTTATAACTCGGAATGTACCGATCAGGTTATTTTGCCCTTGAGTTCGAGTCATTTGATTTCGAGTATCTACCGATACCAAAACCCGGTCCGATACTTATATACTACATAAAAAAAGAATAAAGAAGAGCGAAGAAACAGATCCAGGATGTTCCTTATTTTTTATTTAATTCACCTTATTTTAACATTCAAAGCAAACAAAGCACTTCTGTGAGGTAGCTTGAACAATCAAGTAATAAAAAAACATAATTCTTCACTTTTGGACTTTAGTGCAACCGTAAATATCTAAAAAAAAACTAATATAAAAAGAAGAAGCACCTCAACTTAAAATATCCAGCAGGAAATCCCAAGTTAACATATCTCACAGTTTGCTGTGGCAATGTTGTCATAATCAACTTCATAATACCTCCAGACTGCAGACATACTCATGCTTTCCACTTCAAGCTGCCTCCGTGTTCTACTTTGCCGGCATTTGACCAATAGAATCTCTGCAAGAAAGTGATGTTATGCTGCACGTGTTGCTGTTTCTGTGTGAAGTCAAGAAAGAGGTCTAACTCTGTTCCACCACATAACTATAGATGTGTTATAAAATAATGAGAATATATACAGTATATATATATATTAGGGATGCAACAATACAGTTAGCTCACGGTTCAATACATACCTCGGTTTTTTAACACGGTTTTCGGTTCGGTTCGGTTCTGATGGCTTAACACATAAGTGTTTTTTTTTATTGTTATTCTATGCTTAGGCAATAGGAACAGTAAGAAAGAGAAAAAAATAAAAACGATTTATTGCAATACTCCTTTATTTTACTTCAAAGCCAAGAAAGGTACACTAGTTCCTAGTGTATTGTATAATAAGAAAATGAACACTGGAATCTCACAGCTGCTGGTGGCCTATGTACAAAATAAGGAACACATAAATTCCTACATTTTAAAAATAAACATACATGTGAAGTTAATGAACATAAATTGACCATTTCAAATAAACACATTTGTACTTCAGTAAATATAAATAATCCATCTGAATTAAACTTAACACTGCCTTTGTTATTTTTATGTCTTTCGGAACCAGTTGGATATGTTTGCTGGAAGGATTCAGTGAGGGATTGTTGTTTTATGGAGGTCTTTATTACCTTCTCTGCTATTCTGCCTTCAGACAGTGATATTGCTGGGTGATGGCGACGCAGATGTGCAGTCATGTTGGAAGTGTTTCCGTTCGATTAGTCTATACCAGGGCTATTCAATTAGTTTGTCATGGGGGCCGGTTCATGAAAAGCATCCCAAACAAAGGGCCGGAGAGATATGACTTGCTATATGAGTGATAACACAACAGCAATATAAGAGCCCATATATGTTGTATTTTTGCTCCTTAAGACACCCACGTTGGCTTTTTCTACATTAAAATGTTAATATATTGTATTTTGAAACTACATAACATCACTGCATTGTACAATAGACTTTTTTTTTTTTACAAACTTTCAAATGTTGTATTTCAGAGCACAACAAAAGCAGTGCATTGCTGTAGTAGGCTTCTTCTACATTCAGACACATTCATATGTTATTTTTTGAACTGCATAACAATTAGGGATGCAACAATTATAGATTTTGGTTGTACGATTATATAGTCTGAAGAATAATCATGGTTTGACGGTTATCACCTCTAATGTAAATTCAAGCTTTATATTAGGTGAGCTATTTAGATGACCTGTTGTTGCCATCTGCGGTCATGCATACATAATCATCTTAATATTAATTCGTCTTCCATATCTTTTGTTTACACTGCACTGAAAGGCATGCACAACTCTCACCGTGAGATGTTTTCTACTGCGTGCGCCCGCAAAGACGCAAAGACTGCATGCTCTGCTTGTGCGTGCATATTGTCATATATTCTTACATTAGAAACAACAAACTTGCAAGCGGAAAAGACGTGATATGGAAACGGCCGCTGCGTTAATCCGGTGTGCGGGTGTATTAGCCTCAGTGTACATACTTGGAACTTTAAACTAGGGCACAGTTGGCAACTTGGCATAACTTTGTTTAACTGCAGCAGTTTCGTTTTGTTCCGTGCAACAGAAATGCGGCTTAGAGAAGCCTTTATGCCGATTTGAAAGACACCGGCATCTTATTGCTCTCTCACTTCACTGCCGCTTGCCATGTTAAAGTGTGGAATGATGGTGGAGCGGCCCCTAACTTAAGAGCATAGTGATTGAATATTTACTCGCGGGGAGGAGTTTCCTCATCTCAGCCCATAGACTTACAGGCACACACAAGCAGTCAATTCGGAGAGAAATAAAACGCACATAAATTATTTAAACGTAAAACCGGAAAAACCGCAATTCACAAGCGCGTATTGAACCGTGGATGTCGTACCGAACGGTTCAATATTGTATTGAGAATTGTGGCATCTCTAATATATATATATAAATATATATATATATATATATATATATATATATATATATATATATATATATATATATACATACATACACACACACACACACACACACACACACACATATACATATATTTGAGTCCTGATCAGAAGGTAACATCTGATTCCGATCGAGTCTAAAACCGTGTGATTGGGTCCAATTTCCAATCACGTGATCGGATCTGGACATCCCTATTTATAACTACTAATGAACAGTTAATATCTGAATAATAGGCAGGTGATAAGCCAGTAGTTAGACCTAAACTAAAGTGTTTCCAAAATTGCTAACTCAGAGCAGTCTCTCTCTTGTCTTGTGAGAACTCGTTGAGAAATGTTAAGTTTGTATTAAAAATTCAGTTTTTTCATGTCAAACTTTGGTATCTTGGGAACCGTTGTTAAAACAGGCAAGTCTCTTTGTCTCAGGTGAAAACTCGATGCAATACACGAAAAAACCTTGTTCGTTCATTTCAGAGACAATTGCGCAATTAAAGAGATTTCTCCTTCCTATGGGTTTTGCTTTCTCCTGTGAGTCTCAATTTTGCCTTTCACTTTCTGTCACTTTTGTGTTTCGCTTTATAGCATTATAAGCTATATGAATGTCATCATACAATCTTCTGAGAATTATTATTGCGGTTTTTCTACTGGGAGCTGCCCTCCTGTCAAGATATTTCAGCTTCTGCATTGTGACTGTCAGTGAAGTATAAGAACTCAAACTGGCTTTAGTTGCAGGGATCATCACTCTGTAGGTCCCATCATTGCCGTGTTTTATCTCCCTGGTATACTTGACAAAATGAGCATGTTCAGGAAGTCAAAGTCAAAGATGATGTCCCTGTCTGAAAGTTTCTGCTGGGCTCTCTCAGGGCCAGACCTCAGTCCAATATCACAGCAATATTCTGTAATTCCAATGGCATTATGTGCACACACCAGTCAGTGTTACTGTAGTTTCTGGACCAAATCAAAGTCTTACAAGGTACCACTTAAAACACTGGTGGTTGAATACGAAGAGAAAGACCTGTTTACATTAATGATGATAACTAACATACATGACAGCTATAATGACAGTGAGGTCTGTTTTAAGTCAAAAAAAAGTTAGAAATGCTTGAGCAGCAGTTACTATTAGAGCAAACACATTGAAGCCACATAATGATTTGTGTTAAGAGTATAATATACAGTGTAAATATGCACATATTCCTTAATAACAAAATAAACATACAGTGGTGAGAAAATAGCTGTTAAGAAAGCATCACATAATACAGATGCCACCTAACTCAGGTCAAGTCACATAACTTTAAATTTCATAGCACATTATACATCAGGGGCATCACGGTGGCGCAGTGGGTAGCATGATCGCCTCACAGCAAGAAGGTCGCTGCTTCGAGCCCCAGCTGGGTCAATTGGCATTTCTGTGTGGAGTTTGCATGTTCTCCCCATGTTCGTGTGGGTTTCCTCCGGGCGCTCCGGTTTCCCCCACAGTCCAAAGACATGCGGTATAGGTGAATTGAATAAGCTAAATTGGCTGTAGTGTATGTGTGTGAATGAGTGTAAATGTTTCCCAGTACTGAGTTGCTGTTGGAAGGGCATCCGCTGCATAAAACATGTGCTGGATAAGTTGGCGATTCATTCCATTGTGGCGACCCCAGATTAATAAAGGGACTAAGCCTAAAAGAAAATGAATGAATGAATTACACAACAGGTTGCTTTAAATTAAGCAGCTTTACAGTGTAACCCCGCCGGTCCTACGCCACCCAACCCGCTCCAAGCTGGTATCGAACCAGCGACCTTCCGCATGGGAGTCGGTTGCTCTACCAAGAAGGCTAAAAACCACGGCCACTAGCATCTGTCGCTAGAGCACCTTTAGAGGTCAGAGAAGTGAGGTTTACCTGCACAGCACTTAATAGCTGGCCTCCATTACAACAGCATTAAAAAACTCAGGCTCATTTGTAAATACATGCCTCAGCCTAGATTTGCGCAAAATGTAAAATCCGTTGCTCTGGTTATAATTTCTTGCACGTTTCAGTTGACACATTCACTAGAGGGTACTACATACATACTATTGGTTGGGTTTAGGGAAGGGGGAGGGTGGGTCAGTTGATCGGTCAGTCAGTCAGTCATACAGTCAGTCAAACAGTTAGTCGACTGCGGCCTCTGATGCAATTTTGAGAGAACAGCAGGCGCCAATGGCACTTGCGAGATAAATTTGAGATCTCAAAAATCTTACACAACAGCCTCTCGTGGGTTCGCGAAAACAAAAACTGCAAAAAAACGTAGCTCCTGGGACATATTTGATGATCTCCATGTCAAAACATTTTCAGAATGAGCCTAGGTTGACCAAATCAGTTATAGTTATATAGCCACATAGTCACATCAGCCTCGAAAATAGCTACTTCTCATTTTCTGTTAGTGTACACAATGTAACGACAGAAGCTTTAAATAGGAAAATGATCAAACTCTTTTTTTTTTTATTTTTTTATTTTTAGACCCTTGGCCTAATTCGATTTAATGATCTATGCTAAGCTAAGCTAAAAGTGCTCGTGCCAGATCTGGAGAATGAATTCAAAAATAGTGAAACTCAACTGTTTAACTCTAGAGGACTTGTAAAATGAGCCTATTTTAAAAAGTGGAGTGCTCCTTTAACATTTCTGAGCTCATGTTTGGCTCTGCGGGAGTCGTGTCTCCATTCGCTCTTTTTACTCCACTCAACACAAAGATTTTGCTTTGTTTGGCCGTGAACATTGATGTTTAGTGGGTGTAAAAACAGCTCAGGCTGCTTGAAGGCTCAAATAGTCTCGAGAGTGAAGCATTTAACTCGGGGTCTCTCAGTAGGACGGCAGCTTTTGTGCTACGTGGTCTTGCATCTGTTGTTCGGAGTCTTTAATTTAGGACACCTCTGTGCGCCTGCCAATTGGCAAAGGTTTGAAATTGGTATGGCTCACACAGACCCCCGTTTTCCTCTTCAGATGACCCTTAGAGTGGGCAGGATTTGGCAAACTGACCCCAAGTGGGTGGTGGAGCTCTGATTCTGTTCAGCATTGTTAAGACTGACTGCACGCTTTGATTATGACTGAACTCTAATTTGATTCTCTGCTTAAGAACTCATTAGCGCAGAATAACAATGAGATAATATTTCAAACCAAGAACTCAATGATGGGAATTGCCACAAGAGGGTTATCGCTGCCACAAGGCATATCCAGACAGAATAGTGTCTGCATGTTTGTGTGTCTGTGTGTGTGTGTGTGATTTTGGTATTCATCACAGTATGGGCACCAAATGGCATATCTGTATAGCAATAATATACGTAATTTTCTTGACATTGTGGGCACATTTTTATATGTAAATCATAAATAAAAGAGAAAGAAGTATTTTGAAAATGTAAAACTGCAGATTATTTCCTTTTGAGGTTTGGGTTTAGGGCAGGCCCACAGAAAACTGCAGAAAAACGTCAATTAATCTATTTATTTACTTATGTGTGTGTGTGTGTGTGTGTGTGTGTGTATATATATATATATATATATATATATATATATATATATATATATATATATATATATATATATATATATATATATATATATATATATATATATATATATAATATTAATATTTGATATTACATTCATAAATATTATTGAATAATAGGCAAATATTTAGATGTTTTATGTACAATGCAGTTTATAAAGTTATATTTTCTATGTCTGTTGGTGGATGTATTGTACTGTATGTGAGACAACATTTGGTCAAAATATGACAAAAGGTCATGAAAACAAATACTAAACCTGTTAATCAGGTTTAAACTCAATTTTGTCAGTTATCCAGTGTTTAACGTAATATTTTCATTTAGTTGGACTGATGTTAATTTGAAATGACTATAAAAGTTCTTTTGACTGAACAAAAAAAAAAATAGGCAGCACTCATTTTTTTTACAATGTAATTCGATTTGCACTGTTGATCTTTAAAGGGGTGGTCCACTACGATATCATATTTAAAACTTTAGTTGATGTGTAATGTAGCTCCGTGAACATAAACAACATCTCTGAATGTAAGATGCTCAGAGTTCAATGCAAAGGGAGACATCTGCTTTTACAGAGTTAGCTTAGCAAAGCCTACAGCGAAAAAGGGGACTACAAAAAATACATCCAGGCTAGTGAGATTACAAACGCTTCAGGTTACGCGCATTCACCATGCGCATACATCCCACGCAGCAAAGGGGTGTGGCCAGAAGCGGTGTAATGCTGTAATGTAGCAGGGAAAGCTAAAATGGCATCCAAATGTTGCTATTTTCACAGAGCTTGTTCTGTTTCTGTATTCGGGATTCCAAAGGACATGAGACAAAGAGAGAAGTACTTACAGTTTAATTTGAATTATGTTCTAGAAAGTAACATAAATTTAAAAAAAATAAATAAGTCCTTTGTCAAATGCTAGCTATATATATATATATATAGCTAGCATTTGACAAAGGACAGCTTCCAGAATCTCTCCCAGTTCAGTGCTGGATTCGGCTAAAGCCGTAGCAGAAGCTGTAGATTGTGAGCCACAACCTGTAAGTATATTTATTTGTTAAAATTGATCTATGACATGCGCAGTTTGTAGCGTTAACGATATGTTATAGCGAGAATGTAAACAAGGATGTAATCAACAGGAAAGGCTGTTTGGCATCGCTAACAATTTAGCTACAAATTCATATTTATCCGTCAAACTCTTGTAAACACCCACAATCTTCACCAGCACGTGAAGTGTCTCTTTATACAGCCAATTTCCTGCATTCTACATCTCAAACAACAAACTCGCAAAAGATATGTGAACGTTTCATATTACTTACACATGCTTATTCTGAATATATGTGAAAGATACTTGTCAGATTTGGTTTTAGAGAGCAGGCGTGAGGTTCGGCTGTGTCCGCTGTGTCATTTTCTGTCTGATTCAAGCACAAACTGATACGGCTAACAGCTACTCTGACTGACAGTTTTTACACAGCGCAAAAGTGCATGCTTGGGGTGATGTGGAGCCGATCCGTGAATCACAGCACATTATGTTAGCTGACCAATCAGAGCCTCTTGAGAGCGGGCGTTTCGGAGGAACTATGGAAATATGACAGTCGTTTTCATGTTAGCTGAGTAGCAGTAAATAATCAAAGTAAGATATATGAACAAATAACGTGATTTTCTACAAATGAAGCATGAGCACATTATGCATGAGCACATTATGCATGAGCTTTGCATCTTATAAACAACCAAGCCTTAAAATTATACTCTGGGTCACCACTTTAATAAAAGTTAGGTCATTTGGTTTATGCGTCAAGTTTTAAACCTTTAAAGTCCTATAATATACTTTCATAATCCTTTTGCTGGGCGACGCAGTGGTGCAGTGGGTAACACATTTACCTTACAGCAAGAAGGTCACTGGTTCGAGCCTCGGCTGGGTCAGTTGTGTGGAGTTTGCATGTTCTTCCTGTGTTTGCGTGGGTTTCCTCCGGGTGCTCCGGTTTCCCCCACAAGTCTAAAGACATGTGGTACAGGTGAATTGGGTATGCTAAAATTGACCGTAGTGTATGAGTGTGTGTGTTTCCGAGTGATGGGTTGAGGCTGGAAGGGCGTCCGCTGCATAAAACAAATGCTGGATAAGTTGACGGTTCATTCGGCTGTGGCGACCCCAGATTAATAAAGGGACTAAGCTGAAAAGAAAATGAATTAATGAATCCTTTTGCTTAAATACACAAATCTGATCAAAATTCTTCTCCGAAATAGCAAAAAGGTCTGCACATCTCTCTAGTAATTGATAGGGTTGAGGTAAGAGGACAGAACAGTGCTGTACAGTATAAAAAATTACTATATCTATAAGAAGTCCCTATAAAACACACAAACCCAGCATGTGTGTGCACACGTGTGTGTGTGTGTGTGTGTGCGTGTGTCTGTGGAACAGGATGGTGGGCTATCACAAAATCAGACTGTGCTTTGATGTGCCATCCCTGGGAATGTGTCCAAGCAGACAGTATGAAAGTGAATGGTTATCTGAGGAAACCGTGCCATCAGTGTGGGCTGTTAAAAAGGCACTTTGAGCTCAACAAAAAGGTCAGTTTTTTTATATCTCTTCCCAATCCTCTCATTCACAAATGAGCATATCTAGAAGCAAATTGAAAGGTGTCATAAACACAAAGCTGTTGTCTTTTATCTTCTCACCAGGCACGTCTTTACGAGGTGTCTGTAATTGTGATTAGTGCTCAACATCTGTGGATATAAATGGGGGAGAGATAAAAAAATTAAAGTCAGCAGTTTTAATGACTACTCTGCAGTCAAAAGAACAAACATTTAAATAGCGAGCAGGAATACACTGCAAAAACATACTGCAAGTTTTGTCTTGTTTCTAGTCCAAGAATCATATATATAAATCAAGACTCATGTAAGGGAAATAAGTGTTCAACACGTCACCAAAATAGCCTAAACTTAGTCAAATAGTCAAAACTTTTTTTTTTTAGCTAATAAATACAGTGTGTGTGTGTGTGTGTGGTGGGGGGGGGGGGGGGGGGGGTATTTAAACCATCATGTTTTTTCCTGGTAATATTATTTCCAAATGAGTTGTTGACATGGAATTGAACCAGATTTTTGTAAAAACCCAAACAATACAAGATGTTTATGTGTAAGATATAAAAAAAGAAAAAAGTTATGTACTGTATATCAACAATGGAATGACACAAAGAGAATGTACTGAACTACTGAAATGTATTTAACACTTTATATAAAAGGCTTTTTTAGTGATGGCAGCTTAACGACGACTCTCATATGAAGAATGAACTCATGCATTGCTCAGGTGTGATTTTTTTCACAGACTTCAACAGAGTGTAAAAATCTTGATGGTTCTGTGGGTTTCGTCCATCCAAACTGATCTTTATTTTGTATTTTCTATTGGATTCAAGTCAGGTGATTGGCTGGGCCATTCTTCAGATTGATTTTCTTTTTCTGAAGCTGTGTCTGGTAATGCAGATGTTGGTCTAAAGCAGCTAATATTCATTTACGATGATGAAGGGCAGAGGGTTGCTGAATAACTTCTGAGAGATTTCAGCTGCTGTCTGGATTTCACTGGCTTTCTACGCCTCCCTTTCTTTGTGTGTTCAATACTTTTTTTCTGTGTCATTTCATTTTATTACACATAACTTAATTTGAAAACTAATTAGATTTGTTTTCTTTGGATTTCTTTGGTTGTTATCAACATCTGGTGATTTCAAGTCAACAGCACCTTTAGAAATATGGTTTCTGAGAAAAAAGATGACATGTTGAATACTTATTTCATCCACTGTATATAAATCAAGAAGTGTTTTCTAGAAAAGTAAAAATGGTTGTCTTATTTTCAGAAATAAATAAAACAAATCAAAATTAAGTGTTTTAAAAACAGAAAAGCAATCAATGAGGTAAGCAAAACAATCTGCAAACAAGTCAACATAAGCTTGTTATAAGGAAAAACTCATTCAATTTTGATTTTCTTCTTCTGAAATTGAGACAAATATTAGTACTTAAGAAAGTGTAGTCTACATCTTGTCTAGATATATAGATATTCGGACTAGAAAAAAGACCAAACCTCTAAGTAAGAAAATCTTTTTTTGGTGGTGTAAGTGACACTTTATAGCTTTTCAGCAAAATTGCTACAAAGTGAATACTAATAATATATATTTTTGTTACTCATTTGTTTTTATATAAGCTACACTTTTGCAATATTATGTAATTGTTATGAAATAATGATTTTATTAACTATTTACAATTTAACAAAAGTAAAAGTAAAGACATAACATTGTAAAATATTTTTAGTGCTCTTGACTATGTACTTTACATTTATATTAATCATTTGGGGCAATGCACATATTGCACACATAAATGTTTTTACGTTGTACTTATATTCTTTAAATAGCTGCATTAATTATATATATATATAATTAATACATCTGTCCCAACTTAATATTGTAAAGTGCTTTGCAGTACAGTTTAAACACAATTAGTTGGTTGCATTTATTTTTTGATGTAAGTACATAAATGTTAAGGCTATACTTGAGTAAAGTGGGACCAAGATTTCTGTTTGAAATAAATGTTGCTGTTTTGAAATTTTTGTTTATCAAAGCATACTATTTATATCATGCTTGCAGAAAATATTAAGCAGCACAATTTGTTGTTTTCTTTTCTTAATTTTCCAACTTATCAATCTCGATTATCAAAATAATAATAGATAATATGCTAAATTTTTTGCTGCTTGTTTTAACTACCTATGTAAAATGAGCTGAAACTAAACAGTTATTGACTTTTTTGGGACAACATAGTTGTTTTATGTTCAATCCACTTAAATTTGTATAAACATTTAAGTTAGCTTAATTTGTATTGGGACAACATGAAGGAATTGTGCGGAAGTCAATTTTTTTCCACAGTGTAGTCTAAATTAATTAAGAGTTTAATTAATGATCACTTTACTTTAATTATATATGTTCATCAGTCATTTTTATCATTCTGAGTCTCATTTAGACGCAAAGTCAGTCTGTCTTTGAAGCTGGAAAACCAGTCACATGCTTCAAAGTGAAAAGGTCACTTTGAGAACGAGAACGAGCGACTTTATCCATTCATTTGAAAACACCAGAAACAATTGCATTGTTTAATGAGCAAGGTGCTCAGAATACAACTTCCTCTGTCTGGCCATGATAGTCTTTGTCTGGGCTTGCAGAAAAGGCGGCAGGGGTCAACGGTCACGAATGGTTCACACAAAAACCCCCTTCTCCCAACCCCCCGATAATAGTGTGGGAAGAGAAGCCTGATAATGGTCTGCTTTGACCTTTATTGTCAGAGGGCAGGGCGCTGGAGGAAGGTGAGAGGCCTGTTATTTAGGAATTCAGTACCTGCAGCCACTGTAATCTAGAGAGAGATGATATCACTCCAAGGTGACTGCTTTTTGCTTCACCTCAGACGACCCTTTTTCTAATGAAAATCGGCCTTACTTGATGGTATTTTTAATGTGAGCTTTTTTTTCTCACATTTAATAAGGGATTCATTGGTGTAGAACATTATTCTGGGAGGTGCTGTATAAGGTGCAGAGATGGCTGTCCCGTAAAGCGCTCCGCTGGCCTGCATTAGGGTGCGCGGCGCACTGGGAATGCTAATAATGTCTATTTTGGCTCCGGTCTCAGGTGGCAGGCTGCTGAGGTTAGCACTGATAAGGACAAAGCGCTGGATCTTTTCCTCACAAGGAGGAAGGAGCTCCAGGACTTTCTGCAAAGGAGTCTTTTGGAGTGTGACGTCTTATCGGAACCACTGGTGGAGGGAGCCGATAGGTGACGGAGCGTGTGGCAAATACAGCTGCAATGAAGTCAAATCACTGATAGACAACTTTTCGGTGTGTCAGCTGAAAATTTGAATGAAATTCTGTTGTATGACTAGAGCACAATACTATATGCACACCAATATATATATTTAAATATTTCCCAATTTCTTAAAAAAGTTTCAAATATTTCTCAAGTGAAGTTTAACAAAGCAAGGATTTTTTCCATAGTATTTCCTTTTAGATATTTCTACTGAAGAAGGTCTTATTTCTTTTAGCTAAGCTGGTAAATAATAAAAATTACTGTTAAGGTCAGTTTTATTAGTCCCCTTAAGATTTTTTTTTTATTTGATAAGGAACAAACCACTGTTGTCCAATGACTTGCTTAATTAACCTAAGTTGTTATGCTATTTAACCTAAAGCCTTTAAAGTATGGGATGAAATTAGCATCAATATTATTTGCAAATGCATGCAATGTCATCCATGTGCTCTATTAATGTTGAATATGCAGTTTTACATCCACAAACGAATGGGTTTCGACCTAAGTCTGTGAATTTAAGATTTGCGCAAACATAAACATGTTCGTGAAAACAAATATTATGTTTTGCATCATGCATCATAATTAACGTGTGCGAAAAGGAAGTTCTGCATTTGCGGATCAGGTGACGCACGTGTGTGAATTGACTTTTTGTTTGAATCTATACTGCCGGCTTCGTTTCAATTTTGAGACTTTCGTTCCGCGGTTTTTAAGCATTTCAGGAATCAAGCATAAACAACTTTACATGAAAAAGCCACAACATTCTAATTTAATGTGTACACATCTACCTACCGATTTGAGAATTATACAATCCTGCATTACTACACTTGTGTCTGAATAAGTCAGATTTAAATAAATGTGCAGAATTGTGTAAAAACAGAGTTGTATTTGTGAATATACATGCTCTTTTTTATGTATATGAATCATAATTTGCGCATGTGTGGATCAGGTGGTTTGAAAAATGACCTTCCAAGTAGTGTTTAACGCAGCTCTAAGTGTATGAAAACATTCAGCTGAGTTTAAATCTGAAAGTGCACTGTGCAAAAGTTATTGACTCTCAAAAAGAAAGAGTCGATTCATATTCGTTCTAGCGAGTCACCCATCAAGTGTATCTTGTATCCATTTCATCATGACGTCTAAACAAAACAGTACCCGACCACTTGTAGACACTGGAAATGTCACCCCCTTCCTCAAACACTGTAGATCCCCTACAGTGTAGATCTCCTGAGAATTGTAGGCTGGTTGTTATTAAAGGAAGGATCAGCACCAAAGACTATAGATGTACATGGGGCTTTATAAGACCTTGACGGGGACTTTGTCAGTACCCAATTTATTTGGACCAGTTTCTTCCTACTCTGAATCACAACCTGCAGAAAATGATTGCCTTCTTGTTCTCTAGTATGCAGAATGTGTATTTAGTATCTATCCATGCAGCCTAAGGTCTCTGGTTAACCGGCTGAAGTAGTTTTCACACTGGATGTGGAAAGCGCTGCCCTATGAAACCAACCAGGTTCATTCTGAAAACATACCGCTATATACAATTTTGGAGAGCACCAAATGCATTCTAGGAGCAATGTTTTTTTGCAGTTTTTGTTTTCACGAATCCACCAGAGGCCATTGTGTACGCTTTTTAAGATCTCAAATTTCTCTCGCAAGTGCCATTTGTGCCTGCTGTTCTCATGTAAATCTACCTGAGGCCACTGTCGACTGACTGACTGACTGACTGACTGATCAATCGACTGACCCACCCTCCTCCTTTCCCAAACCCAACCAATAGTGTTTTCAAAAGCACCGATTCACCCGCCCACCCTTTTCCCTTAACCCAACCTTTTTCCCTTAAAAAGCAATCCAGAATTTTTTTTACCACGTTTTCAGATTTTACCACATTCTCACCCTGTTATTTACTTGTTCATTTTATTTTTTGGCTTCTGTTTTTGTATTACCCGCTTACGTACTTCTGACTACATAATTCACAATCTCCAGAAATGTATATAGGGCTACGTTTTCAGAATGAGCCAGTGTTATATGAAACCCTATCTTTTCAATGGCTTTATGCACTGTCCTATGTTGACCAATCACTACAGACTGGGTCATTGGACCAATCATCGAAGATTACTGTCATGCAAAGGAGGGGTTTGGAAAAATTAATTCCTAAACAAATCATACGGTAGTCATTAGGATAATTAGCTAAAAATGTATGCATATTATAAGACAAAAAGGAGTTTCAAAAGTGTTTCAACAGTCTAATTTAGGGACTCCCAAAACCTAAATATAAACCTTTTACAATCCCCTTTAATTTGCAGTTTAAGCTGAATACTACTATCTTGCAGATTAACTAGAAAATAATTAGTGAATTAAATTGAACCATTAAATGTATTAACCAAAAAGATTAGCTTAGTGATTTGAAGTTGTAGGTGGCAACACATGAGCATCTTATGTGTGGAGAAGTCGATACTTTTAAGTAATTGTTTTCCAAAAAATGGCAAAAAAGCCTACAGTATGTCATTTTTTTTCTACACCTTTAAACGTTTGTGAATGCTTTTATCAAGCTAGAACCAATCAGCATCTATTAGTGTAAATAAATTGAGTTTCTTTATCATCCACTTTCTGTAATTATGTATGTTCATCTGTCATTTTTATCATTCCAAGTCTCATTCAGACACAAAGTCAGTCTGTCTTTGAAGGCTGAAAAAAGAGTCATGCTGGTGGAGGGAGCCGATATGTGGCAGAACGCATGGCAGAAGCAGATGAAGTCGAATTGCCGAACTATTCATTGTGTCAGCTTAAAATGTAAATGTAATGTTTAAGTGAGCAGAGCACATCATATATGCCATACTAATTCATATTAAAATGAATCATTGATTTGCACTTTATGTACACAAGTACAATGCGTTTGGATCAATATCTGTTGTTGTCCCTGGAACAACATTTCTGTAGATAGCCTTCTGCCCTATCCTTTCTGCTTAAGTGGTGGTAATGATTGGATGTTAATTAGGCAATCACACAATATTGATTAATGAACACTATTTGCTTATCTAAATTAGCTTAACTTAATTTAAATAGTCAAATACAGTCATTGTGATTTCTAAAGTACTGGTAGTACAGTGAAAGAATATAATTTTTCAAAGTAAAGGATTGTGTTCAAAAGCTTCTTAATTTTCCTCCTAGCAAAGAAATGATTGTGTTTACAAATATTTGTCCATCCATTCATCCATTCTTCCTTCCTTCCTTCCTTCCTTCCTTCCTTCCTTCCTTCCTTCCTTCCTTCCTTCCTTCCTTCCTTCCTTCCTTCCTTCCTTCAATCCATCCATCCATCCATCCATCCATCCATCCTTTCCTCATCCTTTCTTCCTTCCTTCCTTCCTTTGATCCATCCATCCATCCATCCATCCTTCCTTTTTCATCCATCCGTCCATCCATACATCCATCCTTCCATCCATCGTTCCCTCTTTCCTTCCTTCCATCCTTCCTTTGATCCATCCATCCTTCTTTCCTTCCTTTCATTCATCCTTCGATCCATCCATCCATCCATCCATCCATTCATCTATCCTTCTTTCCTTCCATCCTTCCTTCCTTTGATCCATCCATTCATCCATCCATCCATCCATCCATCCATCCATCCATCCATCCATCCATTCATCCATCCATCCATCCATCCATCCATCCATCCATCCATCCATCCTTCCCTCTTTCCTTCCTTCCATCCTTCCTTCGATCCATCCATCCTTCTTTCCTTCCTTTCATTCATCCTTCAATCCATCCATCCATCTATTCATCCATCCTGCCCTCCTTCCATCCTTCCTTTGATCCACCCATCCATCCGTCCGTCCATCCATCCATCCTCCCTTCTTTCCTTCATTCCTTCCCTTCTTCCATCCTTCCTTCCTTCCTTCCTTCCTTCCTTCCTTTGATCCACCCACCCATCCATCTATCCATCCATCCATCCCTCTTTCCTTCCGTCCTTCCCTTGATCCATTCATCTATCCTTCCTTCCTTCCATCCTTCTTTTCTTCCTTCGATCAATTTCATCCATCCATCAATTTATCCTTCCTTTCTTACTTTTTTGATCCACCCACCCACCAAACCGTCCATCCTTCCTTCCTTCCTTCCTTCCTTCCTTCCTTCCTTCCTTCCTTCCTTCCTTCCTTCCTTCCTTCCTTCCTTCCTTCCTTCCTTCCTTCCTTCCTTTCTTCCTTCCTTCCTTCCTTCCTTTCTCCCTTCATTCCTTCATTCCTTCTTTCCTTATTGCTTGTTAGGATTTAGGATTTTATTTGAGTTCAGTGTACTAAAATCTTTAGTTGACTAAACTTAGTTGGTAAAACAATGTTTTGATACAACTCAATTTGTTAAAATATGTTACCACGTTGAATGGACTTCATTTGTAAAATTATGTTACCAATACTCCTTTTTTTAGGTTTCTTCTAATAGTTCTACACATTTTTTACTGTAATATCAACTCAAAAAAGCGTCACAGTGGCGCAGTGGGAAGCACGATCGCCTCACAGCAAGAAGGACGCTGATTCAAGCCCCGGCTGGGTCAGTTGGCATTTTTGTGTGGAGTTTGCATGTTCTCCCTGTGTTCGCGTGGGTTTCCTCGAGGCGCTCCAGTTTCCCCCACAGTCCAAAGACATGTGCTAAAGGTGAACTGGGTAAGCATAATTGTCTGTAGTTTATGTTTGTGAATGAGTGTCTATGGATGTTTCCCAGTGATGGGTTGCAGCTGGAAATGCATCCGCTGCGTAAAACATATGCTGGATAAGTTGGCGGTTCATTCCGCTGTGGCGACCCCAGATTAATAAAGGGACTAAGCTGAAAATAAAATGAATGAATGAATAATTCAACTCAAAAACAATCGGCTAAATGCTAAATGTAAGCCAATCAGTTTCCACAAGTAAACTCAAATAATTACATTTCAGAGTAACTGAGCAGTAAACAAAGAAAAATATATTTTATTTACATTCATTCATTTATTTTATTTTCGCCTTAGTCCCTTTATTCATCAGGGGTTGCCACAGCAGAATGAACCGCCAACTTATCCACCGTATGTTTTATGCAGCGGATGCCCTTTTAGCCGCAACCCAACACTGGAAAACACCCATACACTATTGCAATTCACTTGCTATTCAATACACCTGTACCGCATGTCTTTGGACTGTGAGGGAAACCAGGGTACTCCAAACAGAGGCAAACTCCACACAGAAATGCTAACTGACCCAGCTGGGGCTCGAACCAGCATCCTTCTTGCTGTGAGGTGATTGTGCTACCCACTGCACCACCATGACACTCCTTTTTTTATTTGATTGTATTTTGTTTGTAATAAACTGCACGACTACATGTTTCTCTATTCAGCAAGTTTTTGAATTTCCAGCATGATCGCTGGTTCAGCAGTGCAGTCGTGCCCTCTCAATCTTGTGCTGATTAAGTGAGTATACGTGGAATCTGTTTTGTGATTAATTTGTAGTAGCGCTGGTGTAATCACGCCATACAGCAAGAGACAGAATTAGACAGAATCAGAGCGAGCAAAGGATAAAACGCTGCTGAATTTCATTTCAATGCTGCAGTTTGGGTTATGGCCGTCTGGGGACCGAGAGTTTGGATTAAACAGAAGCTGTTAAGAGATTTGTTTTGCCTCTAATCTGGTCTCTTGTCTGCCATTGAAATACTTTTCTTTGAGCTCAGAAACGGGTCAGTGTCTAATCCCATGAATGAATTTTTGGGTTGCATGGCTTTTGAATATTTATTACACTCCGTTACTGTTAGAACATTAAAGACAGGTCACTGTCTAATCCCATTAATTATTGTTGGCTTGTATTAGTCTTGTATTACAGTGTTAATATATATATATGTACTTAAGGTTGAAATTAATGTTCTATACCCTTTTTTTGAGATTGAGAGGTAATATGGCTTGAACAGACAATCCCCACGATTGGGATCATGCTAGAGAATGGTTCGTACACAGTTTTGAGAGCAGAGACAAAGAGATAATGTGTACAATATAATCAGATGTGGTTGATTTATGATGCTCACCTCTGGATGTTTAATAAATCACATGTTAAGATCTCCCGATCAAGCTCCGTGTTGATATTTTCCTGCAACTAAGCCAAAGAACCCACAATCCAGTTTGTGATAAGAATTGAGTAGTTTGCTCAAATAAAAAACGCATGTTATGCTATGATGATAGTTGAGAACAGCAGTCTCATTGGAAATACATGCTTAAGGAAGCTGCAGTAATATACTTTTTACCATAGTTTATAGGTAAAATGAATTCAGTAGGATGCCAACTTTTGTTTCATTCTCACAACTATTAATATTTATAAAAGTATATTATAGGTGAATAAATTATTTATTTTGTGCAGTTCTTTGCACACAAATAAACAAAACAACCAACCCAGGCTCATTATGGATACGTACCTCTGTATACATTTCTGGAGAGCGCAAAATACATCCCTTTGGTACATTTTTGCAGTTTTTGTTTTCACGAATTTACCAGAGGCCGCTGTTGACTGACTCACTGGCCGACCAACTGACCGACTGATCATCCTACCCACCCTCTTCCCTAAACCCAACCAATAGTTTTTTCAAACGCAATCCAGAAAAAAAAGCCGCCTGATTTTTACCATGTTTTCAGATCTTACCACATTCTCACCCCGTTATTTACTTGTTTATTTTGCTTTTTGTCTTTTGTTTTTGTTTCACCTACTTTCTGGATCGGTTCTTTGCCGGACTCGAACCCTATTGTCGCGGTCAACTTTCCTCTGCGTTTCAAGTCTGGCAAACCACTTGGCAAACTGGTAACAATAGAAAAGCTGTCCACACAGAGGTAAGCAGTCATAGCGTGAAAAGAAACAGAAGCCCTTGACAACATCATACCGCCCCATAGTATTCGTTTGAAAGATGAAATGCAGCAATACGTACCTCTGGCTACTTAATTTGTGCTCTCCAGAAATGTATAGAGGGGTACAGTATGTATTCACAATGAGCCTGTGTTGAAAACAAAGCCAGTATATGGTTGCCAGTATTTAACCGTAAATAATATGGTACAAACCGTAAAAGTAAATTCTCATTTTTACAGTAAACTACCGTATTTTATTAATTTATAGAGGTAATATGTCTGTATTTTAAATTAGCAACATCTACACATCTTTTGTTATACAGATAGACATGATAACACAGCCATATGCAGGTGGTGATGAACTCATTAACATACATTACTAATAGGGAAACAACTAAAAATATCCATAGTAATGTCAACAAAAAGCATAAAAAGTGATGTGCCATGCAGGGAATTCTGGGAAAGTCAATTTACGGTTATTCGCCGTATATATTAAGGAAACATACTGTTAACCAGGTTATATATTTGTACTGTAGCATTTATAAATTTTTTTACCGTTGAAATCACAGCCATTACAGTGTAGGTGATCTGTACGACAAGCCTCACCTTCTCTTGGATGTGTACAAGAAGAAAGTGCTAGTAACATATTTTAGATTGGCAAGAATGTAGATGGCACCTCTAGTGGATTTGCAATTTGAAATGTGCAACACAATGTACCTGGAGCAACGTATTTTATGTTTTGCAAATATGTAGGCTGAGTCGTGTATTTCCATTAATGGCCCATTTCCACTGACTGGTACAGTACGGTAACGCCCCATTCACACGGGGCTTCAGCGTCAACGCTTGACAGGCATGTCTGAAGTTGGGGCTGACGCGATCGTCATAGCAGCATCAGCCAATAAAATTAGTTAGCAATAGGCCACTGTCTGAGCTGGTGTATTTGCATACAGCGATCTGATTGGCTGATGCTTCAGTTGGCGCTTGAAAAGTTGAGCAAGTCCCAACTTCTGCAGCGAGCAACGCCTCTGAAGCGGCGCCGACGGATCCACAATGCAGTTCGGCAATGCCTGAGGTCACCCATTCAAAGTTAATGGAAAGCATGAAGCTGAGGCCTCGTGTGAATGGCCCGTCGCTTGCATTTGCACTGCCTAAAGGGTACCAAGACTACCAATTACAGAAAAACTACACACAGCATACAATTAGTCCTTATTTGGATTCAAAAACGACACACAACATATAGCCCATCTCTTATCTGTATCTTTAATCTTCACCAGCACATGTAACCTCTGTTAAAAAGTAATTCCGTCATTCGGAGTTCATAGTCCAAAATAGTTTGTTCATAGATTAGGTTGGTGAAAAATAATTTGCTCCTTTGTTTTTTTGGACTTCTCCTTTGTTTTTTTGCACTTCACTCTCGCATTTGTCTGTTAATGAAAGGATTGGATGTCAGAAGCATCAGTAATCAAGCATACGTTATTATCATCAGCTCAAGAAGTTCGTTATTTCAAATATAGATGCGCACACGAGGGATCGTAAGCTCCCTTGAGAAAGTGAAACCGGTGCACTTTTAGATGACCTCGTAAAACAAAAACAGGACACGGCAGATTTTGTTCTTCTTGGCTTTGTGGGTGTAGATCAAGAAAATGACAAGGTTTTTGAGCTCGGGTCAACCATGGCTTGTTATTATATGAATATAGTATTACGGTGTAGTTTCTCGGCTGTGTATTTAAAAATGGCGGTTTCTTTGTTTTCATTCTCCTGCTTGTGTATGCACGAGTGACACTTCTCTGTAAACCAATAGCGTTTAGCTGTGCGTCTAGCTCCGCTTTTTGGTACCCTTTTGGAAACGGGCCATAAGAATGGGTTGGTTGAGAAGCAAAATATATCAATGATAAGAAAACACATCCCAGTGTTGGATTCGAACCATTGGGTGTACACTCTGACGTGCACATCTCTTATTTGCTGGCCTCCGTTGAATTTGAAGTACAAATTCCATACATATTAATGTGCCACTTTTAACAGTAACAGTTGTGACACCATCTGTAATTGTTACTTCATGTTAGCTCTGGTCCATTTGTTAACTAATACTAATATTAACCATAACAAGTTTTGATTTTAGTAAGGTTTTTTAACCATTTATTAGTAATTGTTAAAATTAACATTGACTAAGATTAAAACATTGGGTATCACTTATTTCGATGGTCCCTTTAACGCATTTGTTGAATTAAAGTTACATTCCATCTACATGCCAACTAATTCTCATCAGATTATAAGTAGACTGTTAGGTTAGGGTTAGTGTAAATTGACTTGTACTTGCAAAGTTTCTTATAGTCAGTTAAATGTCTGTTGATGAAGCAGTATTAACAGATATTAAGCAGACAGTCTACTGATACTCAAATGAGTAAAAAGTAATTGCCATGTAGTTGCGATGTAACTTTTAGTCAACAAAATGTGCAATAGGGACCATTAAAATAAAGTGTTACCAAACATTGTTAACTAATGTAAATAGTATTGTAAAGAGTTAATAAACTGCATAGATAAAACACCCAAGAAATGCAAATTGGTGCTGTAAATACACAATAATTACGTTTATGTATTTATCTCAATATAAATCAATATCATCAATATCAATATCATCAATACATGTTCTTAACAGTTCTTTTACTTTTTCAGATATTGTAACTTATTGATTATTATCTCACAGTTTTAACAGTGGTATATGATTTATGTTCATTATAAGCATTTTGAACGACTAATAATCAAAGCTGTAAGAATATGAATGTAGGTTTTAAAATAAAATGTTTTGTTTAATTTTTTTTACAATTTCTTTATAATATTTATAATATTTATAGTTAGTCATATTGTTTATATAATATATGCCATAGCTATAACAGATGACTGACATTTATGCTTTTACTATGTTTGTGTTTATGTTTAAAATGCCGCAATCTAAATGCATAGGCATTTATCAGCAATATGTGCATGCACGCATGAACATATATGTGCAGTTCATAAATTCTAAATGTAATCCTGTATATTTTGGAAGCGTTTAAGTAACTGTAGGTGTTCTAGCAGGAAATAGAGGTAAATCACATCCCCATGCATGAGGCTATTGCAGAGGGACACTCTGGTTCATGCCTGATTTAATATCCCTTCCTGTAATTAAGAGAGAGGGCAGCTCAGGGCCAGTGAGGCGCTGATGTAATCATCAAGAGCTGCTATGATGCCTGGAGAGCAGTATATTTAATCTATGAATGAGTGTGTGCTTGTGTGTGTGTTTTAGGGCCTCATCTGTAAACTTTCAATGAATTTATTTGGGCAAAGTGTTTCCGTTTGTGGTGGAAATTTGGTATTTTTTTTCTGTTTCTTTTCTTCAAACACAGTGACCGTGAGAAGACAATCTAATGGCTGTGATATTGTGAATGGCACATGCTTGTGAGCATGTTTTTCTTCCATGTGTAATCAATCAATTGATTTATTGATTGATTTTTTTCAGCACTGGGTTGCAGCTGGAAGGGCATCTGCTTAATATGCTGGAATAGTTGGTGGTTCATTCCCCTGTGGTGACCCCTGATAAAATAAGGGACTAAGCAAAAGAAAGAAAATGTATGTATGATTGATTGATTGATTGATTGATTTATGCGTATCAGCATATTAAATAAAGATGTGGTTAAGTAGTTCAACATTTTTCCAAGACAAATATTGATGTTGAGTATATTGAGAAAGCTATTTACTTAAAGTATCCTTAACTCGTTCCAAACCTGTTTTAGTTTCTTTATTGTGTTGAATGCAAAATTCTGTATTTTGAAGAATGCGGTGGTGGAAAAAGTACTGAAAAATCATAATCAAATAAAAGTATCATTACTTGACAAAAAAGTAGTAGAGTAAAAGTATCTGTTCTGAATACTACTTAAAAAATCAGTAAAACGTAGTCTAAAAGTACTCAAAAGAAGTGAATATCTGTTGTCATACTCAGTCATTGATGACACGCGAAATTCAGATGGAGGGCAGGAAGTGATTCTTCAACCTAGGAATCATCAGAACATTAAAATATTTCTGTTTTATGTTGTTTATAATTGTTTATATTGGCCAAAATAAGATATGCAGAACAGCTTTTATAGACTTTCAAAGGTTTTTGCTCATAAAGGGGAGAGAGTTCAAGAAACTCACTGAAAAACGGAAGAAAAGGCGACATGTAATAAACATTTATTCAATACATCCATGTGAACAAACTTTTTTTAAATGCGATAATTCATTTGACAACACCAATAAAGATTATATACAGGCCTAGCTATGTGTGTAAATATGTTAATGTGTTATACAAAAATCAGATACAAACACCACCACCACAAACACTTATACAAAATCCAGGAGAATATAATTAACGTACCCTGCCATGTAATTGCTGCAATGGAATCTCCAGCTTGTTTTGCAATAATCCATGTCTTTACTGGCATTTTGGTGGAATAAACAACCATAAAATTAGCATCTATATGTGCAGCATCGGTGAATGTTTGTTGATGGTAAGTTTATCTGCTGAACAAAAAGGAATGCCCTTGCGAAAAAACTATATGGTTATTATTGTGCAGCACTCTTAACCCCCCCCACCCCACCCCACCCCTTACAAAAATAAATAAATAATATAACTATGCGTCCATGCTTTTGTATGCTTTCATTATTTCGGGATGTCTGGAAGATATCCGCATGGGGAAAAAACTATAGTAATTTATAATAAACATGATTTGAACCACATAGTAAAGTGTATAATGTGTACAACTCTTTGTTAATAAATGCTACAGATTACTGCAGCATAGTAAACTGATAAACTGTAATAAATACTTTAATGTTTGTGTAAACTGTGGTGCATCGTGATGGTGTATAATCAAAACTGAAGCCTCTTGAATAATTTGTTTATTACTACATATGTGTCTTACCACAGCAACAATCTAACTACTATGACAGTTTAATTCAATTATCTATACAGTATTTACTGTAGGATTTTTTCATGTAACGTAATAGCTTATACAGTATCTACCGCCTCGATGACAGGCAAATATATATTTTGGTTTAGTAGAAAACTCAGCCCTCTTCATGATATAAGGATCATGCTTAACATATGTACAGTAGTTATTTTCTATTTATATCTCCTTTGAAATATTGTATAAATCGCAAAAAAATTCGAACTTTCCTCTATGTCTCCCATTCAGTTTTTTTTTACTTCCTGCCCTCCATCTGAATTTCGCACGTCACAAGAACCACGTGATTAAAAACAATCTTTAGTGAATATTACACTGTGTTTATTGGAAAAGCGTTCCACTTATACACTGCAAATTAAAATATAGCTTACTTCATTGCCCTTTTTTAAGGATGTTTTAAAGTGTAAATTCTATTATTTGCCAGTCATGGGCTATACATTTAAAATGTAATATTAATTTAATGTGAGAACACATTTCATTAATATATATGCACCTATAATAAGCGGACAGAAAGAAGGTTGATGCGTTTACATGTGGATTGAAATCTTTGTAAAATAAGGTGCAGAAATCTAGCTGTGATGATATGTAAATACTTCGGTAATTTGAACTCTGATGCTGCATTCACACCAGACGCAGATAAAGCGTCAAGCGCGAGTGATTTACATGTTAAGTCAATGCAAAGATGTGAATAGACATCCTACAGTGTGACACACGCGAATGAGGTGGCGCGAATGACGCGATTCGCACGAATGAATGGCGCGAGTTGAGCGAATCGATCGAGTTGGAAAATCTAAACTTCAGTGGACATTCACGCCACTTTAACCAATCAGTTGCTTGCTCTTGTAGGGGTGTGATTATGATGTAGCGCCTATTGCTGGTCTCCTGGGGGAAAATCCCCTTGCCGACACCAGACAACAGTTTATCAATCTGGGCTTGGCTCAGTCGGAAGCACCGCTAAAAGCTTTCATCATCCAGGTACAGTTTCTGGAGGAGTTTATGAACTCACAGAGTTGATGAATGGATCTAGTGAACTCCACTATGAATTGATGCTGTTTTCAGCCTTCATAAAGCACATAAACACAGCTATTCTCTCAATAAAATCCATGTTAGTCATTTAGCAACAAAGTTAGAGTCACCGCCCATGATGCAAATCTGTGTCTATTGTGAAGTGAATTTGATGCACGAATGAAGCGGATTTGACGCACGAATGAAGCGAGTAAACTCAAAATGTTTAACCGTATATTTACGCTCGAATAGCGGGATTTATTCGCGTATTCCATATCTGGTGTGTATAACAACCCAGGCTCATTCTAGTTGCGCACCCCTATATACATTTCTGGAGAGCAATAAATATGTTCCAGGAGCTACGTTTTTTTTTTTTTTTTTTTTTTGCAGTTTTTGTTTCCACAAGCCCACCAGAGGCCGCAGTGTATGCTTTATGATATCTCAAATTACTGTCGCGAGTGCGATTCGCACCTGCTCTTCTCACATTTATCCACCGGAGACTGACTGACATAACAATAACCCCACCCACCCCCTTCCCTAAATCCAACCTAAAGTGTTTTAAAAAGCACCAATTGACCACATCCACCCACTTCCCTAAACCCAACCGATAGTGTTTTCAAAAGCAATCCAGAAAAAGAAAAGCCCTCTTGGCAGCCCGATTTTTTTTATTTTTATTTTTTTACCACATTTTCAGGTTTTTACAACATTCTCACCCTGTTATTTACTTGTTTATTTTATATTTTGGCTTTTGTCTTACCTGCTTTTTGGAACCGTCGCCAGACTCAAACCCCATCGTCATGCTCAAATCCCCTCTTCATTTCAAATCCTCCAACATACACGGCGAGCCACTGGACAAACTGGTAACAGCGGAAAAGCCGTCCATGTGGAGGTAAACGGTCAGGTGGTAAGCAATAAAAGAATCAGAATCATACCACCCCGTAGCGTTCATTTTAAAGACGAAATGCAGCCATACATTCCTTTGCGTAAATAATTCATGATCTCCAGAAATGTATATTGGGGTACATTTTCAGAATGAGCCTATGTTGCTGAATAACGTTCACATTAAAAAACAAACACATGTGGGTCTGTGAGAGAATTTCGAACTTATGTTTGAAAGGTTTAAAAGTTGTATACAAAACAGATTATTTGCTCCTATTGGACAAAAATATAACATACTAGAGTATCTATGTGGACGTCAAGAAACGTTGTAAACATGGCATTGGTTGTTTTGCACTGTGACACACTACACACACCCAAAAAAAATGATTTAATCTTGCATCCCGACACCCATTTGTTGTTTACAATCCCCTCAACATCCTACGTCAAGCAAATCATAATCTGAAAAAAAATTGTGTAGTCTGAACGAGGCTTAAATTTGACCTCCACTGAATACACACACGTATTGGAAAACTGTACATCTCATCTCAGTGCAGCTCTCCCTCGTATTCTGCAATTTTCTTATACGCTCTTTCATTCTGCTCAAGTCAAAGTCGTCATTCACCTCTCACCTTGCGTATGACCTACAGGACGTCTGCTGTGCGCTAATGAAAGCTTCAGCTCAGGTGTGTGATGGCTATTTACAACACGCTGCTCTGCTGAGGCACGGTAATAAAGCGTCGTCTCCAGTGCCGCCCACCGGGGGGAATCAGTAATAATCCAGCGGGGCACAACTGTGAATATATGTGCCGAGCTTGTCCTCTGCACAGGCACCATTAAGCATCTGGGAGTATGATGTGTCGGTCCCTCTCTGCCAGTTCATATGCCTGGGAGGAGAGTTTGGCAGCTATTCAGGGTCATTAAGACTTTAAATCTTGGATGAAATCTTCTTTAGGGAGCAGTAAAACATTATAGTAAAAAGACATTGCGTACAAATTAGTTTCTTAAATGTTTTTCAATTGTTTTCAAGTAAAAATAGTAAGAAAATAGTAAGAAAAAAAATATATATTTTTTTATTCAATACATATATTATAGATTTGTATTAATATATTTTCATGGTATTGTTTCTCAACCACGTTCCTGGAGGACCACCAGCTCTGCATATTTTCCATGTCTCCTTAACGAAACACACCTGATTCAGATCATCAGCTCATTAGCAGAGACTGAAAGACCTATAATGGGTATGACCGAATAAGTAGACATCCGAAACATGCAGTGTTGGTGGTCCTCCAGGAACATGGTTAAGAAACACTACATTAACTTCTTCCAATCCTGTTTGAGTTTCTGTTCTCAGTTGAAAACAAAGGGAAGATATACTGAATACAGTTGGAAAAAAAAAAAAAAAAAAAAAACAGCCATTGACTTTCATGGTATGTTTGGTTCCTACTATGTGTCATGGGATTTGGCACTGACAAAGGAAGTGTGATCCAAATGCAGGTTTATTAGAGAGGTCAGGTAAGCAATGGTCAACACAGGGGCAAACCGATGTATACAGGCAATCCAGAGTCATAGTCAAATCCACAGGCAGATGATCAGAAGGCAGGCAGGAGACAGAGATAACAGATAAACAAGGCGGGGGTCAAAACACTGCAAAACAAGACAAAGGAAACGCGTTGTAATGTCACAAAATGTAAACAAGACTCAGCAACTAGAGTGTGTGTCTGTGCTGCTTAAGTAGTCCGTGTAATCAGTCTTAACGATCCTCCGGCTGTGTGTATACAATCAATCCTGATCAGGAACCGGTTGTGTGTGTTAGTGTGTGGTGCATGACTGGGTTTTGTAGTCCATAAAATGGTGGATTTGTAGATCTGCGTGTTTACCAGCAATCTGCAGTTGCTCGATCGCTGGTGACCGGGACACTGTGAATGCCAGTGGCTGTTTTCCTTTAGAATTCCAGAGATTATCTTGTTCAACACATAAATGCGCCAATTGAAAAATGACAAAAACAAACAAACATTTATGTCAGTTGAATTCTGCTCTTTCTGAAATTTTACTTAACAAATAATCCTACACAAAAAAAGAACACCATTTACACAAAAATGTTAAGCAGTACAATTATTTTCATGTACATTAATAATAATAAGAAATGCTTCTTGAGTATAAAATATACTAAATAATTTAGATATATATGAAAGAAATAGGAAATGTATTAAAGGAAACATACGAAAAAATATTTCGGAATATTTCATAAATAATGCTAAAACAACAAGATACACTGCATTTAAATGTAGTTTTGTTTGTAAATGAATAACTTTAAAAATTGTATTTATAAAAAAAAAAAGATTTTTTGCATTTCTATTGCATATTTTCTGGTCACACTGAATCTGAAATGCATATCTTTCTGAAGATAGTGTCTAAAATGAGGGCAACCCAACATGCTGCTGTTTGAAGCTGTGTTGGGCGTCTAATGGATGACTCAATAAGGAGTTCTCCTCTGACACCTTGCCCATATAAAGTGCCACCGCTCGAGGCCTGAGGGAAGGCACACCGTGAGGGCAAACTGATATTTTCATAACATCTGTCAAACCATTGGGTGGAAGCACGTTCAGGCTGGAAAATTTATCGCTATGTTAATCTCCAGTGTTATCATTTATTTAGGCTCTGCCCTCCTTCAGGATTTAGTAATGCCTCTGGTCATTTTTCCAAGGACTGTTTTATATGATGCACATGTATGGCAAGCTGATTTAACAATTAATATATAACATGTATATTTTCATGCTGCTAGTAATTATTTCATAGATGCTGGTATTCATTCCATTAAATTTAAATACTTATTCATTGAGTGCTAAAACCTGTCATGTATATAATACCCATTATTTAGATACTTACTTACTCCCATGGCCGTTTATATTGAAGTTGATATTTAGCCACACCATGTTGGTGTTTCGTAACATCTCATTTTTACGAGGTGGGTCATTAGCCTAACGCCTATTACGCCAAGTGTCCCAGCTGGAGCTTGAACAAGCGACCTTCTTGATGTGAGGTGACAGTGCTACCCACTATGCCACCGTGCCACACTATTATTTAGATACTAGTACCTATTTATTAGATTCTAATATTTTATATATTACATTGGTACTTATTAGACACTAATATTTGTCACTGAGACTGTTTTGACTAGTATCAGTTGTGATTTGTGCATTTTTTGGATACACTTAATTTTAAGTTATCCTTGTTACAGTGTAACTTTTCATTTACCTATCAATAAAGGTTTATTATTAACATGAACATACTATGTGTTTATGGTTAGTGTTCATTATAGATGCTTTTTTCAAATGTATAGTAATTATTCATTGAGTACTTTTTTATTTAACACTATAATCTTTTTACAATTGTTTTACTCACAATTTATATCTTACATAATAGCCACTGTATATTCAAAAATGTTTACTATTAAAATACACTAATACAATGCTAGTTAAATAAGTACTAGTATATGATAAATGTGTGTAGAGTATCTATTAAGTATTAGTATGTATTTAATAGCTATCTAATACATACGAGTAAGGGATAAAGTACATCCAAGCAGTTGTTTTTTGCAGAATAAAGCCCAACAGGCTTATCAGCTGCCAGACATGAAGTGAAGTGCTGTTGTATAAGCCCAAAGGCAACCCAGGCTCATTCTGAAAACGTACCTCTGTATACATTTCTGGAGAGCACCAAATGCGTTCCAGGAGCCACGTTTTTTTTTTTTTTTTTTGCAGTTTTTGTTTTTGCGAATTCACCAGAGGTGGCTGTATACGTTTTTTCAGATCACAAATTTCTCTCGCGAGTGCCATTCGTGCCTGCTCTGTTTGCGTAAATCCACCAGAGGCCGCTGTCGACTGACTGTTTGACTGACTGAATGACCCACTGACTGACTGATCAACTGACCCACCCTCCTCCTTCCCTAAACTCAACCAATAGTATTTTTAAAAGCACCGATTGACCCACCCACACACTTATTCAAATCCAACCGACAATTTTAAAAGGCAATCCAGAAAAAGAAAAGGCCTCACCTGATTTTTACCAGATTTTACCACATTCTCACCCTATTATTTACTTGTTTATCTTATTTTTTGGATTCTGTTTTTGTCTTATCTGCTGTCTGGAACCGTTCCTCACTGGACTGGTCACCTGGTAAGCAAGAAAAGGAACAGCATCATACCGCTCCGTAGCATTTGTTTTAAAGACGAAATGCAGCCAAACAGACTTCTGGCTACATAATTCTTGATCTCCACAAATGTATATAGGGCAACTTTTTCCAAATAAGCCTCTGTTGCCTAAATGGCTTTTATTCTGCAATAAATAAATAAACAAACCTGAATGCACTTTATCCCAATTGAAAACATTGTTCATACAAATTGTTGTAAGCTGTAATAGTTTATTAATTCTTTAATTAAATGCAAAGCGGAAAGATACAAAAATGGCTGAATGGAGCATACACTAATCTATATATTATTCAGTCACAAGATGGCTTCAAACATTGACAAACAGTGGCATGACAGACAAGCATATACATAAGAATGTGAACACATTTATCGTATTCACTGACATTCAAGATGATTCGAAGTACCTGGATGACCCTGTGTTATTAGTTTTAGCGGTTATAATCTGAGAATTACATTACAAGGAATGTCGAAACTAACCAATCAGAATCAAGTATTCCAGAAAGCTGTATAATTGTAATAGGTACTAGCTAGTATCTAATGAATAGGTACTAGTACCTAATGAACTACTAGTGTATACATGTATAAGTTACAACTGGATTACTTTCAGTAGTATTCAGAACTGTATTGTTGATATTTCACACAGTAAAAAATGGCTACATCAGCCAACTAAAACCACCCCATCCACTGCCCCCACTATCTAGTCCTATCTTTTGTCTGCAAGATCCCATCACCATCCCCTTGCTTGTCACATTTGTCTATGACTCTTCTACTATAAGTACTATAGTAACTAATGATTACTAGTATCTAATAATGAATAGCCAGTACGTGTGTATACCTAGGGAATAATCATTAGTAGCTAATTAATAAGTGCTAATACTTATTGTATAATATAATGTAGCTACTTGTATCTAAAAAAAGTAGTAGTAAACAATATTTCTTTTAGTAAATGTTAAATTGGCTTGCCATACCTCATACATATTTTGGTGTGGTGTGGGCTGGTTTGACTGGCAGTTGATGAAACGCAGAGATAGTTAATAGCAGCTCTTATGGGACAGCGAGTGTCTCTCCTGCCCTTCACCTGCACATGAGAAGCAGGTCAGGGATCAGACCGCACTGAAGCCAGGGAACTGTAGGGTGTTTCTAAACATGAAAAGTAGTTCAGTATGGCAGGGGACACATAGACGGGCTTTTCTCACTTTGTTTCTCACCCCCTTTCTCCCTCCAAAATTCCCAGCGCTCACATTTCAAACAGTAAACGCTACAGTGTGACATTCAAAGCTGTTGCTGGTTTTAGATTGCACCCTGACTGGCCTATAGCTTAATGAAAATGAGTGCTAATTAACCCCTATGAGGATCGCCTGTAATGGCTGTTTGGAAGCGCTAGTCAAACTAATACCATGGACGATTGCAACATGATGATGTAATGGGATCCTAGTAATGGATAATGTACAATCAGACGGTCATTATACCAGAATCACCCTCAACAGGGGTATTGTGATCCCGACATAAAACGGACATTGTTTGGAAGGTGTTTGGTGCTCTCTAATGACCAGCTGATTGTGTATTATTCAGCTTACTGGAGGGCTGCTCGCTAAATATATAAATAAACAGACATGGGATATTGATTTCAGATTGTGTGAGAAGCAAGAGACCGCAGTTTGATATTAGACACATATATGAGAAACTATAAAGGATGGTGTAGGCATTGAGGTCTTGCGTTTCAGCCACACTGAAAAAAAAAATCTGTGATTAATTCTGCTGTCAGTGCTCTTATAAATCTGGCTGGGTGACTGTCTTACATTGCTGCAGTAGGTTCTCTGAAGTCATTTCATTCTAAATCCTCCCCTTTTTCAGTAGTCAAAAACTTCAAAGATCATTGCTTTGAGTATTACCTCAATATGTATTCCTCACAGGCCGACTCAGTAGTTAACAATATTTGGCAATATTCAAAGCACAGTCTTGCATACTGTCACACATTCCATCTTTCTTCTGAAGACTCACAACGCTCTTAGTTTAGTGAAATAAAATGAAATGCAACCAAATATGCCAGCTATACTGACACATAGTGAAATTCAAACTTGAATTTCTTTCACTTAAAGAGTTAACACATAATATCTGTCATCATTCACCCACTCTCATTTTTATCTTAAACCTGTTTTACTTTATGATATTTTTTTTATTAGTTAACCTTAATTGTGTTTTTACTAAAATCATTAAATAATAAACAATGCATTTGTTATAGTATTGATTCATTTTTGTTAAGTGAAGTTTTACAAACTAATTTCGAGAGGAGCATGTGATATGATTGATTGCGGCTGGTCTCTCATCCGTAATCAGCAATAATCCAATCAGATTGATTCAAGCTTTCAATAAATAGACCAAATTCACCCTACTATCTCATCTTCATTTTGGAAGAATCCCCCCTTCCACCCCATCTCCTCTTTTTCCTCCCTTTACCAGGGGGAGCTCTCAAGACCTACCTGATCTCGGACTCTCTTATATGCTTATTGGCCTGGCAGGAGGCCTGGGCTCATTTATCTCCGAGCTCAGGACCAGCGAAACCTGAGAATAAAGAATAAATAGGGCAGAGAGAAAGGAGCTGGATAGCTGAGGGGAGACTGAAGAGTGAGAGAAAGAGAGAAAAAAAATAAATAAAAATTGGGGTTCGGTTCTCCAGACACGCTGCCACTCAACCAGCTGACGATGTGCTGGGAGCCCTGTGGAGGAATCTATCCACCCGTCTGTCTTCTGGTGTCCGGCGGCGGTTATCCTGGCTGGCGGCATTACTGGTCTCCTGCTCCGCTTCCACTTCGGTTGATGGACGCAGGCTTTGGCATCATGTCGGACAGCGGTGACTCCCCCAGCTCTCTGGGATGGCTCCCTTTAGCTATTTTCCTTCCGGTGGTGAGCCCTGCGTCCCCTGCTTCTCCCCATGCTGGAAGACAGTAGCAGGCAGATCCTTTCCTTGCCACCCTCAAGCCACCTTGGCACTCGGGGCAGACGAACGGGTTTCTCAACCACTCGGGTTAACTCCCAAACACTCGCCCTCCCTTCTCCTGGATTTCGGCATCACTGTAATGAAGTTTACGGCCACCAGGCTGCCGGGAAGAAGGAGGCGGAGAACCGGCGAACTTTTAACAAGTTTTAATGAAGAAAATAAAACAAACAGACGCCAGCTCCTCACAGAGACTACATAGAACAACATAAAACCTGTGCAGTAAAACAACATGTCCGGGCCCGGTCCTCTCTCTCCTAGCACTGGCGTCTCTCCTCCTTTTAGCCTCCAGGGCTCCTCCGTGAGACTCGAGGCAGGTGATGCGTCCAGGTGTCCCTGATTATCTCACTCACGCCACCCGCCTTGCACGCCCCCATGGCTCTCGGCCCTGCCTCACTCGCCACACTAATGTTATTACATGGCTGTCTGGAATTCTTGATTATTATTGGTCAGTTGTGACATTCAAAGTTATGTTATGCCAGCCTGATCTCACGAGGAAACGTAAGTATTTTACATATTGTCAATTCAGTGGTTAATTCGTACGAGTTCAGTCCTATGAAAATGTACGATTTTAAAAAGGAGGCGTGGCACCCATCTCTGCCCCTAAACCCAACCGTCATTGGGGGATAAGGAAATCATACTAAATTGTACAAATGAGATCGTATGAATTCATACCAATCTAAAACACTAAATCAAAAAGTTACGAATTGCCATGTGATTGTGTTGGTTATTCTGAGATAACCACTGCTGAATAACACAGGCTCCTTTGGTCATAAACACCTTGACCATCAGAGCAAGCAGAAACAAATGTATGTGGATGTAAATATATGGATGTGAACGTAGGCCAATATGTTCATATCTATACATTTACATCCACATTCATTTGTATCTGCTTGTCTGTCATGGCAATGCTTTTGAATGTTTTGCACCATCTTGTGAATGAATAATTCGAAGGTTGGTATATGCTCCATTCAACCATTTCGTTTCTGTATGCTTTGCTGTTTTGACTGTTTGTTGTCATCTTGTGACTGAATAATGTGCAGATTAGTGTATGCCCTTTCAGCTCTATTCAGCAGTTCTTGTTTATGTCAGTTTTGCATTTAATTGTTGAATAAATAAACCATTACAGCTTAGAACAATGTTTTGTGTCTAATGTTTATGTTTTGTGTCAAGTATCTGTGTAATATATGGGATAACGATAATTATTTTTGCAGAATAAAGCCCTTCGGTCATATACAACAAATAAGCCTGTCTGTTTTTATTCTGCGAAGTACTTTTTTCCTAACTTAAAAAGCACAACCTTGAATTTTAATAATGCATTATTAAATCCATAGTCCTAATGAACTATGATTAATGAATACTGTACATGTAATCTTAGTTAATTCTTAGTTCATGTTAGTAAATACATCAACCAACATTAACTAATATAATCTCAATGTAAATTGTGACCCTTTTTTGCCGTGAAAACAAGCTTAAACGTTTTAAAGGTTAGCAGAGTTCAAATACAAATGGACTTTCAATAGAAAAATAAAATCAAACAAAACAACACTACTTTCTCAAAATAGTTTTTGTTTTCCAGAAAAGAAAGAAGGACTACAGGTCTGGAACAAAACAATTAATTGCTGAATTAATTCCCATATTTCAATATGCTTGTCACTTGTCAAACTTTAGAATGTGTACAAAAAACTATTCAAAATCTACTTTTTTCTCAGTATGCATTCTTGTCTGTCTTGTCCTGTCAACACTCATTGTAGGAGATCATTGCTGCATGTAACAGCCAAATAAAAGGTTCAGCAGTCATTATACAACATAGTTTTTTTTGACAGCTGGGGGTCGTTCTTCGTACATGGATTACTCAATTAGCTTGATTTAGTTATTGACGATTTGACACGATCCAGGATCGTTTTGTTCTTCAAAACTCATCCGATAATTGTTGTCATAGCAACAGGTCTGGTAACTCAAACCTGCTCCGGAGCAGGCTTATTTCATATAGGATTAGATTAGTTAGTTTTAATAACTCATCTCTAATAACTGATTTATTTTATCTTTGCCATGATGTAGAAGTAAATAATATTTGACTAGATATTTTTCAAGACACTTCTATAAAGCATAAAGTGACATTTAAAGGCTTAACTAGGTTAACTAGGCAGGATATGGTAGTTAGGCAAGTTATTGTATAACGATGGTTTGTTCAGACAATCAAAAAATATATAGCTTAAAGGGGCTAATAGTTTTGACCCAAAAATGGTTTTTAAAAAAATTAAAAACTGCTTTTATTCTAGCCAAAATAAAACAAATAAGACTTTCTCCAGAAGAAAAAATATTATCAGCCATACTGTAAAAATTTCCCTGCTCTGTTAAACATTATTTGGAAAATATTTATATTTATTTATGAAAAAAATTCAAAGGGGGGCTAATAATTCTGACTTCAACTGTGTGTGTGTGTGTGTGTGTGTGTGTGTGTGTGTGTGTGTGTGTATAATATATATAGTATAGTATATGTATATAGTATAATATATATAACTATATGTTATAATTCCAGTTTAAAGTAAAAAAAAATAAAATAAAATACAATTAATAAAATAAAATAGATGTGCACATTATTCTACAGTTTTTTTTTCTTTTCTTTTTTTTTTAAGGAACGTGCTTTGACGGCTAATATGCCGGTGATTTTAAGTTGCAGACACCTTTACAGATATCAAAATGATGTTTTGATGCAAGATTAATTTAAACAGGCAGTTATTCCTTACACCAATTAAGCAACTTGAATAGGCCTAGGCTATTATAATGAAGAAAATCCGCTCTAAAAGTAAAACTAAATAAATTGCTAAATACTCTTGACTCATGAAAGTGTAAAGCCTGCAGCCCACAACAAATGCGTGTCATATTTAACTAACCGTTTACTACAAATTTGATGTAATTTTGGTCACATGAATAATTGAATATTAATCAGATAATGACATTACACTGCTGTCTCGTTAGCCAATCGTTACATTGCTGATCATGATTTCCAGAATCGATAGATCTGTCCTTCACAACACATGCAGCGATCTCAGATCAAATCATCCAGACATTTTAATCAGATTTGCGAACTTGCTTGATGAACCAAATTTGCCAGAGATCAAGATTAAAAGATCCAGGATCTGTCAAATCATCTTAGATCATTTAAGTGAGGTACAAAGAACGGACCTCACAAAAGGGGTTTTGTGAAGTCACAAAAAAAAAAAAAAAAAAAAATTTACATAGATTCCAGCACTTGTGGGTTTTTGGCTGTTTTACATGCATAGAGTATTTACTACCTTGCAAGGTTGCTTGAGTTATGTACAGTGTAGAATGTTTTACAAAATCTGTAGATGGTCCTGCCATTCATTGGATTCAAGTACAGTATCTCAAGGTTATTGATTAGCCTTCTGGGTGTTAGTCCCAAGAGAATCTCATAACATGTACCTCTTGTCTGAAAATAAACTCGCAGAAGTTGAGAAAAGTTCTGTTGACCATCGATCTCAGTATGTGATGCCCCTATCTTCGGCAAGTTTTGACAAGCCGAGACAGCCTCTCTTCGTAGACACGATTACCCAGAGCCTGTAGGTTTCTGTTTTATATTTACTTGTGCCACTTCTCCTTGTGTGAGAGCCCTGTTAGCAGATGCTGTATATAGTGTGCCGCTGAAGGGCAGTTTGGAAATTAGTGGTGACATGTTCAAAGTGTCTAGAGGCCTTTTTCGGTCTGCGCCTCTTCCCACGCAAAACCCCAGACGGAGTGTAAAACAATCCCTCCAGTCCAGACACAGCCCAGAGCCTGTGCTTTAGTAAAAAAATTGCTGCTTGAAAATAATATAAGCATCCAAAAAAAAAAAAGAAAAGAAATAAATAATAGACAAAATTACAACATGGTCAATTTCATTCCCAGATAAAAGGAGGCCCAGCAATAAATCATTTTCGTGTCTGGGAGAAATGGTCATTTAAAAAAAAAAAAAAAAAAGGCACGAGCGACAGTGAAAAAAATAGCTTGTAAAGAAGCCGTTGACTGCAAACCGTATTAAAGATTGAAATTCCTTTGCTTTGAAGGATCGGTTTCTTTGAACGGAGTTTGGAAGCCATTAGGTTGGCCAGCATTATTTTGTAGATGGAGGCTTAGAGGCATCTGATGACTTTTGCATGACAGTAAAATCCGCGTTAGCCAAATTATTGGTCAGCAATCATGTATCCTGCCTGTGATTGGTCAAAACTGACCAAGCAAACAATTAGGGCTGCACAATATATTGTTTCAGCATTGATATAGCAATGTGGGAATCTGTGGGAAGTCTCATTGCATGATGTATCATGTCAAGTACGAGTTTTCCAGGAAAAACTATTTTGTTTGTTTTGTTTTGTTTTGTTATGACATGTTTTGTTTTGTGTTTTGTTTTGTTTTGTTTTTTATTTTTTGGTTAATTTTTGTTTTGTAGGCCTGGGGTCAGTTCTTCGTAGCTCGCTTAAATGATCTAAGATGATTCGGCAGATCCTGGATCTTTTAATCTTGATAACTGATCTCTTGCTAATTTGGTTATTCAAACAAGTTCGCAAATGAGATTAAAATGTCTGGATGAATTGATCTGAGATCGTTGCATGTGTTGTCAAGGACTGATTTGTCGATCCTCAAAATCATGATCAGCAATGCAACGATTGGCTGACTGCACAGCAGCATAGTGACATCATCTAATTAATATTCAATTATTTATGTGAACAAAAAATCTACTAAAAAAAAAATTACATTTAGAGCGGATTTTCTTTATTATAGTCGCCTATTCAAGTTTTTTAATCGGTTTAAATTAATTTTGCATCAATAAAGCATTTTGATATCGGTAAAAGTGTCTGCAACTTTAGCGAAGCATCAAATCACTGGTATATTAGTGGTCAAAACATGTATGTTGACTGCATAAATTATTATTCCTTAAAAAAACAGTCAAATATTCTGCATGTCTATATATATATCCAACGCTATCTCACGGCCAATTCGTAACTTTTTGATTAATGGCTAATTCGTATGAATTCGTACGATCTAATTCGTACAAATTAGTACGATTTGCCCATCACCCAATGACGGTTGGGGTTAGGGGTGGGGTTAGGTGCCACGCCTCCTTTTTAAAATCGTACATTTTCGTACGACTGAACTCGTACGAATTCGTACGAATTAGCCACTAAACTGACAAAACGTAAAATACTTACGTTTCCTCGTGAGATCAGGCTGATATATCACACAAATTGTTTTGGTTGGTGCTTCAAATAGTATGTGTTTGTATTTAAAAGACAATATTAATGAATATTCTCTTTGAACCACTTAGGGAACACCACTTAGTGACACCCAGTGACATTTTGCACATTTTTAAATTTTTTTATTATAATTTTTTTTCTATTTTACTATTTTTCCAAGTGTATATAATTACTACTATAAGAAATATAAGCATTTGGTGCATACTTTCAGTATTACCATTTCTTGAAAAGAACCTAAATACTGTTTATGTAAAAATAAGCCTGCTCCCGAGCAGGTTTGAGCTACCAGACCTGTTCCTATGACAACAACTCTTGGATGAGTTTTGAAGAACGAAACGATCCTGGATTATGTAAAATCATCAATAACCAAATCCAGCTAATTGAGTAATCCATGTATAAAGAACAGACACCTGGGCACGTATTTTGAGCCTGGTTAGTTTTTTCAGACGGGTGATTTGTACTTTTACTTTGATACAGTTTATCGGTGAGATTAGCGACAATTAGCGAATGTTGAAAGTAGTTGCTAAAATCATACAGAAATGAATACTATATTTTCCATCATTTTGAATTCAAGTTTGCTTTTTCCTAGATCTGATGCAAAAATGAGCCATATAGTATGCGGTTAAATAACATGTAAATGAAAAGTGAGGCTTGTTAAACAGGCAGTGCAGACTGAGCGTGTCTGGTGTGGAGCTGCCTGACCTCCTCAGTGCTGAATGAGAATGAGAATCTAACAGGAGCATTATGAGAATGAGAATAGTAATCATCAGTGTTTCCAGCTGGTCTGCCTGGAGGAATCTAGACGTGGGCTGCATCACTGCTCCCACACGTCAACATCATAAATGCTCTTCTCCACTTTCATAACTCCGTTCCACGCTGTAGGTTTGTGTCTGCTAGGGGTGCCGGAACCAGGAGGCCTGGGGTCACCGATCATCCACTTTTAGCCCACTCAAGCAAACTTAGTCTGGTAGTTGATATTCAAATGTATCCCTGTTGACTCCAAAATGACAAGTGCATTTTTGATATGGGCTATACGGAAGTTTTCTGTTGTTTAAGTGATGTTGTTTTATTTTTTCTTTGTAAAGTCCACATAAACCAGAAGCTGCAATTGTTTTTTAGAGAAATGGATATGAAAGGAGAAAACATTGGATGTAGCTTGGTTTTTTTCTACTGCGAGCTGAGGCATTTCATTCAGAAAAAAATGGGAAAAAGATTTTGGGAGAGTTATTACAACCTAACAGACACCTCCTCTTTGCTGTTTCTGTTTGTTGTCAAAGCACTATCAGAACTTACAGTTGTAGGGGTGTGGTTAAGTATGTTAGCCACGCCCAATATGTCCAACATACGTAATCCTTTGTTACATTTTTTTAATGACATGCACAGATTAATTGTTCACAATTTTGACAGTCTTTGCAATTGATAATTTTATAACTTAAAAAATAAAATACAAAATCCATATAACTATAGTACCATCACTTTGTGCTTTCAAAAAGATGAGGTTTTGGTCATTTAGGTAGTTGTTATCACTCTGATATATGCAAAAAGGTTTGTTTTGGGGACAATTCTATGCTATAAAACAGGGTGGGTGTGTCATTAGGATTGACAGCTGTGATTGACAGCTTCGAGAGGAGATGGAAGCTATAACCAACTATACATTTTCAATTTCGCTGTTATTTAACACAAATTGAGCAGTAAACTGTAATTACTGAACTACAGGATCTGATGGATCTCTTTTCAGTAACATTAAATATGCACTTTATAAGTTACGTAATATATGTAACATGCCTATCATTAGCCAGAACAGAAAAAGCAGGCAATCAGTCATTAGTTATTTTTATGGGTTTAAAATAATAATTAGGAAGACAAAGCTAATGATAACCTAGCCTAATAAAGTACTGATAATAAAGCCTAATAAAGTTTATCTACTGAATTTGCTGTTTCAAAAATATTTGAGCCTGTGTATTGTTAAAAACAGGGGTTTTCATCATGTGGGGTGTGCCTTATTGTGTTTCTTTACAACAGCCTGTATCCTGAAAATGATGAAAACCTTTGGTTTAAAATGGATAATTCACCCAAAAATAGGATAATTCACCCAAAAATAGGATAATTCACCCAAAAATTAAAACCTATTTACCATTTACGAACACTCAGATGGTGCCGAACCTTTATTACTTTTTTCTTTTTTTTTTTGTTGAACACAAAAGAAAATTTCTGGTATCTGGTAGCCATTGACATCCTTAATATGAAAAATAAAATAAAATAAAACAAATAAATACAATAGAACTCAGTGGTTGCTGGATTTCATCATTTTTCTCTGTAAAAAAATCTGTTATTTAACAGTTTTCGTGTTTAGTAATTTTTGTTTATGTAACTTTGTGAATTGTATTATTGGATGTTGATCTCTGCTCTGTCGACTTTTGATGTTGAAAATTCAATACTACAGTTTAACAAAGTGACTTTTATTGACATTTTAATAGTTTTGAATACTATAATGTATACAGAATAATATATGTCACACTTTCAGGAAGGAAAAGGGTGCGAGGGCTCAAGTGCAGAAAATTAAGGAGGATGGGACTAGATAGACAGGAGAGCACATGACACAAAGACAAGACAAGCCATGTGCACTAGAAAACAGTACTAGAACACGCTGCAAGACATGAGCACACGATAAATGAAAACACTTACCGTGCACTCACACATGCGACATGCATGTTCCAATCCCAACACCAACTGAAACCGAAAACAACTAGACTGGAGCGCTGAGAACGAAAACACCATGCCGCGAACAAAACTCACACCAGGGGTGCATTTCCCAATCAACAACGTAACTCATGGCTGAACTAACATAGTGCGATGCATCATTTGGGAAAAGAACGATGTAGTGACGAGTGTTTCTTAAACCCATAGTTTCTCTGTCGCAGATCCATCTTTTGAACCATGTTAGTTATAATGTAAAAAGCCCATAATGATGCTCTAAATGGGGTGGAGTAACCATACCTGCCAACACTTCCGTTTTTCCCGGGAGTCTCCCATATTTCAGACCCATCTCCCGTATTGTTCTGTCTCCCGGAAAACTCCCGGAATTTCACCCCCCTCTACAGTTCGGGCGCGCACATCCCCCTATATTGTTATTATTAAGTAGGATATTGTTTATTTATTTTTTATTTTTTGAAAAGTCTACTTTTTTTACAATTTGACACATGCAAACCACTGCAGAAATGTCATATACAGTATACTGAACAGATAATTAATAAATAACCTACTATAAATTAAAAGCAATAACGGATGCTGTTTTTTATTTTCACAAGCTTTGGAGACGTGCTTTTAAATAATAGGTCACCTATAGCTTTCATCATGAGCCACTGCTGTGTTCAAAATGACATCAATGTTTTCAAAGTGCACTACGAAGGAAGCGCAATTGTAAACATGAAGATCGCTAAAATTGAACTGTAAAAATACTTAGAAAACAAATTAATTTAATGCTTTTTTTATCATTCCAAGTTTAAATGCTTTTCATTTAAGTGTCATTTTCTAAACGAATAGGGCATAGGGTGGATAACTGGGAATAGAACACAGCAAAGAACTATGTTTCTAACTACAGCTCCAGAGGTGTAGTTGCAAGTGTACAAGTTTGCAAAGAGGTTTGCATATGTTTGTTGAAACAATAAATTTGGGAAATGCCAAATCAATGAACTATGTTTGTAACAACGAAACTTGCAACCTTAGTTGGCTAACGATGGTTTTCAGAAACGCACCCCAGGATGAGAGCGTGCATCCCGAGCAAGTCTGCATCAAGCTGGAGCGGACATGGCCTGAGCGTGTCTAAGAAAGCGCTGATTCAAAAAACGAAGATAGACAAGAACTGGATAAGAGTGCACGACCCGAGAAAACTCGAGTCGAGCTCAACATATAAGACAAGACAGGACTAGTGCCTGGAATCCTGACAATATAGCAAAATAAGTCTTGAAAAAAACTGAAAATATACTATGCTTTAATAGTTAAATTACATTTAAATAAATTAAATTTTAAATTTAAATAAAAAAAATTGGCAGGTTTTTAACTATTGAAAATGTTCATAAATGCCACTTTTTCCAACTTTTCAAGGTTAAAAGTTGTTGGAAGAAAGATCAAGGTCCCAAAATGCAATTCAAAAGCATAAATAAATAGGGGAAGAAAAAAAATCACAAACAAAACAGAAAACTGCTAATTTTTGGATATTTTTACCAGAGATGGCAAAAGTACACACATCCTTTACTTAAGTAGAAGTACAGATACTCGTGTTTAAAACGACTTTGGTAAAAGTAGAAGTACTGACTACACTTTTGTACTTAAGTAAAAGTAAAGAAGTACCGCCTGAAAAATGTACAAAAGTAAAAAGTACTCGTTTCAACCACAGTCCCAAAGACATGCGGTATAGGCGAATAATAATTCAACTAAATTTGCAGTAGTTTATAAGTGTGTGTGTGTGAATGTGTATAGGTGTTTCCCAGTACTGGGATGCAGCTGGAAAAGTATCCACTGCGTAAAAAAAAAAATGCTGGAATAATTGGCGGTTCATTCTGCTGTGGCGACCCCTGATAAATCAGGGACGAAGCTGAAGGATAGCGAGTGAGATAAGTAGGTAATCATCCTGACACAAACTCACAGTGTTCAGCATGTAGTTTTGCCACTGTTAGATCAAAAACAACAGCTGCAATTCATGTTGATACACTCTGTCTATCTTAATAAATAATGTCTTACATTTTACACTGAATTCTGTCCAAAATATATAGATTTTTTTCTTTTGCTAAAATAAATACTTATCAGATATGACTGCAAACTATTTTTTTTGCATTAGGCTAAAGCTGCTTATTCTCTTCAAAAAGCAGCTCTTTTATTTAACCTGCTATTTCAGTGTTTTTTCAGGTATTGTGGTCATTTTATTTAATGGATAAACATGAATTCTGTTACAGTTTTTCTCAGTCACTTTGGTCCATTTCTCAGATCAGAATTGAAATTCTTTAAACTCCCTGTTCAATCTTCAGATTATCATTGTGTCACTTGTGCACATCAGAAAAGCAGTTTCTCTTTATGAACAAGTTGCAAATATTTTTGTTCATCCATGCAAATGATTATGTGCAATTCTCTGATGTTTCCTATATTATCAGTTGCTCATGTCATGTTGATCAACATGTATTATTTTATCTCTGTTGAATAGATTTACCCCCACAACATTTAATCGTTCAAATGCCTGAACAAGTTGTCTTAATATTTAGTCATAATGCATTTTTTACATTTCTCCCAGATGAATCTTGACTTTTTCTAATAAAGGTCTAAAAGGAGGTTGTCCTGTTCACATTTTTACTTATGTTTTTTCTTTGTGCTATGCCGTGCTCTCTTTTCCTTTCTGTATCAGAATGACATGATCTGGCAACAAATTACAGAACAAACAGCAAAAATATTGCCATAGTTTACACCAGAACAGCCCTCCAGAGTACACTGATACTGATAACATGACTAAGTAATTTGAGTCTTATTCATATACAATGACACAAGCACATGTCATTCTGCACCACTGACATGTTCACTGACACAGAAATTTAGTTTTGAGAGATGAACTGAAGAATTTTGAGCAGGAGACTGGCTTTTGCAGGTAATCCATGGTGTTTTGCTATTTATACGTGTTGTTTTGAGAAATACACAGGCCTACTGTTTTACAAATTTCAGTTCTGATCTGAGAAATGTACTAAAGTGACTGAGAAAAACTGTAATAGCCTACATTTATTCTATGCTAAAAGCAACATACACAGGTAAGACAGGTAACATACACATAAATTGCCCAGTATAACTACCTTTGTTGTTGTAAAATATTTGTTAAAAATTATTAATTGAAGACAACAGTATAGGCCTATGTAAAATCATAGTCAATAAAACCTGAAAAACAGAATAAATTCTGTATTAGGAAATTTGAACTCATCAGAAATAAAGGAAATAAACCGCAATGCATACATTTTTTATAAAGTATTTGATTGTTTTACAAAAAAAGCACTATTTTTCGCGGTATTAGATTGAAAGACCAGAGAAAGCTTATGCAGTATGATCGGAAGTGGGAAAAAAGGCGTAAGCATTTAAACAGCATGTTTTTGACTGGAATGTGTCTCGTTTACCTGTGATCCGATCGAGCAAAAGGTGTCTTATTACCGTGTAAACAGGGCAGCATCAGTCATGTTAAATTCGCCGTTTCCCTCTGACACTGCGTAGTAATCCTAGCCTTTCTCATAGTAAGCTTCATGAACTAGGGCTAGACCATGTACAGTGCGCGACAGCCTTGAAGAAGCCGCGCGCTACAGCACGCAGGCGCGCAATGAGGAAAAAGAGACTGACTGCATCAGAAATGCGCTCATATTATTGCGCAATGACAAGAAATAATATAGATCGCGCCACCAAACACATAAAAACGAAAGTAACGACCGTGGTTTAAAAAATGTAAGAAGTAGAAAGTACAGATATTTGTGTAAAAATGTAAGAAGTAAAAGTAAAAAGTAGTCAAAAAAATTAGTAGTGGAGTAAAGTACTGATACCCGAAAAAACTACTTAAGTACAGTAACGAAGTATTTGTACTTCGTTACTTCCCATCTCTGATTTTTACAGTGTTCAAAATATCTTGTTTTTGTTCAACAGATGGATGAAACGGTTTGGAACAAGTGCAAAATGACTAAATTATACAAAAAAATCATTTTGAGTGAACTATCCCTTTAATATTCTACATCTCATTACCAAATTGCTGTGCAATTTGAACACTATTAGCATAAGTTAATGCATATTCATGAGCTCATCCTTATCCATATAGTGATGTCATAACCCACCCATCTTCTGTCTCTCCAATCTCAAAATCATTCAGCTCACTGTTCAGAGCTCACAATTCAGAACAGCTCTCTTTGTTTAATTTTTTATTTTATTTTATTTCTTACCGCTTGACATTCCATTTAGAGACCAGTTGACAAGCCTAATTGTAAAGTTTCAGGCTCTCCTGCCAACTTTATAGGGAGCTGTCAGTAAAAAGTGTGCTTTTTTGCAATCCTGCTATCTGTCCTTTGGGTTTACTTAGATGAAGTGGACTGATTATCTTTCTGTGCTCTTTAAAACAAAGACGCTCTTTCTTCTGCTTTCACATTGTTTAGCTGTTGGCAGCCTCGCTCCCAGAGTCCTTTGCTGCTTATGTCACAAACCCGAAGCATACTTGGCATGGGAGAGAGCTCAAGTATGAGGGAATATAATAATGCGGGTGTAATAAAATGCCCTACAGAGGCTAGATAGATCAGCTGCTGTTTTTCAGCCCTGTCTGCATTCTTTATGATAGAGCAAAATCTGGGAATAGAGGGAAAACAGCGGAAAAGCATTGTTACCCCCGGGGAAAGTAACCTAAACGGAGACTGAATGGTATTTAAACATGCCCCTGAGAGTCTTAGATGAGCTTGTGTTCTGGTTATATGCTTTATCACAGTGCCTACTTCTGTAATTGAAGGCCTTTTCTTTTATTGTGTCTCTCTCGTTGTTGTCTCTTTTTTTTAGCTGGCTGCTTTGGAACGATAATTGTTGTGAAATGCGCTATACAAATAAACTTGCATTGTTTTGAACTTATACATGCTGCTGTAGCTCAGGTACAGTCTCAGAAAAACTATTATATTATATTATATTATATTATATTATATTATATTATATTATATTATATTATATTAAATTATGGGTGGCACAGTGGTTAGCACTGTCGCCTCACAGCAAGAAGGTCGCTGGTTTGAGCCATGGCTGGGTCATTTGGCATTTCTGTGTGGAGTTTGCATGTTCTCCCTGTATTGACATGGGTTTCCTCTGGGAAACCTTTCCTTTCCTTTCCTATTGGGTTGTGGCTGGAAGGGCATCCGCTGTGGCGTTCATTCCACTGTGGCTACCCCTGATAAATAATGGGACTAAGCTGAAGGAACGTAAATTATTATATTATATTATATTATATTATATTATATTATATTTATAGGTGGGCATAGATTAATTTTTTTAATCTAGATTAATCTAGATTAATTTCAAAATTAATCTAGATTAAATTAGATTAAAATGGCTCATTTGAATTCTGCCGACGGTATTCAGAATATGTGTGTTACCCAAATAATAAGTCTTTGAGAACGGGTTTCTCAAGCCGGGTGTCGCATTAGACCAGTGTCTCATCTCCAAAATGTTTCCAAAATGCATCACAAACTGCTTGAGAAACTGTTCTACTATGATAATTGGTGATGAAAATAAATGATGTTCAATAAGATGTGTTTACTTACTTGTGTTTACTGTTTATTCAGTTAAACATGAATGTTGAACTGTAGGCCTACATAAGCTCCAAACAGCGAATTCTTAATCAGACTAAAGTCAGCACTGAACTAAACAGAAATGGAATTAAGACGTGGAGTATGCAGATTTTAGTGGCATTATTGAAGTAAACACCGCGGTCTTTAGGACCTTTCGCCATTTTCCGACAAGGTCCACACGCGGCTGTCAGAAAGGACTGCACACACACATACACAAACACACACGCACACACATCGCGAAATGCGGAAGTTTTTTTTTCTTACCATTTGGCATGCGTTATTAAACTCCATAACTCTCTCACCTGTCCTTACTCCGTATTTGCGTCTATATTACCCCAGTTTGTCACGAAGGAATAAATGAAAAGTGAAACTGCAGTTAGAGTCAGGCATCCTGCTGATTTGATTCAATAGAGCAGACGGCTCACCGGTCAGGTATACATCCGCGGTAATGTATCAAGGTGAAAGTCATCATAGCTTGCGTAGAATAGACCCAGCTCCCAACCCAACTTTGAGAATAGATTAACGGCGATATTTTTTTTATCGCGCGATAAGAGTCTCGCGTTAACGCAGCACGTTAACGCCGTTAACGGCCCAGCACTAATTATATTATATTATATTATATTATATTATATTATATTTTATTATATTATATTATATTATATTATATTATATTATATTATATGTTATATTATATTACATTACATTACATTACATTACATTACATTATAGTATATTATATTATATTATATTATATTATATTATATTATATTATATTATATTACTATAAGGGACAGTAAACACCATTTAGTTCACTAAAGGTATCTCACTAAAATGTCCAGCACAGGTGTTATTGTAATCAATAGTAAGAAGACAATTTTCTTGAATACAAATCACATACTATAACAACATCAAAATCATTGACATTTTGAAATGTATTGTAATAAGAAAAAATGTTTATACTATTTTGCAATATCACTGGTTTTCACTGTATTAAATAAATCAGAGCCTTTAAAAAATATTAATAATCTTATACTGACAGAGAAGTTATTTTTTGAACTTATTTTATATGTTTATATAAACAAACTTTTATCATAAAATGTGTCATAGGATAAAGGGAAATTACTAACAAATAGAATTATTATATTATGTGTTATATACAATATTAATACAAATAAGTAATAGACAAATTACTTACAAAAAAACCTGATGTTGCACATCAAGTATAAAAAAGAAAGCAAACTGCAAATAACTAAATACATAACAAAGAAGGATAACTAATATTATTACATTTAAAAAAAAGTTAAAGGTTAAATGTCACTATTATTGTCACACAGTGTGTAACACTGTTAAGTAAATCTATTTTCAACAGTTCATTTCAGTAGAATATACAGTTATACTCTCTATAGAGTAGAAAATACAATGGGAACATTTTTTAATATTCTTTTCTAAAATTTTCACAATAGCCCTTTTTAACCACTTGATGTAACAGATGGAGTCGGGGTACAACAGAGTTGAAGATCCACAGTTTGTTAAACAGAGAATGGTCAGGCAGGCAACAGTCAAACGGGTACAAACAGTATCATAGGGGTAATCCAGAAGCGTAGCGAAAACGAAATACAATAAAACAAGGCAAAGGGTCAAAAAACAGCTAGACAAGACCAGAAAACATGCGTGTGTGCTGTGTTTATAGTCCATTGAACAGCTTCAGCTGTGTGTGTTTGCAATCAAGGGAAATCTGGGCCAGGTGTGTGAGTGAAGTACATGATGGGATTTGTAGCGCAGTTGAATGTAAGTGTTCTCCAGTAGTCTGCAAGAGCAACACTGCTGGTGATCATTACACTTGACAAGACCCCTATTATATTATATTATAATATATTATATTATATTAATGCAAAATAAAATACACAATAAAACCAACTATTCTTGGGAGGTATTTAATAACTTCTTTGTCCTAATCTTTTTAAGATATTTATTTATTTATTTATTTATTTATTTATATTTTATTTTATTAAAGCATTTTTAAACAAATACATTAAAAAAAACTGGAAAAACAACAAAAAAAAAACAACACCAACCAAATAGTCTTTTTGCCTGGGGGTATTTAATAACTTCTTACATTTCCTAATCTCTTTGAGTGTGTTGCGAATCCCAAAATCTGCTTGTAGGCAGCGCAAGCTTAATTATTTGGGTGAGACTGTCAGCATATTAACAACCACTTCAGATATCAAGCAGACGGTTATAACCTCAGGCTTATATCTTTGTCCCTTCTACATCCCTGTACTTCTTAATGACTTCACCTCAAAGAGAGTTGAAAGGTAGCCAGAAAGACACGCTTACTAAAAACTCATTATTCAATGTCTTGAAAGAGCGTGAATCCTCCTTCCCCCTATCTTAGTTAGTAGTCCAGACACCCCAGCGGCAAGGGAATGAGGGCTGACAAATTTTTGACATGAGGGTTCAGACAGAAACAGCAAAAGCATCTATTCAGTTAATCTTAATACGCATTTAACCCTCTGGGGTCAGAGGGGCTCTTGAGAGGATTTGACATGCCTTGACAATTGTGTTTTTAATAGATAAATTGACTAGTGTTATGATACTGTATTAAGCGAGAGCTGTGGTACAATAATATATAAGCAGTCATTTATGTACAAGTTTGTGTTATTTGAGAGAAAAATAAGTTGTCGTCGATGGCCTATAGACATGACTTTGCTGAGCCGGCATCGCTGATCCTCCGCCCCGCCCCTGTCGCAAATTCGCTTGTGAAAAATACACACTCAGGCCCCTTTTACACTAATACAGCTTAGTTTTAAAATGGCAATGACCCACGTCCACACTAGCGTTTCACCTAGCATTTCTATACAGGCCTCCGTCCACTGAAAACGCACATCACGTGACCACACACACACAGCCACACACACACACACACACACACACACACACACACAGCCACAGACACAGCCACAGCCACAGCCACAGACACAAACAAAGACACACACACACACTGTCATGTGCTTGTCTGAGCTCCAGAAAACAGTGTACGTCGGACAGTTTATCAAGGATGTATCACTGGATGACGTCTCACTATAGCTGTTAGACGTGATATTTAATTAATCTTGTCTCTATCCAGGGCTTAATTTGTGCCGGAACACGCCGGATCCGGATCCCACGGCACTTCATTTTACCAATCTCCCTCCTCAACCGCCCTCCTCCCCTGTCCGCTGTTCATTTTCACTTTCTTCCGCGACTCTCCAACCCTTTTCACTTTCGTCCGCGACACCCCAGCGCCGCTTACTTTCGTCCACGACACCCCTCCGCCATCCACAGCACACCGGAAAAAGTGATTGACAGGTGGTAATTTGTGTGTAACTTATCTTTATTTATTTATGATTTGGTTATGGGTAAAACAAAGACCAGGTAGTTGAAACGGTAGGCTACAAATAATTAATTCGTTATGAATGAATTAATTATTCATAAATAATTAATTCACCTCCGCCTATGAAGACGATGCCATCGCGATGTTTCACATTAGACCTCGTACGATGGTAAATTGGTCAACATCGCCCAACCCTAGTATGTACATTTTAACAAAATTTGATTCATTTACACCATTTAATTGAAACATTTTAGTTAGCTTTTAACAATAAAACAAACATTGACAACAAGCATCCCCATTATTCTCCCTCTCTTCTCAGATGGGATGGCGGGCCAAATCAAAGGTTACCGCGGACCAACTTTGGCCCACAGACTCTAGTTTGGGCATCTCTGATTTATAACCATGACATTACAGATGTCATGAGCGTGAATGAGATTTTAAGTTAATTTAATCAGTTATGTAATTTTAACTGCAAAGATGACCTTGTTTGTCATGACAACTTCACATTAACCTACATAAGTTGTCATAAATCTGTCATAAACATGATTGTCATGAAGCCATTATAATTGTTTCATGAATATTTTTCAGATTATTTTCTCAGTGCAACAAACTGTATTGTCAATAAAACATCTCATTAAAAGGGACATTAAAAGGGACAAATTTAGCTTGTACCGATGTTGTTAAAGTGCAGGAAGATCTTCATGACGCTGTTATAAAATTCATGACATTTTTATTAGGACATATTTATGTTTTTTTGGAAATGATGAAATCACTTCAAATAATAAGGCTGCACTACATGCTTAATTAATTAATTTTCCTTTGGCCTTATTTATCAGGGGTCGCCACAGCGGAATGAACTCCCAACTATTACAGCATATGTTTTACACAGCGGATGCTCTTCCAGCCGCAACCCAGTACTGGGAAAACATGCTTAATTCTTCATGCTTTATTTTTTTTATGTCATAAACATATCATTCTTTGGAATTTCAATGTCACATTATTATCACAATCATTTTTTTTATATCACTGTTTTGTTCCTTCAGATTATTTTCTGTTTGTATTTCCTAGGTTACTGTAATACACAATATGCATCTGAATTATTGCTGTGAAAAGACTTGTGTGGAGTTTGTGGGTAATTCATGGTCTGCTGAAAGTAATTTGTTTATACTAATAAGTTTCCTTGATGGATGAACTGTGAGGAGAATGATGCCACCTTTTTAAACACTTCACAATATGTTTACTGCTTAGCAGAAGTTAATTCCATAATTCGACACAAGGCATCATGCAGCATAAGAAAAAGGTGGTTATCATCTGATATCTGTGAGGCAAATGGTATCTGATATTCAGCTTTCTTTGTCATCCATTTTAGAATGGCAGAAACCACACCCTGTTTCTCTAATTTACAAAAGCAGATGTTTTTTGTTTTTACCAATTCACTCAACTCACAATGCAGTACATTTTCTTCATGTTTTTCTTTTCAACAAAATAAGTTTATTTAGAAGGTCAAGATTTGTACTCATTAAATAATTACTTTACATAGTTTTTATTTTATATTCTTCAGGTGATACAATTTCAGCACATTTCGGCACAGTGTGTGACACACTCCTCTGACTCCACCCTTTTATCCCACAGTTAGACGACCACTCAATAAATAAAAACTTTAAAACGTATGTACGTTAAAAATCTCATTTTAATTTCAAAATACTGTAATTAACCACACAATAAATATTTTCCCTCACCTTTAAAAACATTATTTCACAGGAAAATAACATATCAATTATCATGAGTCACTTATTCATGTCTACATCAATGCAATAAAATTCCAACAGTCTAAAACATTAAAAATACATTTTCATCTCATTATTTGTATCATTACATACTCAAAATCCATGATTCACACTATTATAGCTAAACAACAAACCATTAAAAAACACAGAAAGGTCCAATCCCTCATTCACTCCTCTTGATGTAAGGTTTTAATTTATGAATCCAGAAGCATGCTGAAACATCTGTGTTTTGTATCACCTGAAGAATGTAAAATAAAAACTATGCAAATAAATTATTTAATGAGTGCGAATCATGACCTTCTGAATAATATTGTTGACAAGATTAACGAACCAAAAAAAAAACTTCATTACAAAATAAGTTTAGGCAACTTAGTAAAGTGACTTAGGCTACGTTTACACTGCGAGGCTTAGTGCTCAAATCTGATTTTTTCTCAGATCTGATTTTTTTGCCTAGCTGTTCACACTGTTGTTATAAATGTGGCCAATATCAGATTTGCAGTGTGAACAGATCATGGTTGTAAACTGACCCGCATGCGCAGAAGTATAGTTACGGACAACACAAAATGTCTAATTATGCACACAATGTGTCTACTGTATGAAGCACGTTGTCAGATTATGCTTGGTCACACTTTATTTTGATGGTTCGTTTGTTGAATTTAAGTTACATTGCAACTAATTATCATTAGATTATAAGTAGACTGTTAGGTTGGGGTTGGGGTTAGGGTTAGTGTAAGTTGACATGTACTTGCCAAGTTTCTTATAGTCAGTTAAATGTCCTTTTAAAGGACTGTTAAATGTCAGTATCAACAGATATTAAGCAGACAGTCTACTAATACTCAAATGGACCATCAAAATAAAGTGTTACCTTATGCTTAATATAATTATTGCCCTTTTCACAGACAACCGTGGTGTATTACATGAACTGTAAAGGGTTGTTCTGCTACTACTAATGTGTATTTCGGGATTTGCAACCTAAAATAAGTCCCTTGGAATTGAAAACACTGATCATCTGTGATTTATGACAACTGCGGCGCGCGTCTGTCTGACCACCGGTGTAGTGAACTCAAAAGGGTTAATGAGCAGGCGCAGACAGAACTGTGAAGGCGGAGTTGGTTTATCTCCGTTTGCAGTTATTTTATTTAACTTCATTATAAACAACAGACACGTGCAGATGGGAGGCTTGGGTGCTTGAGCTCCTGCCCTTTATTCGCTCTGAGATAATGTTCGTCCTTAAAATGAAAGTGCCCCCTCCTTTGTGCACGGATCCCCTTTCTGCAACACCCCCGACGCTCTTTAGCATCGCGATCATCCCGTGCCCCGATCGTTAACCAGAGTGGTTAACAAGCACCAGTTTTGCCTTCAAAATCTTTTTCAAAATGAACAACCAACTTTCTGTGGTAAAGTAATCGCCCTGTGTGTTATTCTACTATGCTGCAGAGGTGTAGATGATGTCTGCAGCACAGAATGATGACGTATGTCGCTCGAAGATTATGTAAAAGTCACATGAAATCCGACATAACCGTTCACACTGCGGTCGCATTGCAAAACATCAGATCTGTGTCTGATTTAAGACTACATATGAAAGTGTCACAAATCTGAAGTGAAAAGATCAGATTCTATGCGGTTTGGGCTGTTCACACTGTCAAGACCTGAGTCACATATGGGCGAAAAGATCAGATTCGGGCCACATTTGCCTGCAGTGTGAACGTAGCCTTATTATCATTGCCACAGCCATATCACCCTGCAGCCCAAGACCAGACAACACAAGGGAAAACTAGGTTGCTGTTGGAAGGGGTGTTAGCGAGGCCAGCAGAGGGTGCTCAACCTGTAGTCTGTGTGGATCCTAATGTCCCACTAAAGTAAAGGGGACATTATACTGTCAGTGAGCGCCGTCTTTCAGATGAGACGTTAAACAGAGGTTCTGACTCTGTGGTTATTAAAAATCCCATGGCACTTCTCGTAATGAGAAAGGGTGTAATCCCGGTGTCCTGTCCAGATTCCCTACATGAGCCCTTACCCATCATTGCCTCCCAATCATCCCCATCCACCTAACTGGCTCTACCACTCTCTATCCACTCCACCAATAGCTGGTGTGTGGTGAGCGCACTGGCGCCATTGTCCTGTGGCTGCCGTCGCATCATCTAAGTGGATGCTGCACACTGGTGGTGGTGTGGAGAGACCGCTTTGGGTGTAGGGCCATACACGATAAACGTACTATATAAATGCACTTTACATTTTTTAAATACTGAATATTTCTGTGATTTTTCTATTTATTTTATGTAGAATGACAAAACTAAATGAAATTTCCTATATTAAAAAATATAATTCAAAGAAAAACTGTAATATATACAATATATTATTTACATAAAAAGAGCACATAACATTTTTGTTTGTTTGTTTTTGCAATGACTCACTTGAATCACTGAAATTTGATTAATAAACACTTTTATATATGCACCTATAATAATGTGACAAACATTTGTATTAAGCAATGGGTATTTAACAGTTTTACAGAAAATTCCATCATTTGTGCATTAAACAATAACAATAAACTACTTATTATAAATTACTTTAAAACACAAATAGAACTAACTAACTAACTAACTAACTAACTAACTAACTAACTAACTAACTAACTAACTAACTAACTAACTAACTAACTAACTAATTACCTTTATATGCATACATTATATATATATATATATATATACATACATACAGTTGAAGTCAGAATTCTTAGCCCCCCTGAATTATTACCCTCCCTGTTTATTTTTTCCCCAATTTCTGTTTTACGGAGAGAAGATTTTTTCAACACATTTCCAAACTTAATAGTTTTAATAACTAATTTCTAATAACTGATTTATTTTATCTTTGCCATGATGACAGAAAATAATATTTGACTAGATATTTTTCAATATTTTTCACTTCTATACAGCTTAAAGTGACATTTAAAGGCTTAACTAGGTTAATTAGGTTAACTAGGCAGGTTAGGGTAATTGGGCAAGTTATTGTATAATGATGGTTTGTACCGTAGACTATCGAAACAAAATATAGCTTAAAGGGTCTAATAATTTTGACCTTAAAATGCTTTTTAAAAAATTAAGAACTGCTTTTATTCTAGCCGAAATAAAACAAATAAGACTTTCTCCAGAAGAAAAAAATATTATCAGACATACTGTGAAAATATCCTTAAAAAATATGTGCGTGTGTGTGTATTATTATGACACATTGTAATATAGCAATTGAGGACCACTGGGACTGTATATAGGAAAACAGATGAGTGATGATGAAAGTGAAGGATGAGCTTTAATTTCCTTTTGTGTATTGCTTATTGTGTTAGACTGTGTTAAAGGTATAGTTCACCTAAAAATGAAAATTCTGTCATCATTTGCTTTCCTTGTACTTGTCACAAACCTCTGAGTTTTTTTTTTTCTTCTGTTAAACACAAAAGAAGATATTTTGAAGAAAGCTGAAAGAGACCTGTAACCGTTGACTCCCACAGTATTTGTTTTGTGGAAAGTCAATGGTTATAGCACTGTAAAAAATGCAGGGTTCCACACAATTCATTTATGTTGTCCCAACACAAAATTATTAAGTTAACTTAACACTTTTAACAAATTTATGTGGATTGAACAAAAAAAAAAAAAATTAGTTGTCCCAATGAAATCTCAGGAATTGTGATGTTTCAGCTAATTTTAATTAAGTAGTTTGAACAAGTAAAAAAAAAAAAAAAACAATATATATATATATATATATATATATATATATATATATATATATATATATATATATATATATATATATATATATATATATATATATATATATATATATAAAAGGTGAGGATTCCAGCTTTGTTCAGAATATCTACTTTATGTTCAAAAGAAAAAATAAACTCATAAAGGGTTGGAACCATTTAAGAGTGAGTAAATAGTCAATGCATTTTTATATTTGTGTGTACTTTTCCTTGAAGTTCTATTTACTGTCATTAAAAGTAAAAGTAAATATATTTCTGTGTTATTTGCTGACCATAAAGGTTTAATGAGAACAGTGAACATGACCTGCAGACTCTCACCTCCAGTAGACATTTTACACGTCCGCAGCACACTCAGGCATAATTAATGACACTCTGCATCCACAGTGCATTTATCATATCGCCGGTGCTTTGATTTTGCATTAATGAAGGATGCAGAAGAGCTGATTGCATTGTCTACAGTATGTCGTGTTAATCTCGTTTGCTTGTCTCTTCTGTTTTCCCTCTAGCATATACGTGATCGAAAGGACGTTTGGCAAACCAAAACAGAGCTGCGATCTACAGCAGCAAGCGTTTTCTACCACTTATTGCTATCGCCATGACCAAATGACTTTCAGGGTTTCCCAAGTAGGGGTTTGTTGCTTAATGGATAAATCCAGGGACTCTTATAGTGCTTAATGAATGTTGGCTGTTCGCTGATGGGTCTGATGTATCCTCTCCTCTGAATCTCAGGATACAATCAGACTCGTGCTCTCTGATAGAGGAGCTCAGGTTGATTAGTGATACCGGCACTCACTGATAACAACAGAAGGCACCACTGTCTTGACAATCCACTCTTTGTGTAATGGCGTGGATCGAACTGCGGCCACCGCTTGCAGATATAAATAAGTCGAGAGGAATTAAGAAGCACAGGAGTTAATTAAACAAATCTTGCGGCGATTGAATGGGGGGGGGGGGGGGGGGGGTATTGAATGTTTTTTCAGAGATGAATGGCTTCTTTGGCTTAAAGATAAACTGATTCAACAGAACAAGATGTGCTTTTTAGGGAGCACATAAACTCAAAAATGGCTCATGCTGTTTGTTCTGTTTGTTCTTTTTTTTTTTTTTTTTGGGGGGGGGGGGGGATTTAATTGTTTCATGTTGAATTAACTTAAATTTGTAAAGAAAAACAAAAACTAATAAGTTAGTCTAATTTCTTAACGTTTTCCCAACACAAAAAATAAATGTGGAAACCAATTTTTTTTACAGTGTACAGTAGTTTGCCTACTGTAAAAATTAAAATTCTTCATTCGAAAGAAAAGTCTTTAGGCTCTATTTTAATGATCTAGGTGCAAAGTCTAAAGAGCATGATGCGAAAGCATTAAGGGCATGTCCAAATCCACTTTTATTATTTTAAGGATGGAAAAATATGGTTTACGCCACGGCGCATGGTCTAACAGGGTTGTGCTTACTCTCCTAATGAGTTATGAGTGTGTTTTGAGCATAACGTGCTTTAAACCAATCAGAGTCTCATCTCACATTCCCTTTAAGAATCAGTTGCTTTGCGCCATGGTGCATTTGCTATTTAAATGGAAGATTTTTTAAGTGAATAAAACTTATTGCTCTTCTAGCGAGAAATCAATTAAACAGACCATCAGCGTGAGGATAAAGAACAAGCCTTTTTTTCTTCCTCTTTCTCTTTACTTTTCCTCTTTACTCCTTTAATTTTATGGATAAGGAAACAGTGTTGTATGCACTCCACTGAAGACATTCATTAGCCTACATATTTAATTGAATTTTTAAAGCACAAAGATTTGTTTCAAAACAAAATTTTCTAAATTTTTAAATTTAGAGTTATATCCAAACACACGTCCTATGCCCCGTATGGTCTAAAACCTGACAGGAAGACAAATCTAAACTAGTTTTTATTAAAACAAATATAAAAATGCATACAATTACTACTAATAATAATAATAGCATTATACAAAAGCAAATTGTCATGAATAAACTGAAAAAAAGCCCCCCCCCCCCCCCCCCCCCAAGGTGAAGAAGAAATGTGTATGCATTTAAGGCGCACAACTAATGCTCTCTGTGCTGGACTTTTAGTTTCTCAAAATAGCAATGCATCAATAACACACCTCCTTTCTAGACCGGAACACCCATGAGTTTACAAAGTGGCACAAATGGATTTGCTATTTAAACAAAGTTGATTTTACATAAATAATGTAAATAATTCTTTTGTAACTTAGAACTGTTAAGTTCATTTAACTTATTTTTTTATTATGCACATTTCATTTTAAGGCAATGGGTTTACTCGCTTTTTTAAAGTAAAGTCAACTAAACACTTTTTACAATGTTCAGTTAAATTTAATTAGGCTTATTAAGAGAAATATCATGAAAGTGGCATGCACTGTAAATACACAATTTTCTTCATGTTGTCTCAACACAAATCGATTAAGTTAATTTTATAGTTTTTACAAATTTACAGTAAGTGGATTGAACATAAAACAATTAAGTTGTCCCAAAAACAATTAGGAATTTTGTTGTTTCAGCTATTGCTAATAAGTAGTTTGAACAAGAAGCAAAAGTCATTTTTTGTTGAGTGTGGCAGATTATACATCATTGAAAGAGACCGTATTAATGTAATGATAAAAACAGGCATACATAAATACTTTCTGCAAGAATTAAATCACGATTTAATTCACGAAAATATTTTCACACGATCCAATATTAATTTTATTTTGGTGGTTCTTTTATATAAAATTGTATACATTTTTTCACTAAAAACAAATTTATGAAGTTATTATTTACGAAATAATATTTACAAAGGAGACAAATTAATTCACAATCCACTGAATCTCCTGAAATCATTACTTACTGAAAATCATCACAAGAGATGGTAACACTTTATTTTGATGGTCCATTTGAGTATTAGTAGACTGTCTGCTTAATATCTGTTGATACTGCTCCTTCAACAGACGTTTAACTGACTATAAGAAACTTTGCAAGTACATGTCAACTTACACTAACCCTAACCCTAACTCCAACCTAACAGTCTACTTATAACCTAATGATAAATAGTTGGCATGTAGATCAGGGGCATTGCTAGGGTTGAAAGGGATAAGGGGCTTAGACCCACCCGAAAAAAAAAAAAGTTGTAATCTACCCCGCTAAAATACCTACACTTTCACAGAGGTGGTCCTTACAAATTCGTAAAATGTCAAAGTTTTCTGAATAAAAGACTTGAATTCAGATTTGTTAGGTCTTATATATTTTATCTGCTGCATACAATGACAATGTTTAAGATCAATGGACTGACCGATAACATTTTTTTCCCCCACGGTAGTTATTACATTATCAATGAGAACCAAGGGAGCTGATCGAAGCACAGGTGAAGTGATGCACCGCACACACAGAGTACACAGAGCTTTCCAGAGCTCGATAACTTTTTTTTGTAAGCTGCAGCAGTAGCCTCGTTAGCTTTAGCTATTCATTGAACAGATTAATGACCTTTCAAAAAACATTTCACTCAGACCGGAGTGATGAAAACATGATGGTTTTGAATGTAACGAAATTAATACCATCAAAAATATCAGATAGAATGTGAGTGTAGGCTGCTAGTCTATTTATTAAAATATGTGCAGAATATATGGTGTCTGGCATGGGAATTTGCCTACATTCTATGCTAAATGACAAAAGCACAACCCTTAAGTTCTATTTTAGTTTTAGCAAATGTTAATATTAATAATTTTACTCACTTCCTCAGTAGGCTATGCAAATGGTAAATGTCAATAGTTGCTAAGATGCGAAGTATTTAAAAACAAAATGTGTACGTGTACAACAACGTGTATTTGGCTTGTTTTGATTCATTATGCCACTAAATGAAAGCTGAGAAATAATTTTTTACACAATGATGCTGTAACAGAGCAGACGCTGAGAACAGACTTGCGGATCCACATGCAGTTTAATAATCGAGGTCGTACAGACAAGGGTCATAAACAGGAGCAAAACAATATCATAAGGGTAATCCAATAATCATGGTCAATATACAGGCGAGAGTTCAGACTAGGCGGCAATGGGTCAAGACTGAAGAATGCAAAACACAGGTAAACAAACCTGGAGAAACGCTTTGTAATGTTTGTGATAGAAACAAGACTCAAGTGTGAATGAAGGTGAGGTGTTTTTATAGTCCTTGTAATCAGTGTAGATGAGCAGCAGCTGTGTCTGTGTGTGAGTGTCCGGATTATTGTCAGCTGCTGTAGGAGTTGATGAGTGAAAGGAGTTCTGGGAGTTGTAGTTCGTTCAGGAGTAATCTCCAATAGAGAAAACCCCGCTTGCGATTGCAACAAACTACAGGATGTAATCGCCAGCGGAGACAACACCACTGGCAATCACAACAGATGCCTCTTGTACATGTACATCGTCTTTATATTTTTTTGGGAGAAGCCTGTGTCATTTCAAGTAAAAAGAATAATAATAAAATAAATAAATATACAGTGCTCAGCATAAATAAGTACACCCCATTTTGAAAATGAATATTTGTATCCATTTCTCTTTGAATATGGGGAATATATTTTGGTGCATTTGAACAAAACAGATTTATTAAACAGATATATTTATTAAAATAATATTTTGGAAATTGAAAGATAATATATTTAAAATTATGCAAAATATTCCAAATGTGTACATTTTTGTTTCTCTTGGTTTTTGCTATTTTTCTACATTTTATTTCAATATTTTCCCTATCATATAAATTTGGGCTAATCATTTTTGAACCATTATTAGTGCAGAGAAATAATAATGATAATCTCACTCTTATAAAATACACAGATGATCTGGCATTGGTTACCTGTCAGGAAGAAATGAATAGCTCCTTATATTTCAAATATATTAATAGTATCACAGATTGGTTTGACAAAAGTTCATTACATCTTAATATTGGAAAAACAAAAGAGCTATGTCTGGGGAGTCAAACAAGAGCAGTAGATACTATATTTTATAAACCAGCCATCATAAATGGAAAAATAGTAGAGCAGGTCTCACATTTTAAGTATTTAGGCACAATTGTTGACAATGAACTGAATTTTAATAGTAATGTAGAGGCTGTTTATGAGAAGGCAAGTCAGCGCATAGTCTCCTTCCCAAGTTTTAATGTAAGTACACAGACTTTAAACATGGCATATAGATCATTAATAGAGTGTTCTCACATATAATTTTGTTTTATGGTTTTAGTAACACAACACTTAAACAGAAAAAGAAATTATTGCAAATTATCAATCAGGCAAATAAGATAACTGGTCTCAAAGAACATTCACTGGAGATTCTATTTGACTCCTTCACGGAAAAAAAAAAGCAATTGCGATTTTTAAAGATAATACACATCCCCTTCACTCAGCTTTTGAAATGTTTAGAATTCCTAAAGCCTGAAGAAATGCTTGTAAAAAGTCATTTACCTCAATTGCAGTTGTTGTTTTAAATCGGATCACTGTCAAGAATGATGTGCAGTAATATGTATATACTTATGTTGTTGTCTTGATGAGTGTTGTTATTGTGTGATTGTTGTACGTATGCAATTGTTGTCTTTAATCCAGTGTTAAAGACAAATTTCCTTTCTATGCAGAACGGACGATAAAGTTTAAACTAAACTACATTAGCTTCTGACTAAACTAATGGATATGCTAGAATACAATAGTGTAAAGCCCTGTATATCTTTTCTTTTTATTGCAGGCTTAAATTTCATATACAGATGAAGTCAGAGTTATTAAACCCTCTTTGATTTTTTCTTATTTTTTAAATATTTCCCAAATTATGTTTAACAGAGCAAAGACATTTTCACAGTATGTCTGATAATATTTTTTTCTTCTGGAAAAAGTCTTATTTGTTTTATTTTGGCTAGAATAAAAGCAGTTTTTCATTTTTTTAAAACCATTTTAAGGTCAAAATTATTAGCCCCTTTAAGCTATTTTTTGTTTTGATTTTGATAGTCTACAGAACAAACCATCGTTATGCAATAACTTGCCTAATTACCCTAACCTGCCTAGATAACCTAATTCAGTGGTTCTCAAAGTGGGGGTCGGGACCCCTGGAGGGGTTGCGGGACAATGAAAGGGGGTCATTTGGCGATTTCCTAAAATCAAATTCATTTTATTAAACTATTAGAATGACCATATTTTATCCATAAACTACCGAAGAACAAAATAATAGTTAGTAACATTGTTAACATTAAAACAAAAATAAAATAAACATTAAAAACAACATGCAAATAAAAAGACACCAGTCTTTCAGTTTTTTTTTTTGCGACCCCTGGGGTGATTATGTTATATTAAAGACGATGCAGCACATTGATTTCATGGCATCGGGTTAAATTTTCTGACACCTTTACGGCACTCACATACATAAAGATAAATACAGGCCATAACTGAACATGGAGGATGGTGTCCGAGTGGTGTTCTATGAATAGATTTGGGCCTATTGGTATGTGTGCGTCGCTGTGTGCAAGGTTTATATATTTATAACCACCTCAGAGAATATTGGGTCACTGGCATTGTTATTTTGGGGGTCGCAGGCTGAAAAGTTTGGGAACCCCTGACCTAATTAACCTAGTTAAGCCTTAACATGTCTCTTTAAGCTGTATAGAAGTGTCTTCAGAAATATCTAGTAAAGTATTATGTGCCGTCATCATGACAAAGATAAAATAAATCAGTTATTAGAAATGAGTTATTAAAACTATAATGTTTAGAAATGTGTTGAAAAAATCTGCTCTCAGTTAAACAGAAACTGGGGGAAAACAACAGGGGGCTAATAATTCGGGGGGCTAATAATTCTGACTTCAACTGTAGGTTGCTATTGAAAAAAGTCTTAAAAGGTATTTCTTTTATTTAATGAAACTCTGTAGACACATAATCTTCACATAAGAAATAAACATTTTATTAATTATTTACTAAAAATCTTTATATGAGCAATATAAGTATACAATTTTGAGATGAGACTGAGTAAATAATGATAAAGTATTGCTTTTTTTGGAGTGAACTATCCCTTTACACTATACTCATCCAATTTTACTTGAAAATATGTCATTGTAGTCACCAATTAAAAGCCTCTATTCTCTATATTCACATCTACCTCTGTGCCAATGGATTTTTCTGTATTCTGTATTCCAGACCACGACTAGTTGAGTTTGGATAATGTCCCTGTCCAACTCTCTGTAGAAGGTGCCAAACACTAATGCTCTCATAGACAAGGCTTGCATCATGCTTTAAAGCCTGGACTGCCAGTTCTGCTGTGAAAATAAATGATTGAAAAAGGAACAGAACAGACTCCCATGATGCAGTGCTGAGCTCTGTGGTCCTGCGCTCCTCAGATTTACTGGCCATCCTGACACTTCATCACTTTACCCCCTCGGTGTGTAGATGTAGTTACCGCACTGTGGGACTGCCAGGAGTTACTGTCACGCTCGCGGAGGCATAAACACACACATGATTTGTTCGAGTTCAAGATGCCATCAGTCTGTCTCTAACCGGCGTGGATCCCCGAGCTGTGCTTTTTCTTTATGTATGAGTAAAATAATTTGGCTTTGGTTGATAGTTAGCTCTGTGTTCATACATCAATTCTTCCCTGTCTTGATGATTCTTTGTTTGTTGACAGAGTTGTTCAATAAATTTGTAATTTGTGAAGATGCTGTTGAGTTTTGTTTGTTTCTTTAGCGGGCAGTGCTTTTGGATCTGTAGGGATGGGGGATTTTACACTGTGGTTTGACTTTTTTATGTCTTCACCTCTCATGATGATCCAGTAGATCCGTGTGTCTGCACAACTTCTGGATATTATATCATATCTTCTTGATTTCTTATAAGTACACTGTAAAAAAAAGTCCTGCACTGTAAAAAAATATATGATTAATTAGTCATGACAGCATATGTTTTTAATTCATTGTAACTTATTAAACTGAGTTAATCACGTTCTAACTTAATTTTATAAGTTATGAAAGCTGTTTTAAGACAATTTAACGTAATATAAGTTCAATGGACTTATAAGGTTAATTTGATTCAGCTTAAAAACTTAAGGGAACCAGGATTTTTTACAGTGTGGTTGCCTTAAATTTTTAAGCTGAATCAAATTAACCTTATGAGTCCATTGAACTTATGTTATGTTAAACTGACTTAAAACAGCTTGCGTAACCTATAAAATTAATTTAGAACATGATAAACTTAGTTTAATAAGTTACAATGATCTAAAAACATATGGTGGCATGACTAACTGTTCACATACTTTTTTACAGTGTAGGGATGCACCAAAATGAATACTATTTTTGGATGATAGTTGACAATAATTTACTTTATTTTTTGTTCTAGAACATCATACTTTGTAACTTAATATTATGGATACACCAAATTTTTGGTCTAAAATTTTGGCCATTAATGTTTAGACCTTAAAATTAGGTTCATACAGTACCTAATAATAAGCTAAGGCAAGGCATGGCAAGGCAAGTTTATTTATATAGCACATTTTATACACAGTGGCAATTCAAAGTGCTTTACATAAACAGGAATAAAAGAGACAAGTATAAGAAAAAATTAAATCAAAACATATAAAAATGTGTTAAAACAGGTTATAAAATAATGAAAAAGAAAAGAAAGACATAATAGTGCGATCTGTCGGACATAGCACAGTGCTCATTCAGTAAAGGCACAGCTAAACAGATGTGTTTTAAGTCTGGATTTGAATGTGCCTAATGTTGGAGCACATCTGATCATTTCTGGAAGCTGATTCCAGCAGCAGGGGGCATAGTAGCTGAAGGCTGATTCACCCTGCTTTGACTGAACAGTTGGGATTTCTAGTTTATATGATCCTAAAGATCTGAGGGATCTGTTAGTTTTGTATTCCGTGAGCATATCTGTAATGTATTGGGGTCCTAGGCCATTTAGTGATTCATAGACAAGTATAATACTTTAAAATCTATTCTGAATGTAACTGGGAGCCAGTGTAAAGACCTGAAGACAGGTGTGATGTGCTCTGATTTCCTGGTTCTGGTCAGAATCCTGGGAGCAGCCTTCTGGATGAGCTGCAACTGCCTGACTGTCTTTTTGGAAAGGCCAGTGAGGAGTCCGTTTCAGTAATCCACTCTGCTGCTGATGAAAGCATGAACAAGTTTCTCTAGATCCTCACTGGAAACAAAGCATCTAATTCTTGTTTTTGAGATGGTAGTATGCGGATTTAATTACTGCTTTGACATGACTACAAAATAAAATGTTGTACCACAAGAAATACACTAAATTATTGAAAATTTACATCTGAAATGGTTTTCATTTTGGTGCATCCTATATTTGCAACTTATATTTCAAAATTGTGACTTTCTCAAAATTGCATTTTATCTCACAACTTTCTTGTATTTGCTACAGTAATTGACATTTTGTATTGTACAGTGCTCAGCATATATAAGTACACCACTTACAAATCTATATTTTAATTTCATATTTTTTATAGGATGCTTTACAAAATTATATTTGTATAATAATCAAACAAAATCATTTATGATTATGGTGCAAAAATGACTACAACCAAATGTATATGTTAGTGAAAACTAAAAGAGGGAAAATCAAGAGAAACAATACATATATAAAATGTTGTTAAAATTTTGTAGTTTGTAAATTTTTCAAAACTATTTTGTTTGAATTTTAATGTATTATCTTTCTTTTTATAATTTTTTTTTTTATTTTAACTGAACTAACTGGTTAATAAAACCCGAAATAGATAAAAAATACCCATTTTCAAAATGTTGTGTAGACATTTATGCTGAGCACTGTAATTTCATAATTTCAACTTAATATCTGCAACTATTTTTCTCCAAAATGTCACCTTGTTTGTCATAATTGTGGTTTTAGTTCTGCAGAATAGTGATATTAGTCATATTAATATATATTTGCAGTTTGCAATGATTACTGTTGGAAATAATTGCAATATGACTATGACTTCATAACTCAAAATTGCAACTATTTAACATATTTGTATGTACACTTACAGTTGAAGTCAAAATGATTAGCGCCCCGTTTATGTTTTTCCCTAATTTCTGTTTAACGAAGAGAAGATTTTTTCCAACACATTTCTGAACATAATAGTTTGAATAACTCATTTCTAATAACTGATTTATTTTTTATCTTTGCCATGATGACAGTAAATAATATTTTACTAGATATTTTTCAAGACACTTCTATACAGCTTAACTAGGTTAATTAGGTTAACTAGGTTATAAGGTTATAAGGCATTGTATAACGATAGTTTGTTCTGTAGTCTATCAAAAAAAATATATATATAGCTTAAAGGGGCTAATCATTTTGACCTTAAAATGGTTTCAAAAAATGAATAACTGCTTTTATTCTAGCCAAAATAAAACAAATAAGACATTCTCCAGAAGAAAGCATATTATCAGACATACTGTGAAAATGTCCCTGCTCTGTTAAACATAATTTGGGAAATATTTAAAAATGAAAACAAAAATCAAGGGGGGGGGGGGGGGGGGGGGGTAGGGGGGGGGGGGGGGGGGGGGGGGGGGGGGTTGTCGAATAATTTTGACTTCAGCTGTATTTTTGTTGTTGTAATCAATATCTTGCAGTTGCAATTTTAAATTTATTAAACGTTATTTCCTTTCTTTTGCTATTTTTTGGTTCAGTAATAGTTCAAGTAATTAAAAAAATAATAATAGTGATTTTGTGAGCTGGTGAGTTTATTGTTTATTTGGCGAGCAGTGCATTTGGATCTGTATGCTGTGGGACTTTACACAGGGGTTTCACTCGTTTCTTCTCTCTCTCTTTCTGTCTTTATCTCTCATAATCCAGTAGATCAGTTTGTCTGCACAACTCCTGCCATCGCGGATATTGTCATCCTGGTTGATGGATCTTGGAGTATCGGGCGAATCAATTTCCGTCTGGTCCGCATGTTCCTTGAAAACCTGGTCAACGCCTTTGATGTGGGAATAGACAAAACACGGATTGGTGGGTCTCATCAACTCATTCTTCCTCACTTCTAATAATTCTGCCTTAAAAATAGAATAAGTGCACAGTAAAGTAGTGCTTTTTAAATTAGATCTGAAGTGACAGTGTGTTCCTTTGAGTGTGTTTTTTTATTTTTTATTTTTTAGGTCTGGCCCAGTACAGCGGAGATCCACGAATTGAGTGGCACTTGAATGGCTTCAGCACAAAAGAAGCAGTAATAGATGCTGTCAAAAACCTGCCGTACAAGGGAGGCAACACTCTCACGGGTAATGCTCTGGGTTTCTTTTGCAGACTTTTTCCCATTGTTTTAGAGACATGGATATATTGCAACTCGTAAATGCATTAACAACCAGTTGTGTCATCATATTGAAGTACAGATCCTACACTGATGTAGGGCTAAATTCTCATAAACAAATGCTGTATGCAGGACTTGACATTAACGCCCTCCAGCCCGCCAAATGCAGGTAGATTTCAGCTGTGGTGGGTTACACAGATACTCCCACTAGCCTCTTTGGCTGGTCGGAAATAATTTGGAAATTCTAGTTTTCTTAAAAGCAGTGTTCGAGAATAAAGATGGCCCAATATTCGTGCAAATGTGATCTTAGAATCGAGAAGCAGCACGACTTGACAAAAATAACTGTGTTTGCATGAGCAAAAGAAAGCAGATGGATATCGACTGAGAGGATAATCACTCTTGCGCACAGATGATGTGATGCACGCAACTGTTAAAAAGCGTGCACGCTCCCGTTTACTTGCGCAAAGCAACCGTGCTTAGAGGAAATGCAACTGGAGTGATCGGTTCTTTTTGAAATAGACAGGACAAAAAGCGATGATCGTGCACAGACAGTCCTGCTGCTTTTAAGAGATCGAGATGATTAAAAAAAAAAAAAAAGTATCCTTTTGCAAGCAGCAGCTGTCACTGCTTTCATTTTAATTATTTTTTAAACAGTTTATTACCAGGCCTAACTTTAACCGTGTGCGTGATTATCCTTTCATTATCACACATGGTATGTTTTTTTTCACCTGCTTTCTTTTGCTCACAGTTATTTTTGTTAATATGGTTTAACTATCATTTGTCACAATAACATTGCTTTAATATGAGATAAACTCCCCGTTTATGTGTAGTCAACTGGTGATCTGGGACCTTTAGGCAGGACAGATTACTGTGCATATTTTAGATACATGACAATAGTTATTTTTTAAATGTCAATTGTTTTTTTAAAAGAAAAGTTTTGTTGAATTAAAAAGTGCATATACTGTACAGCTATATTTTGCTTGTCTTGACAAATTTAAAATTTGTAGCTAAGAAATAACTGATTTATTTTTGGTGTGGTAAGAAATAAAATTGGTACATCCTTAATTTCTATAGAAATGTCATGCCAAATAAAAACTAATTGCAATGCGACACAACCCATTTGCTCATGCAAGCTCATACACAACACACAAAAAGTGAAATGAATGAGGAGGCATGTGGACACAAAATCTAAATCAAGTAATTTTAGCATGTCAAATTTATGCATATAAAATATATTTTCCCAATAACAAATTGTGGCTAGTGACAATGGAGAGTGGCTAGCAATGTTGGAAAACACCTAGTCACAGTGGCTGGTGATCAAAAAATGTCAAGCCCTTGCTGTATGTCATCACTCTGTGAGTCTTTTAAACATTTGTATTGGCAAATTCAGCTACCATTACAATGATTTGTGATCATTATGATATAATTTCTTAATTTTGACATTTTTTTTATTCCACTTTACTTTGCTTTGTAATTGCAAATTGATATCTCCAAATTGCTACTTGTAGGAATGTGCATTTTTCACAAATATAGCATTTTTTTTCTTCGGTTTAGTCCCTTTATTAATCAAGACTCGCCACAGTGGAATGAACCACCAACTTATCCAGTATATGTTTTACACAGCGGATGCCCTTCCAGCCGCAACCCAGTACTGGGAAACCATACACTCTCACTTTCACACACATACACTACGGCCAATTTTGCTTATTCAGTTCACCTATAGCACAGGTCTTTGGACTGTGGGGGAAACCAGAGCACCCGGAGGAAACCCACGCGAACACATGAGAACATGCAAGCTCCACACAGAAATGACAACTGACCCAGCTGCCACTCGAACCAGCGTTCTTCTTGCTGTGAGATGACAGTGCTAACCACTGAGCCATTGTGTCGCCCTCTGATGCTATACGCATTCCACAGAATATTAAAATACATATAAATACACAGAATTTAATGGTTGCTAATAGGATGTGAATAGACTTTCAACCAACATAAGAACAATTGTTTCTGAAGGCAATCATCTATTACACCTTTTAATGTCTCAAATCTCTAATTAACAACTTGATATCTTACAATTATGATTTTATTTCCTGTAATTGTTACTTTAAATCTTGCATTGTGACCTTATTTCTTGTTTTGAAACAAATATTGTTTTTGTCTGTTTAGGACTCGCTCTCACATACGTACTGGAGAATAGCTTCAAACCTGAATCAGGGGCTCGCGACAACGTTCCCAAAATTGGTATCCTGATAACTGACGGCAAATCGCAGGATGACGTTATCTCTCCTGCTCAAACCCTGAGAAGTTCTGGAGTGGAGCTGTTTGCCATTGGTATTAAAGGATTCCTCATGCATCTTTGTGTAGAACACTTCGTCCGCTTTAATGCATGCAGTATAAACATCCTCAGGGCTGATAACCAGATGTGTGGATAAAAAAATCTTCCAAAAGATTGTAAACTGTCAACATGTACACATCCTGATTTTGCTGAGATAGACTAGATCCTGGGCCAAAGTATTAAATCTAATCCCTACCCCTAAATGTATAATATTCTTCAATTCAGAGAAAATAATTAGTTGAATATCACCAAATATAAGCGTAAACTTCACATACATTAGATTAGGATTAGGATAAATTAGGATTAGTTCACTCAAATGAAAATTAGGTTAATTTTAGGTTAATTATTAATTACTGACCCTCATGTGGTTTCAATCCCCAGAGACCTTCATTTGTTTTTGAAACACAAATGAAGATATTTTAGGTGAAATCTGAGAGCTCTCTGATCTATACAACAAGGTTCCTGACTCGTTCAAAGTTCAGAAAAATACCAAAATGCCCATGTTGTTTAATCTTGCATCCTCTTACACACACAGCCTGATTCAAGCCGATCAATTCAATTAAATTCAATTCATCTTTATTTGTATAGCGCTTATACAATGTAGATTGTGTCAAAGCAGCTTCACATGGAAGATTATAGTGAATTGAAACAGTGTCAGTTCAGTTTTCAGAGATTAAGTTCAGTTCAGTTTAGCTCAGTTCAGTGTGGGTTAATTATCACTACTGAGAGTCCAAACACTGAAGAGCAAATCCATTGATGCGCAGCTCTACAGATCCCGAACCATGCAAGCCAGTGGCGACAGCGGCGAGGAAAAAACTTCACCAATTGGCGAAAGCAAAGATTTAAAAAACCTCGAGAGAAACCAGGCTCAGTTGGGCACGACCATTTCTCCTATGGCCAAACGTCTTGTGCAGAGCTGCAGTCTAGGCGCAGGAAGCTGGACCTCAGCGAAGACTCGTCTGTCCTTGGAGCATCACAGGAGTTAGTCTCATGTTCTCACTCCACGATGACCACCACAGCAGCTGCTCAGGATACGGCCTGGTGCAGAAAACCTTGGGATCATCTCGTTGCTGGTCTCGGATCGCGTCAGTGGCACTGCGTAGTCTGAGGGCCTCAAGATGAGTACCCCCAGGTGGAAATAGAGAATAAAGAGAATAATTAGCGTATCTGCTGTTCATAGTGTATATAAACGAGAAGCAAAATCATGTGTGGGGCACATCATGCGTCATACCGCTATGTAATGCACTGAGTGTATGCTTTGCTAAAAAGATAGGTCTTTAATCTAGTTTTGAAGAGCGAGAGTGTGTCTGAGCCTCTGACATTATCAGGAAGGCTATTCCAGAGTTTAGGGGCCATAAATGAGAAGGCTCGACCTCCTTTACTCGACTTTGATATTCTAGGTACTACCAGAAGCCCTGAGTTTTGAGATCATAAAGAGCGGGTTGGGTTGTAGCGATCACATGCATGATAAAATCCTGAGAGAGAAACAGTGTGAGTAAAAAAAAATCTGCTCACCAGTCATAACTGCTTTTAAAGAGAGAAAAAACATTTGAAAAGTTGTCAGTTTTACCAGAAGAAGGCTTAAAAATACAGAAAATAAGTATGTAAAAACATTAGTTCAAAACTATACATATAAATATTAATCAAAACTTATTTCATAAGCATATTTTCTTTGGGCTTGTGTGAACTAAGAAAAAAACAGAAAAATGTCAAAGTTACAAACAGTGGAAAATTACATGCTTTGTTAGTGTTGTTGCATTTTGTTTATGTTTACCTTTATATTGAATACTTTTTACATTTTTAATTATTTTCAAATCAAATTTTAAATAAATCTGTAATAATTAGTTTTTATTATCGATTGTTTAAGTATAGCATGTCTTAGAAAGAAAATCATAATTGGCAAAAATCTATATCTGGATCACACTTACAGTCAAAAAATAAAACCCATTGAACTCAATTTAATTGAGGGCAGGATTTCCATCCAATAAATTGGTTTAGCACCAACAAAAAAAAAAAACAGTTTACACAATTAAATGCAATTGAGTTGGTTCAATTTGATCAAATAAAAGTATAAATAAATTAGTTTTTTTATTTAACTTAAACTCAAAGGTCTGATAACATCATGTACAGGATGTCTATTATGTGTTGTACATTTCAAAGTCTCTTAGTTTTATTTGAAGTTATCCTAAATGAACTAAAAGAGTCATTTTTAAGCATATTTCATGGGTTACATAGTTGATTGAGTCTGATCTCAGAAGAAATTTTAGGATAGTTAATGTTCACTGAGCAAAGCAACAAACTGCATTTTTGCTAATTAAGCTGCCAACACCCAAAGCATGGGTGCTTCTGCAAGGTGGCAATCTCAAAACTCAAAGCATTACATGGAAATCTAAACTAAAGTGAAGATTAAACTCTTTCTGTTAACTTTAAACAAAGATTACTTTTATTGTCAACATTTCCCTCTCTTAGTTCAATCCCACACAAAGCTCACCTATAGCTTTCGTCATGAGCCACCGCTGTGTTCAAAATGACATCATTGTTTTCAAAGTGCACTGCGAAGGGAGCGCAATCGTCAATATGAAGATCACTAAAACTAAACTGTAAAAATACTTTGAAAGCAAATTGTAAGTAAGAGAGATGACTTTAATGTTTTTTTTTAATCATTCCAAGTGTAAATGTTGGAACATTCTAAATGAATACACTGTGAAAAATGCAGGGTTCTACACAATTCATTAATGTTGTCCCAACACAAATCGATTAAGTTAACTTAACACTTTTAACAAATTTATGTAGATTGAACATAAAACAAAAATTAGTTGTCCCGACGAAATCTCAAGAATTGTGTTGTTTCAGCTCATTTTAATTAAGTAGTTTGAACAAGTAAAAAAAAAAAAAAAAATTTAATGTGTAGGGCATAGGGGGATAACGTGGAATTGAACACAACCAGGAACTATGCGTCTAACTACAGCTCCAGAGGTGTAGTTATGAGTGTACAAGTTTGCGATGCAGTTTGCGAATGTTCGTTGGAACGATGGATTTGGGAAACACCAAATCAACTAACTACTGTATGTTTGTAACGACAGAACTTGTGACCTCAGTTAGCTAACGATGGTTTTCAGAAACACACCACAGGTAGTTGGATCAACACACTCAAAACACTTAAGTTAACCAAATGGTTTACAAATTTAGGTGGCCTGAACATAAAACAAATAAATTGGCCACCGAAATGACAAGAATGGTGTTGTTTCAAACAGGTAGTTTGAACAAGCAGCAGTAAGTGTTTTTAGTGTACCAAACAAAAAATAGTAAATCGAAGTCTGCTAAAAATTGGAATCAGTGGATCTCTATTATATTCAAAAGTTTCTTCTACCAAATGTCAGTATATATCATTTCAATGTGGTCTTACCTTTAGCCAATGAACATTTTCTGCTTGTTGTCAAACTACTTCATAACAGGAGGCAACTCAAACATAACTTAACATTAAAACAGCTGTTATAATATTATTTATCAATATGTGCACCATTCTGTAGAAGCTATAGAAATGAAAAATATAAAACAAGAATACGTTAGGACCATTGTTTTTGTTTACATACCTCAAAATGGTCTACAGGGTGCACATTCACAAGCTTTGAAGGTTATGACGGATCCCTGTGCAAATTTTCTCTATTTTTAAACAAATCACAGGAGCTTGAATGCGTGCCTTATACTGACATTGAGGAGAAGAAATGGTTAAATAAAGTTGTTCTTTTTGTTTTATATAAGCACAATGTATTCTTATAGTAATTTTTCTAGACTTTTAACAAGTTTGGAACCTTCTTGTCTTTGGAGGATGAGGAAGCTCTAAGATTTCACCTAAAATACCTTAATTTTTTGTTCTAAAGCTGGACAAAGATCTGTGGTTTGAAATGACATTTTTTAATTTTAATTTTCATTTTTAAGTTACCTATCACTTTAATCTGGTTGAATTGATATCTCAGAATCAACATGTTGATCAACAAATATTTATCAAGAAACATGTTGCACTTGCTAAAATCAGTTTCTTAGTCAACATAAGTTAAAAACACAAGCTATTTCCTGGATGTATTTCAGAAAGGTGAAATATGACCTGCTGTGTGTATACTGGATGTGTGTAGGTGTAAAGAATGCTGATGAAAACGAGCTGAAGGCCATTGCGGCTGAACCAGAGGACACACACGTTTATAACGTGGCTGACTTCAGTATCATGGGCACCATAGTGGAAGGTTTGACCAGGACGGTGTGTGATGGAGTAGAACAACAGGACAAAGAAATTAAACGTGAGTCCTTATACCTACTGTAGATGTGTTATACGTGAAAAGGGATCAAACACCTCATGATTTCCTCATAATTAACAGAAGATTCTGTCCCCGAGGAGATGGTGTCACCTCCTCTGAACCTGCTCATTTCTGAGGTGACGGCACACAGTTTTCGAGTTTCCTGGACTCATGCGGCTGGCGGGGTGGAAAAGTATCGTGTGGTTTACCATCCAACCGATGCAGACATTCCAGAAGAGGTGACTTTATATTCATTTTAAGGTTATCTACAGTATAAGCTAGTGTGCTACAGTAAAAAAAGCAGTTACACGGTTCACATTTAAAAGATTAAGGGCCCTATCATACACCATGCGCAATAAGGCACAAGACACATTTGGCGCGATTTGTTGCTATTTTCAGACCAACGCAACACTAATTTTCCCGTTTTGCACCGCGTTGCTTAAATGATAAATCCGTTTGCGCCACTTTGTGGACTCATGGGTGTTCCGGTCTAGAAAGGTGGTGTGTTTGAGGAACTAAAATAGCCTGCACAATTGAACAACTGAAAGCTCCAGCGCAGAGCCCGTTAGTTGTGTGCCTTAAACCCTTACACATTGCTTAATACACACAGGATGTACATCAATACACAAGAAAATAGAATTTAAGCGTTAATGATAATGTTACAAAAAATATTATTTTCTACATAAATATTTTCAGTTTATTCATGACAATTTTCTTTTGTATAATGTTGTTATTATTATTATTATTATTATTATTATTATTCATTCATTCATTTTCTTGTCGGCTTTGTCCCTTGCGGGGTCGCCACAGCGGAATGAACCGCCAACTTATCCAGCACGATTTTACGCAGCGGATGCCCTTCCAGCCGCAACCCATCTCTGGGAACTTCCACACACACATTCACACTCATACACTATGGACAATTTAGCTTACCCAATTCACCTGTACTGCATGTCTTTGGACTGTGGGGGAAACCGGAGCACCCGGAGGAAACCCACGCGAACCCAGGGAGAACATGCAAACTCCACACAGAAACGCCAACTGACCCAGCCCAGCCGAGGTTCGAACCTGCGACCCAGCGACGTTCTTGCTGTGAGGCAACAGCACTACCTACTGCGCCACTGGGTTGCCATTATTATTATTATTATGCATATTTATATTTGTTTTATTAAAAACAAGCTTATATTTGTCCACCTGTCAGGTTTTGGACCATATGGGACGTAGGACATGTGTTTGGATATAACTCAGTTTTTTGACCACACTTCATTATTATCGTTCATTTATTCGTTTGCTGGAAATTAGAACTGAATTTAGCAATAGTTTTGAAACAAATCTTTGTGCTTAACAAATGGATTTAAATATGTAGGCTAATGGATTTCTTCAGTGGAGTGCGTACAACACCATTTCTTTATCCACGAACGTAAAGGAGTAAAGAGTAAATGTAAAGTAAAGAGAAAGTAAAGAGGCCGAATGGAGGAGGCTCATTTTTTATCCTCGCACTGCAGATGGTGTTTAACTATTTTCTCGCAAGTGAAGCGTTCAGTTTTTCACTTACAAAGTCCGCCATTTGAATAGCAAATGCGCCATGGCCTGACGCAACTGACTCTTAAAAGGAATGGGAGATGAGACTCTGATTGGTTTAATTTATGTTATGCTTAAAAAACACCCTAACTCATCAAGAGAATAAGCATAACCCTGTTAGACCATGCGCCATGGCGCAAACCATATTTTTCCATCCTTAAAATAGCAAAAGTGGATTCGGACATGCCCTTAATGCTTGTGTGCCATGCGCTTTAGACTTTGCGCCTAGATCATTAAAATAGAGCCCATAAGCATGCAAAGCTTGTAGTGTGACCCCCTCCGCCAATAAGAATCAACATTTTTTTTTTGTTGACATCACTATGTACTTAAGATTCCTAAAGAGGAATTACCAACCTACGTGACACATGACACTGTAAATGCTAGTGCTCCCGTTTTTTTCTGCAACCTTGCTGAACGCTCATCCTGAATGTTTACAAACATGGTAATTCGTCTATAAGATCTTTTCACCAATCAAATGCTGTCTAGTATCTGTAGCATCCCGCCCCCTATTAGATGATCACTTGTTTACATGTAACTGAGCATTCATACAGTATGTGCCTATTGAGAATTATAAATAAAGAAAATCATTGGTTACACTTTATTTTATTATTATTTTAACTATTCATTTAAATACTAAGCAATGTTAAGTAATTACATGTACTTACTCTATAGTTGGAGTGTGAATGTGGGTTCAGTTTAGGGTTACTTGTAATGTAATAGGGTTACATGTAATTATGCATAATTCATTGTAATTACTATAGTACATGCATGGAACGTGTAACTACGTCAGCTTAAAGTAAAGTGTTACCAAAACATTTAAAAAGTCTGAACTCCTCCTGTTTATTAGTCATAACAATGAGGGAAGGAAGTAAGGATGCAGAAATGCATCTGGGGAAATTCCTGATTTTACAATGGTTTAAGTTCGGAAATGCCAATAGTGCTAGCATGCCAAAACACTGATGTGCACCAGTTATGTGCACCCCTGATTATCAAGCATTATTGCATTCATGCTAAAATTTCAATGACACAATGGTGTGAATAAAAAGAAACAAAAAACACAGTGTTATGTTTTTTACTTTCGTATGAGAAACTACATCCTTCTACCATTGATTCAAATTTCAAGTTGACAGTTTGACAGCTTAGCAAAAGCCTCTGTTCCTAATTTGAAAATGTCTCTCTGGAGCTAATAATGAAGAAATGTTGAGTTGCATTGTTGATGTTAATAGCTTATTGTATTAAGAAGAATAGAGTATTATATATGAGAGACCCAGAGAGGGAAACCGAGCAAGTCAGCTTACCTGCATATGCATTCTTTTTTTAGATCATGTTCGTTGTGCAACAATAGATTTAATGACTGCTGTGAAAGGCAAGCTTTATCATTGTATTTCTTTCCTTTGTTTGCCTTTAAAATATTTTATTTACATATAGTGTAATGACATGCATTTGAATTACAGCATATTTCACCATACCATATATGCAAACATTATGTACATAAGAAAAAAAGGGAAGTGCAGAGGGGAAACAAAGGGAAAAAAATGAGAGAGCACAATTACAGCAGATCCACAAATGGTTGTGTCAAACTGTCTTTATGCAATTATACATGGTTTTGAGGATAATTTAAAAAAGCAGAACACATGGTAGAGAAATTAATCCTGGAGCCTTCCGAGTCTTATTTTTTTCAAACATGTAGAAACAAAATGTAAGACATATTTTACCCATTGTTTAAAATTGGGAGAGAATTACTTGCAGTTAATTAAAATTAGGCATTTTGTCAAAAGAGATGTAAAGACTTTACAGTCTTGTTTGTTTTTAGACAAGTGATAATTATTATATAACACACTAAAAATGGCAGTTACAGGGTTGGGAGTAACACCTTTAACAAAGATTATAGAAAAGAATAGGAAAATGTGTGCGGTATGAACAGTGAGGACATAGCCAAAACATATTAGCTATAGTGGCAGATATTGTTTACATGTTATGCAATTAAGTTCACATGATCGGTACATCTTCGCTAACTTAGGACCAATCCCAATTCTACCTCTTAGCCCTTCCCCCTACCTCTCATTTTGCGTGTTCACGTAAAGTGGTATGGTGTCCCAATTATCTTTAGCTTGAAGGTGTAGGGCTAGAGGGCAAGGCTAGATAGCCCTCGAAAAGGAGATTTTTCAGGACCACGAAAATAGAATTGGGATTGGGCCTTAGTCTTGGAAAGATGAAGTCTGTGTACTATCTTAAATTGTCTAGCACAAATGGAGGATTTATGAATCCTATAAATAATGTCTTCCTAATGTCCTCCCATTCCTCTTCTGTTAGAGAGATATAAAGATCTGATTCCCAAAAAGATATTGTATTTATTTCTTGTGGTGCCTTGATTCTGTGTTGTTGAAAGCAAATATAAATGTCTCACACACACACGCACGCACGCACCCACACACATGCACGCACGCGCACACGCGCACACGCGCACACACACACACATGCCGTTTATCAAAACAAAATACTGTATTAAATGTTCCTGTTTTACTTTTCTGAACAATACTATTTAATAGAAAGCAATAAATATTATAAACATCGCTAATCAGTTAAAAGGCAGACAAAAAACAACAGTAGATGCATCATTAAAATTACATCATAAAATATTAATCTTTGCCTTTAGCCACAACTGTTTGCGCTGGAAAAATAATATATTATTGAGATTAGCTATCACCCATTATATTTACCCCTAAAAATATATGGGTCATTACTTCTATTTGGTGCCGTTTCAGGGTAGTAACTGTCCCTGAAAAAATGTTACATTTTCCTGGATTTTATAACTTCAGTTGAAGGAGTACTTATTAAACTATAAGAAAAATATACTGGTCCAGCTCAGGATATTGCGGTTTACCATTTTTTTTTTTTTACAGAATTTTCACATGCAGGCCAAATGTCCACCCTGTTACAGAAATTAACAGTTTAAAATTTAAAATAAATAGTTACTGTAATATTTACATTTTCTAAGAGCTAAAATGTCCCTTACATCACCCTGCAATAGTATTTTTTAATAGATATTACTAAACAAAAATTATCTAAAAAAAGACTTGTTATGATTTATGCCATATTTTACTTAGTATAAAAAGAGACTGCAGTGCAATTAAATCCCGTTTTTAAGTTACTTAATTTTGTTAGTTCTTTGGATGCAAGTAACCAGAAAAGCATGTATAATTCATTCATTTTCTTTTTTATCTTAGTCCCTTTATTAATCTGGGGTCGCCACAGCGGAATGAACCGCCAACTTATCCAGTATTTGTTTTACGCAGCGGATGCCCATCTAGCTGCAACCCATCTCTGGGAACATGTGTAATATATGTTGATTTTATTTAATTAATATGGAAAAACTACATAGCTAACGGGGTGGAGAGAGGAGTAACAGGGTGGACACAAAGTAACAGGGTGGACATTACAATAAGAACTAAGACAACTTGTTTGTCACACTCTCATACAATTATCAATAACAAAATTATAGTTATTGAACTATCAAAATAAAAAACAGCAACATTTTTCAATGTCACATCTAAGACATCACATCAATTGTCAAAAAAGCCAAATGAAATATAAGGAACATTTTAAATTTCATACAGATAGTACAGTACAAAGAGTAAAATGCTGAAAATTGTGAATAAAACTATTATTTTAAATTTGAAAGTTTATTTTGGTTTGCACCGTGATGTGCCCTGTATCATCTCTGCTTTTCTGCAGCAGACACGGGTGCCATTTCCTGACAAAGTCATGCACACGGTTTAAACTGATCTTCTTTCATTGTATAAAATAAGTTAATAATAATTAGCAATACCATGGACACAGTGCAATATTTAAGCAAAACAGTAACAGGGTGGATGGTAACAGGAGTGACATATAGTTAGACATATAGTTTACAGTTTCCCTTATAAAAATGGGTAACAGGGTGGACGTGTTATGTTTTACCACAACAGACAACTACTCTGAAACGTTAAAAAATAAAAAAAGATGAAAGAGTGAGACTAACTCTGCTTCTTGTAGACAATTTCTCTCCATAATAATGAGAATTCCTGAGAATGATGTGACTAGAGGAGCAATCAGTGGGGGTTTACAATTAAAGTAACGAGGACATTCATTTCAGGGACACACATTTATTTAAAGATTTTATTAATATATTTTAATTATTTAAAAAAAATAGTATTTGGTGAGATGTATTAAATATATGACAATACAAAATCAATCAAAAGTCTAGTATTTATAAGATTTTTCTAAGTTATATTTGTAACTGAACATGAGCATACATGACCTTGGACATGGCAATTCAGCTACTTGCACTGAAATTGGAGTAAATATTTTAAATTTTAATTTAATTTTGAGCACTTACATTGTGTTCTTTTGTGGACATGGAATAATTCTATCAGACAAGCTTTAATGATTTTTTTAAAATGCATTTTTAAATACTCTATACCATATAATGCCTTGGGGAGACAAATGGCACCGAATAATGACCCATATCATGTTCAACCACTATAGAAACAGACATCAGAGCTAGTGGTAAATTCCAAAAGAAGTGTCCGAGGTAAAGCTACTCTTGGTCAAATTGTCTAATAGACGCTATCATTATAAATGAACCACATCCTGTATGTTCCTAAACAAATCTAAACAACTACATTCTTGCCTTAAAAAAAGGTCAAAAATCAGTAGTATTAGTACGGTTGGAAAAACCTCTTTTGATAACCAGACTAAACTGCTGCATAATTTGTTACTAATGATTGTCTACTGTTTCAAAGAAATCTATACATCTCATAACAGTGGTCACACAGAATGTTTACAGTGTCAATCATTCTTAAAGATGTTTATATGCACCAGTGACCCGTATCAGTCTGGGGGCACAAATAGCTTGATAGGGACAATTTCTTTTAAATATATTCTTTTGTATTCCATCAAGCAAGTGAATTAATAGAGGAACAATGTGAGGGTAAAATAAAATGATCTAACAGACAAAAATGTGTTTTAAAAGTAATTTTCATGCTTTATTTAAAAAAAGAAGTATGGCTTTTTTATAAAGCAATGACAGTCTTGCATTTTTAACTGTCAGTAATGTCAAAATACATTTTAAGACCAGCTTATTGTCTCTATTTTATCTCATTTGTTAATTTTTTTTTATTTCCTTTTTTATCATTTTGTTATGGGTGACAGCACAGTTCTATAAATATTATGTGCTGCAGTTTGGCACATTTAACTCTGTTTTGGTCTTATTTTTCCTAATGGCTCTCTGAACTGCTGTCACAAACCACTGTTGTCTTGCTGTACAGATTGTGGTGGGCGGTTTGGAGAATTCTGTGGTCCTGCAGAACTTGAACTCTTTGACTGAATATGAGATTGCGGTGTTCGCTGTCTATCGCAGCGCAGCGAGTGACGCTCTCAGAGGCAGCGAGATCACACGTGAGTCATCTCTAAACTCAACACAACATCTGTAAACATGTGTACACAGCTGCATCCTTCCTCAGTTGTGTATGTCAAAATATAGATTTGTTTTATATATATATATATATATATTTATATTTATAATTATATTTTACAAAATATATCTTATTCATAATGACACAAGTATAATATATTTTAGGCATTTCAAATAAGATATTCTTTTTAAAATATAATGAAATATATATCTTCTACAAAAAAATTTTATGGCTTTTATATATTTATGAATATATGTAAGATATATTCTTATATATAATTTTTTATATTTAAAATATATATTTTCTTACTAAATACAATAATTTAACATTTGAGAAAAATCAAGGAACTTTTTCAGCCTCCCTGAATTATTAGCCCCCCTGTTTATTTTTTCCCCCAATTTCTGTTTAGTGGAGATCAGATTTTTTCAACACATTTCTAAACATAATAGTTTTAATAACTCATTTCTAATAACTGAATTATTTTATCTTTGCCATGATGACAGTAAATAATATTTTACTAGATATTTTTCAAGACACTTCTGTACAGCTTAAAGTGACATTTAAAGGCTTAACTAGGTTAATTAGGTTAACTAGGCAGGTTAGGGTAATTAGGCAAGTTATTGTATAACGATGGTTTGTTCTGTAGACTATCGGAAAAAAATATAGCTTAAAGGGGCTAATAATTTTGTCCTTAAAATGGTGTTAAAAAAATTAAAAACTGCTTTTATTCTAGTCTAAATAAAACAAATAAGACTTTCTCCAGAAGAAAAAATATTATCCGACATACTGTGAAAATTTCCTTGCGCTTTATATAAATATAAATATATATATATATATATATATATATATATATATATATATATATATATATATATATATATATATATATATATATATATATATATATATATATATATAATTTCAATATTTTATTGGACCTAACAAATTTATATTTCATATCATATATTTTAGCCAGAAAAGAATGTGATTTTACAGTATGGCACAGCACAATTTCACTGTAAAACGGTGTTTACCCACAAACCACAGGCATGCTGTATATCTTTCTCCACTTAATAGCTTTTACTGTGCAGGTCTTTCAGCACCTCCTAATACTGTACATTTATTTCCTAACCACTACTTTTGAGCAGACGCCCGTCAGTCACCCCAGCAGGACAGGACTGAAGGCTGGAGTTTTTAGTGCTTCATTAAAATGTCTGGTTTAAAAGTTTTTGGTTTGTTGTCTTAAAAACTGTATGAGCTCATTCCAGGATGAATTTCTTTCACACTCTATCAAAGTCATCTGTAACTTTCACACTTTTCTCGGAGTCCAACTGTAGCACACTTCCTCTAATCTGACAAATACATAGAAAAACTCAAAGAAATTTAAAAAAAGTTTTTATAATTCTGTTTTTTTCCCCCAATAAAGTTCAAAGTAGAAGATTAAAAGTGCTTAATATTAAAGTTTCATAAAATTTTATATAAATGTAAAATAGACAACATTCTGGTAAATATTATTTAGTTTTTATTTATTAATTTTTTATATTTTCAAACTTTTAAGCTTTTATAATATGTTAGATATTATAACAAAAATCATTTAATTTAAAATGCAAATGTGTATATGCACAGCTAGTGTTTTTTCAGCCAGTGATAAACTTCAGGTGAAAGCTTAATGTGAATTTTTCAATTTCATAAGGTTCCTTTTACAGCATCGATGTTGTAATGCAATTAAAATACATTCAGTTAAATAGACTTAAGCATTCATTTAGTTGTTCAAGCGTAAAATGAAATGAAAGACAGAGTAACCGCTCGCATCGTAAGGATCAGCAGGTGTGCACAGAAACTCCATTCATAATACTGGGGTAAAATAAACTGTCAAATTTTTAAAGACATGGCGGGGGAAAATGGAATTTAATGCAGTGCTTCTTATCTGGTCTGAGACCCACATTATATTGTATGTATGAGGCAGTGAAGATCGCTGATTTTTAAAGAAATCAAACCTTAAATGACAATTTTATAATGGAAAGAAGCGCTGAGGCGGGCTGGCTGAAATTAAAAGTCTGTGTGCATATACCTCATTTTAAAACCTTAATTGGTAACACTTTATAATAACTACACACTTTGAATCATTTATTAAGCATTAGCAAATAGTGAATTCATTATCTGTTAAGCATTAACTCTACATTAAAAAACGTTAGTAAGCAGTTTATCACTTGCAGCTACAAATCCTTTATTCTTGACCTAAAACCACATGTACAGTATAATATGCTTAATAATTGTACTTTCACACCTTTGTTAATGATTTATTTTCATTACTAAATGAAGTATTACATTATTTACAAACCAGTTATTTAAGCATAGTTGGGGTTTTAAGATTATTCAAAATAAGTTAGTAAATGATTAATAAACTATTCAAATTAACATTTATAATTCTTATTATTCAGGCATATGGTAATAGTTAATTTGTATGATAATAAATGCTTTATAAACTCATCTTCATCCAGTTTTGTGACCTAATCTAAAGTGAGGACTATTTATGATTTATAAATCCCTTATAAATGACAATTAAAGGCTCAGTTAAATTCTAAACAGGAAATAAAAGGAAAATAAACGACATTATTCATTTCTATTCATTTGAAGATACACAAATGAAACTGTATCAAATAAAAAATAAATCTTTGCAACCTTATCTAAAATAAAATTACTGTACAGTTTAAACATTGCATCCTATTATATTGTTAAATTATTATATTGTTGTTGTTTTATCCAATTTGGTGTCGTATTTTGACACTCCTGTTATTCAGCAATGTTTGAACTTTACAGTCATTTTACTTTTTAGATACGATTGCAAAGATTATTGTTCATTTGATACCGAGCCTTTAATTGTCATTTATAAGCGATTTACAAAGCATGAATAGTCCTCACTTTAGATTAGGTCACAAAACTGGATGAAGTTGTGTTAATAAAAGTCACCATGATGGAGGACAGAGTCTGCTTTAGTTGGGCTCTTCAACTATTTGTTTTAAAACTAGTTCTTTTTTTGGTTGCTATAATTAATTGTGTTAATCACACTATTTATTTATATAGCATAAAAAGCCAAAAGAAAATTTAAGAATCAGTCTGATGAGATTAACTGTGACATCAAAGACACTATAACCTGTTTGGGTTCTCATTCAATATCATGTTAGTTATATGTGAGAAATGAATAATTTACTTGAATGAAACAACTGAAGCTTCAACAATCAATGACTACTTAACAGGTCTAATTACACCATTCATAATGATAATGTTTGATCCATGGCAGAGCTTAAAAACACACAGACATCAACAATTAGTCTTTGAATCTCAATGATGGTGACAAACAAAAAATAAAAATCTAATAAAAAACAACCCAGAACAACACAAAAATCTCTACTGAAATATTACACCCCAAAAACAAAATAAAATAAAGGCAAAGAAAGAAATTATAAGAACATAAAGCTGCATAATTTATTCATGCTGCAATGCATGTTGGGAGTTTTATACTATGCTGGCACCCAGCATGCATTGCGGCATGAATGGATCATGCAGCTTTTTTCTTTTTAGCAACCATGGTTGAGGTTCAAATCCTGATTCTTGATGTCTGTGTGACTTAATGTGCTGCTGGAGCACTAAGGTTTAGTGCATGACATTCTAATACTAATTTTTAATGATTTCCTTATACTGAATTATACTGAAAAAATAAAATGGATTATATATTATATATCATATCTTATCGTATATAAATCTTATTTTATGAAATATTTTTCAATATAAACCACTATTATATTTACATATTTGATATACTAAAATTGTAATAATTATATTAATTATATTATTCTTAAACAATTGGAAAATAAATATATTTTTTAATTTAACCAAATAGTTTTTCTTTCTTTTAAACTGTTTTTTTTCATCTAAAACAAACTTGTTTTTCAATTATCATTAAATTAAGTTAAATTTTATACCCATGCACATGAATAGTTTTCACTGTCACCACAAAATATATGAAATGTATATATATATATATATATATATATATATATATATATATATATATATATTATATATATATATATATATATATATATATATATATATATATACATAATCATATACATTAACACCTGCCAACCCGCCATATGCAGGTAGATTTTAGCTGTGGCGGATTAAACAGTCACTCCCACTAGCCACTTTGGCTGGTTGAAAATAATTTTTAAATTGTAGTTTTCTTTAAAGCAGGGTTCGACAATAAGGATGGCCCAATATGCATTCAAATGCAATCTTAGAATCGAGGAGCAGCATGACTACACCCCGTGTACACGACAAAGAAAGCAGGTGAATACCGAATGAGAGGATAATCACTCAAGCTAACAGCTGATGTGATGCACGCGACTGTTTAAAACACGTGCACGCTCCTAGCTTGAAGCAACTGTGCCTAGAAACGCAACTGATGTGATTGGTTCTCTTTCAAATAGACTAGTGAAAAAGTTATGCTCATGCAGCCACATTCTTGCAAGAGCTCTAGATTTGTCTTTTTGTAAGCAGCACCAGTTGCTTTCACTTTAACCATTATTTGAGCAGATTATTAATAGGTCTAACGTTAACCATGTGCGTGTGATCATCCTTTTATTATCACACGGTATGTTTGTCACCTGCTTTCTTTAGCTTACAGTTATTTTTGTTCATATGGTTTAATTATATTTTTTACAATAACAATTTTTAATAGGATACTAACTTCCCATTTATGTGTAATTAACTGGTGATTTGGGACCTTTAGCCAGGACAGATTACTGTGCATATTTTAGATATATGACAATAATTATTTTTTAAATGACATTTTTTTTTTTTAATAAATCCTTTGTTTAATACAAAGTGTAGTATACTGTACAGCTATATTTAGCTTGTTTTTACACATTTAAAATTTGTGGCTAAGAAATAATTTTTTATTTATTTTTAGTGTGGTTAGAGATAAATTTTGTAAATCCTTAATTTTCTGCTCTGGAAAGTCATGTGAAATAAAAACTAAGTGTAATACGACACTATGAAACCATAACCCATTTGCTCATGCACATTGAGCAAGCTCATACATATCACACAAAAAGTGAAATGAATGAGGAGGCATGTGGACATAACAAAATCTTAATCAAGTAACTTTAGCATGTCAAAATCATATTTATGCATATAAAATATATTTTCCCAACAACAAAATTGTGGCTAGTGAAAATGGCAAGTGGCTAGTAATGTTGGAAATCTACTAGCCACAGTGGCTGGTGATCAAAAAAGTTAATGACAAGCCCTATGTATATATATATGAAATAGTCATGACTTTATAGTCATCAGCTATAGTCATCAGCTATATTTTTCTGTTTCTTTTGCCCTTTTTTTGTTTTCAAAACATCCAATATAAGATAAACAAGCATGCATTGACAACTAGAATTAAAAGGAAGTAAATATAAATTGGGTGGGCTAATATTATAGTTTAATCTCATGAATCAATATTTTAATCTAACTATGCTAAATTTGACCCGCACTGGCGCTTGTATGTATAAATGTCTTGTTTTTTGATCTGGTTTTTAGCTAAATTGGATTGTAAATCATACAATTTTAGTAAAAGTCAATGACTAGTAGACATGAATGTTTTATTAAGAACCTGGTATGTACATTTGAAATATACCCACAAGTAAAATTTACTCTATCGCGGTTCTAGTGTTAATAAAATGATTTAATCATGTTATGATAACAGAAAATAATAAGATACTTATAAATAACAAATATTTTCTCACACATATTCATCAGTTTGCTTGTTTTTGTTTACCGTAAAATAAAACACTGACAAAATTGCCTATTTAGGAAATAAATGCAATGCACACACATGCAATCACCAAACTGACAGACACTTACAATCCGCTTATGCTAAGTCTGAATGTGTGATTTGTATGTTGGTGTGTTTCTCAGAGGCTCTGCCCACAGTGAGTGATCTGGAGCTGTACGATGTGACAGACAGCAGCATGAGAGCCCGCTGGAGGGACGCAGAAGGGGCTTCTGGGTACATGATCCTGTACGCTCCGCTGAGCAGCGACACTCCAGATGAAAGAGAGGTGAGCCTGCAAATGGGCTTTGTGAGCGTTGCTGTCTGTGTCTGAGTAAACGTTAAGCCCTCGATGACACCATGACATGTCCACCAAAATAGTAGCTTCACTCTTACACTATTTTCATGTTAAAGAAGAATAACATTCATCACGTCTGAGTTCACCCGAGCGCTTTCATCTGTTTCAGCAGCTTTCATGCTACTTCTAAAGGTGTTGCTGTTGTTTTTGTGTTTGGTGATGTGAAAAGTATTGATATTTCGATACTTATCAATAGTGAAGTATTGGACAAGATACAATGTTGCTTTTTTGTAGTATTGATATCTGCTGTGCTCCTAGTGAGTTCAGATGCACCGCAGTCCCACATGTCCACATTCTTATTCTGCTTGTCCCAAAAACATCCTTAGCCAGTTTCTGCAATTTACATTTACTTTAAAGGGATTGTTCAACCAAAAATGAAAATTTACAAAATTTTTCTCATGCGGTTATAAACCCTTATGAGTTTCTTTCTACCTTTTGAAGAAAATATATTTATATATATTATTATATTTTGAAGAACGCTGAAAACGTGTAACTATTGACTTCCATAGAAGGCAAAATAGATACTATGGAAGTCACTAGCTATGTTTCTATCCTAAAATGCGAATAAACTTCATGCTCAAAACTGGGATATCGCATAAAAGACTACTAATAATAAAGCTAATTTAGCTAACTGCTAATAAAGCAGCGTTTCCAACTAATGAGTCAAAGCAAATAAAATCACTTCCTGATTATCTGGCTCCAAATATCAACAGTAAAAACAGAATTTACTGCGGTAGGAGAAGCTGCGTAAATCTTTTCTTTATTTAATAAATGACTTTCGCCTTAGAAGGCAATCCTGACACGCAGTGAATGTGTGGTGGCATTTAAAGGCGTGACACGTGGATCACAGTCACGCTTGACACCTCTGCAGGTCATTAATAATATAATAATACTAATACTGAAAGGGTTAAGGTGTTTTAGAATGACCAAAACAACATTTCAGATGTTTTACAATGTGCTCGGCCTGCTGGTTTATCCATTCGCACAGATTTTTATCATCACATGATCTCTTATAACAAAATCACATGCACATACTGGAATTTGTTCGGTAAAAGTGTTTCTGTCGCAGTTGATGTGCATCTTTTCCTATCGAATAAAAAGTTTACCCCACTCAGTTATGCACATATGTTTTTTATGCGCATTTTCAAAATTTATATACCATCTTGGCATTTTCGTCAACCTTTTTTTATGCGTATATATGTTATAGGGTTTTAGTTTTCTTCCAAATATATTCTTTAGTGTTTAACAGAAAAAAAAGAAACTCATAAAAGTTTGGAACAAGTGGAGGGTGGATAAAAGATGACAAAATTTTTATTTTTAAGTGAATTGTCCCTAGCCTTTAGCCAACACTTTGGGGGGGGATAACAAAACGGGAGGGTGGCCCGAGATGGGTCTGAAATACGGGAGACTCCTGGGAAAAACGGGAGTGTTGGCAGGTATGGCCCACCCCTCTTCACACAGAAAAATCTGGCATTTGTGCATGTAAAAACCGATGCTGAATCAAAACCTTTTGAAATCCTGAATGAATATTGGAGTTACTCGCTGGAGGAAGAATGACGCCATGGCTGAAGAATTTCTTTTAGACAGGTATTATTATGTTTTAAAACACTTTTAGTCACGCAAAGCTGATTTAGATTTTGACTATTGACTGTGACTATTTTCAGTTTCACAAGGGACCCTGTACAGCATCGATAATGTAGATTTTTATTTAGTTTAACAACAAAACATAAGTAAATAGCATTGTTCCGCCTAGCCTGCTTTACTGAGGTCAAGTTGGTTTTATATTCACATTGTTTCATTTTTGAACAATGACAGCCTGTGACTTGCTCCCTATATTGTTTACTATGCTACTCTAAATATTTGTTCTGAAATAACATGTAAGTTTGGCTTAGTAATACTGTAAGTGTAATACCTGCACCCCGCTGGCCAAGCACCATAGTCACTTTAGGACAAAGCGTGTGAGAGAGTGAGACCAGTGATCCTTGCATGCATGAAATAATTCACATTATGACAAGTTTTGCTTGCAACACAACTGAAAACATGCTAGATATCATACAGTTTTTTGTTCAGAATTGTAGTATTATAAAGTACTATAAGGTTTTCTAACTGGCGAATGACATGATCTGGGTTGTCTACTATCGTCTTTACGGTGCGCATTTGTGATTTCAGAAGGCATGGCCTTTGACGGGGTTTTCAAAGCTATTATGCTAACGGTTAGCATTTTGGCAGAACATCTACTGCACCTTTAAGCAAGAACAATCAATAAACAAACAGGTGAACAGAGACTAGATGATAGACAGGAGAGCACATAGTGCAAAGAGACAAAAATGGAAACCATGTACTCACATCAAACATGCCAATACACCCAATAAGAACACTCAGGGTGTAGTCACACTATGCTATCCAAACCGTACCCAGGCGCGTTTTCCAGTTTGTTTGAGAAGTGTGAGTCCTCTGAATCGATCTCAGGCACGGTTCAGTTGGCCAGCCCTGGCCCGGTTGGAAAAGGTGTGCCAGAGCACGGTTCGGTTGGGCTTTGGCGCTATATGCTTGTAGTGTGAGTGCAAAGTGCCCGAAACTGAAGAAATGACGTCACTTTTAAGGGACTGTTTCATATGGATTTATTATTCATTCTTAATTTTCGATGAATGCAAACTGTCGTAGTTTATTAAAGACACAAACCCCTCGCTGCACATTCGCAACGTTCAGTAGGTAAAAAATGCAATGTGAGTGCAAGCCGAGGGGAAGAGGGGAGAGGGGATAATCACGCTTCGGCACGGTTCAAGGCAACTGTACCTAATGTGAGTACTCCCCCATTAATCTTATGTTCATATGAAACAAAGCACAAAAGCATGCGACCGCATGTAAACATGAGCCATTTGCTTCACACAATGCCAACACAAGACACAAGACTGAACGCAAAACACAAGCACATTATAAGTAAAAACAACATGCATGTTCAGATCGGAGTGACAAACGAAATTGAAACCAACTTGACAGAAACGTTGAGGTTGAACAGCTCACTGCAAACAAACAACAAGGAAAAGAGTGCGCCATCACTGGCATGCCCGATAGCCTTTCATTTTCACTTAACAACAGGTTTTGTGAAACCACAGACAAATGTCTAAAATCAGAAGCAAATTGGTGCTTAATCACGCAGTGTAAACGTGTCGTAGACACCTGTGAAATATTTGACATGCAGCGCACACACTATTTGAATGACAAATGGTTCAAAATATTTTTTTTTTTACTATTTTTGGTCTCGCGCATGCTCTTATGTCATTTCCTTATCACTTCTTGTGTGCGTTTGTAAGCCAAACAGGCAATTGTCGCTAGTGTAGTCATGCAGTGTGTAAATTCCTGTCACTGACCAATCCTGCAGTGTGAACACAGCAGCAACCGAATGCCATCACAGAGAGTCATGCAGTTTTGAAAACAACAGTCAACTTTGAATATCACACAGTCTAAACTCTGCATTAAACGAAAAAAGACATGGGAAAATATTATTTGAATTAATAGTTTTATGATATTTTTCAGTGGTATTGAAAATGGTATTAAATAAGATATATGGTGACAACAGTATTTGTAATACAGCTGAAGGTGGATGAGACGGTGACTGATGTGGAGCTGACGGGGTTGATTCCTGACACAGAGTACACCGTTACGGTCTATGCCATTTTCGGCGAGGAGGCCAGTGACCCCGCCACTGTTCAGGAGACCACCAGTGAGTGAAAACACACACCTCTGTTTTCTGTCACACTCTGTTTAGATAATGGACAGTGTTTAATGGTGCTGTTTTGAATTTTGCAGAACAGATTATGGTTAATCAGAATAAACAATAGTAGTAAACACACAGAAATGGTTCAAAGGTGTCTCGTGTAGTGTAGATCAGTGTGTTTCAAATTTTTAGATACCACAGACATATGATTCATTTTATAAAGCCTAACTTATAGTTTATTATATACAGTATGAGTGAATATTATAAATGGAGCTAAAATACAGGATTATTTGGGTCTAAAATATTATATCTTGTTACATTATTACATTTGTTTTCGACATTATTGATTTATTTATGATTGAGTTTATTTCGTTGACCAAAAATTGTCGTCATAATTATGTGACGAACAAGTTTCTACTGACGAAAACTAGACGAAAACTAAATAACAGTGAAGTGATGATGATGACAACTATAATAAAAATATACTGACATTTTGGTTGACTAATAAAAAAGAGACGAGAATGTGATTGAGGGACGTTTTTTGGAAAATATCAAGTTTGAGTTATTCTTGGTGTGTGTGATGCATGACGCACACACACGCACATTTGAAAAGTAACTGGTCCTCAGTAGACACAGGATGCAATTACATCATCTTCCATAAGAGCGTCTGTCTGATTAAACTATTATAAAATGGCAACAGCTGAGAGAAAAGGAAGATTCACGTTAGATGTCAAGACAAAAATACCGTAAACCGTATGGGGAGGATAGCTGATAAAAACAATAAAATTAAAGCGACATCAGCAGAATTATTCCAAAATTCACGCAGAAGTAAACTGTGATCTTTTTTATTTACCCGAGTGTGTGCTTTACTGAAATGGAATAGCCTCTCGCTAGAGTAGATTTAGTCGACTAAAATGTTATGGGCCAAGTTTCACAAACAGGGCTTAGCTTAAGCCAGGACTAGGCTATTTAAGCCAAACTTATAAAAATGGCCTTAGAAAAGTATATTACTGGTGTGCACCTGGAGAAAAAAATGACACTGATGTATTTTAAGACATCTCACTGCAAGTTATTTTGAGTTGAGACAGCTCAAACATGCAATTTAATCTTGACCAGCCTTAAACCTTGTTTGTGAAATCGGGGGATGACATTTAGTTGTCTAAAACTAGACTAAAACTAAAATGATTAAGAAGACTAAAAGATGACTAAAACTAAAATGGAATTTTAGTCAAAAAACTAAGGTCCAATCCCAATTCTACCCGTTAGCCCTTCCCCTTATCCCTACCACTTGTTTTGTGCGTTTATGTGAAGGGGTAGGGGTGTCCCAATTCTCTTTAGCTTGAAGGCGCAGGGCTAAGGGGGAGGGCTAGATACCCCTCAACTTTTTTTAGGACCACATTCGAAACCAAGGGGTAAGAAAATTTCCCTGAATACACCAGCTACATCGACAACATGGCTGCACACGGAAGTAAAGAGATGCACAAATTTGTAATTTTGTCATTATTACAAATTTTTTCAACAAACAAGCACATGTTTTAATATATGCATAACGACGTTTGTGTGTTACCATCATGCTTATTTAAAAAAGAAACGCTAAAATAAAAACCTCAAAATTTTGCTATTTATAATCCATATTAATACCTCCTGTATAGCAGTCCTACAATATTCTGTCACTCGATGACACTCAAATACCCTGTCAGAAAAGTCTAGTGGCTGGGAAAGAGCTTTCCCCTTCGGGAGGGGAACTTCAATGCTATGTGGAAAAACTTCCACTATGGGGATTTCGTCAGAATCCAATCATCTGAAAGAGTATAAAAACGGGCCAATGAAATGCCAATGAGTTGGCGGCGTCAGCGTGCACAGCTGTCTTGAATGACAATCAGCCTGGCATAAAAGGCTAGCATGTGCTCAGCAACGACATCCTTTTCGCTTTCAGAGCCTTTCACGAGCTTCTGAGAGAGTCTATGAGGGTATCTCCAACCTGTGTCTACAGAGAGAGATCGAGAAGCAGCTTCTCCCGGTCCAGAGCGTGTATACGCAGTGGCAGATGGTCGAGCTGGGTTGTTCTCCCTTGCCTGGCGTCCTTTGGGTCCGGTCCTCCAAGAGCGGTATGTATATAGGAAGCAAGTTTCCTAAAAGAGCAACACGGTTGTGCAGCGCGTCTTTTTCAAGACGTCGCTCCGACCGTACGTTTCTGGTTGCGGTGGTTTCCTGTCCCCGGATGATGGGCACGAGCACTGCGTTTCATGTCTGGGGGTCCAGCATGTTGATGCGGTGCTCGCGGGCAGTGCATGCCATCATTGTGATGTCATGTCTGCTGCGCAGTTAAGATCGCGGCTCGCTCTTGCAAAAGAGCGACCCACCCCAGTTGTCCCCCGCACTGCGGTTGGCACTCGGGCAGATCTGAGGGTTTCAGTAGGAGTAAATCCGCCGCCCTTGGGCTCGCGGACCTCTCGCTCCTCCACGCGCTCCATCCAAGCTTCAGGTGAGAGAAGCGCTCCATCCTCGGGTGGTCGCCCTCTCACTTGATGACACCGAGGATCAGATGTCCATCGCTGCATCGGAGGATGGGCTGTCATTGTCTGATGAGGATGCGAACCCGCTCGCTCCCTCCCTCCGGGGTGGAGAGCACGGTGTTGGCATCTAAAAAGCAGACATGATGGCTGTGCTTTCCCGGGCTGTTTCGGCCGTGGGTCTGGTGATGGTTTATCCCCCAGCCCCGCGGCCGGACCGACTAGATGGGTGTTATGTGGAGGATATAAGAAGGCAAGACCTTCTAAGCCTTCCGTCCCCTTCTTCCCGGAAAGTGCGCAGTAAGCTCACGCAGTCTTGGAGGGCACTTTTTTCTGCCCGATCTGCGTGCGCTTTCATCCTCACCATCCTTGGAGGGTTGGTTGTCATTGTCTGATGAGGATTCGAACCTGCTCTCTTCCTCCGGGATGATGGGCGTGGCGTCGAATCCAGAAGCAGACTTTGCAGCCGTGCTTCCCAGGCTGTTTCGGCCGTGGGTCTGGAGATGGTTTATCCCCCAGCCCCGCGGACGGACCGACTAGAGGGGTGTGATGTGGAGGAGATAAAGAAGGCAAGACCTTCTAAGCCTCCACATCCCCTTCTTCCTGGATGTGCACAGGAAGCCCACGCAGTGCGCTGCGTGCGCCTCCGCCCTCACCATGCATGCTACGGCCACCTACCAGCGCTCCCTAGCGCAGGCGCTGGCCCAGCTGCGCGGGGATGGTTCCGACCCAGGACTGAGCATGAGCTCCGCACAGCTATCGACTGAAGTCGGCTGTGTGTGCCCCAGGGAAGGACGATGGCCACATTAGTGGCCCAGGAACGCCACCACGGGCTAAACCTGGTGATCTGCGTGATGCTGACAAAGTTCGCTTTCTTAGCTCACCCATAACCCAGGCTGGCCTGTTCGGCGACACCGTCAGTGAATTCGCCCAGGAATTCACGCCGGTGAGCGAGCAGTCGGAGGCGATGAGTAATACCATCTCTCGGCGGGATTGTAAAACCGCTCCTCCCCGCCGAGCCATCCACATCCACTGCTTCACGCCGAGAGCGCCCGCCTGCGGCTTTGCTCGGTCGCCCCCGCCTGCGCCTCTGGCCAAGCGGCTGCGCCGAGCATCTCGCAGGCAACCAGCGCTCCCCGCCCCAGGGCGCCGCTAAGTTCGGTAAACGAACCGCGAAGCGTCCCTGAGACGGGCCATCTGGAGAGGAGGAAATTTGCTCTTTCCCCGCTGGAGGGCGGGGCTCTTCTTCTAAACAGCGTTAAAAAACGCTATCAAAACCTCAGAGAAAGAGCATTTTTTCCCTTCCCCGGATGTGACAGCCCGAACACTGCCAGTCTGGGACGCTATGCTTTCCAGCTCGCAGGATCGGTGCACTTCGCCAGTGGCTCGCGGAGCGAGAGAGAACGGTCTCCTTTCTCTCCCCCTCCCAGCCCCACCTCCGGAGTACGGGTGCGAGACAAGAGTGAAGCTCTTGCCTCCTGCTCTCCTGTGGGACCCCAGTGCTTCCCGGTTGAGCCCACCCACTCCGCGCTGCCCCACCGCTGGTACGTCAGCGATCGTGCGGACGAAGCCACTTGCGAGGGCTCTGCCTGCCTGGTTAGCGCGGGCCAGCCCATCGCAATGGCTCATCCGCGCGATCAGACTCGGCTACGCGATTCAGTTCGCGAAACGGCCCTCCCAAGTTCACGGGTGTGTATTTCACCAGGGTCAGCCCTGCGTCCGCCCCTGTCTTGCGAGAGGAGATTGCTGTCCTCCTGGCGAAGGATGCAATCGAACCGGTCCCTCCAGCCGGGATGGAGAGCGGGTTTACAGCCCGCACTTCATCGTACCCAAAAGAGCGGTGGGCTACGGCCAATCCTTGATCTGCGCTTTTTGAACCGCTGGCTTCACAAGCTGCCGTTCAGAAAGCTTACGCAGAAGCGCACCCTCCGGAGCGTTCGTCCTCGGGATTGGTCTGCAGCAGTAGACCTGAAGGACGCGTACTTTCATGTCTCCATACTTCCACGCCACCGTCAGTTTCCTGCGGTTTGCGTCTGAAGTCGAGCCTGGCGGTACAAGTCCTCCCCTTTTGGCTCTCTCTGTCTCCGCGGGTTTTCACCAAGCTCGCGGAGGGTGCCCCAGCTTCGGCTTGCGGGCATCCGCATACTCAATTATTTCAAGCGACTGGCTGATTTCAGCGCGCTCGCGGGATTAATTGATTACGCACAGAGACAGGGTGTTTCGGCACTTCGACCAATTGGGGTTTCAGGTCAACCGAGAAAAGAGCAGCCTCGCCCCCGTGCAGAGCAACTCTTTTCTCGGGTTGGAGCTGGACTCGATCACCATGACGGCGCGCCTCCCCCGAGAGCGCGCCGGGCTGATGCTGGCCTGTCTGAGAGAGTTCGACAGGAAAATGTTGTCCCACTGATATTATTTCAGAGGCTCCTGGAGCATATGACATCCGCAGCCGCGGTCTCGCCGCTCGGATGCTCCATATGAGACCACTTCAGCATTTGCTTCACGATCGGGTCCCTAGACGCGCATGGCACGCGAGCGCGCACCGGGTGACTGTCACTCCGCTGTGTCGCCGCGCCCTCAGCCTCTGGATGGACCCTGCGTTCTACAGGCCCGCGGGCCTCTAGAACAAGCGTCCAGGCATGTCGTCGTTTGACGGATGCTTCCAGTTCACGCTGGGGGGCCGTGTGTTGCGGGCATGCAGCTGTGGTTCCGTGGTAGGAAACTGGTTGCATTGGCATCTTAACTGCCTGGAGCTGTTGGCAGTGTATCTCACGCTGCACCGTTTTTTACCGGTGTTAGAAGGGAAACACGTGCTGGTCAGGACGAACAGCATGGTGGCGATGGTGTATATCAACCGCAAGGGAGATATTCGCTGTCGCTGCATGTCTCAGCTCGCTCGCCGTCTGCTCCCCCGGAGTCATACGCGGCGCAATCGCTGCATTCCATTTTTCCCCGCCGAGCTCAACCGTGCAGCCGCTGCGCTCTCACGGCAGTTCGCCTGGGAGAATGGAGGCTCCACCCCCGACTGTCCAGCTGTTATGGGTGCGTTCTGCGCACTGGCTACACAGCTGGCCCCGGGGCGTGCGTAATACGCATTTCTCCAGTGAGCCTACTCGCACAGATGCTGTGTAAAGTCAGGGAGGACGAGGAACAGGTCTATGCATTGCGCCTCTCAGGCCCAATCAAACCTGTATTCTAGCTCTCTCCTCGTGATGGCCCCTCCCTGGCATGTCCCATGGAAGAAACTTCTTCTTTGGGGACAGGCACCGTTTGGCACCCGCGCCCAGTTCTATGGACATCACGTGTGGCCCATAGATGGAGCTCGGAGGACTTAGGTGACCTACCGTTAGGTGGTTAACACCATCACTCAGGCCTAGAACACCCTCTATGAGGCATGCCTATGCCCTGATGTGGAGTCTATTCGCTGTGTGGTGTACTTCTCTCCGAGAAGGAAACCCCAAACATGCCAGATCAGTGTGATGCTATCCTCCTTCAGTTGGCTGGAGCCAAGGCTGTCCCCTCCGCACTGAGGGGTTGGCGTGGCGATCATCCCCGCTCTGAGGATGCGGCGATGGCGGCGCGCTGGGAAAGCATCGCCTCATCATCCAGTCCCCAGAGGCGCGAGACGTGGATATATATCCTGTCCCCTCTCTTACCCATTTGAAGATCTCTCTTAGGAGAGGTCTGCTCGATCACTCGACTCAGTATCTATATGATTTCTGTCCAGGTAGACAGCTCTGCTGGTCGCGTTGGCATCGGTCAAATGGGCGGGTATCTGGAGGCATTTTCGGTCAGCGAAATGTGCCAGCGTTTTGGGCCGGCCCACTCTCACGTTTACCTGAGACCCCGGCCCACCTAGGTGCCCTAGGTTCCTACAGCGCTCGTTTAGACTATGTAGTGAACCTGCAAGCGCTGCCCACGGAGGAGGCAGACCCAGCCCCTTTATTGCGGTGTCCTGTTCGCGCTTGCGTATTATAACGGACCGTACTCAGAGCTTAGATCCTCTGAGCAGCTCTTATATGTTACGGTGATTGGCAGATGGGAAGTGCCATATCTAAACAGAGGTTGGCCCACTGAACAGTGAATGCCATCTCCCTCGCTCATCGAGCTAGGGCGAGCCGTGTCCCCCACTCGGAGCGCGCTCCACTCGGAGCGCGCATCCTTTTGGGCGTTAGCACGCGGCGCCTCTCTAACAGACATTGTAGAGCTGCGGGCTGGGCGACACCTGAGCATTTGTGAGATTTATCTTCGAGTGAACTGATTTCCTCACGAGCGGTGAATGAGGAAATTCGGTTAGGTGTTGTAAAACGCTTGCTGCGCCTTTCTCTCTAACACAGAGATACGTGCGCTTTTCTCGCTTTGTCAGTTGAGTTCCCCACTCGGCGAACCCTGCAGAGTTCCTCCGAGGCCCCCAGCATCTGACTCAGCGGAGCAGTCAAATGTTGGCCCATTACGTTGTAGGTATGCCCGTTGGTCATCCCGCGTTCTGGGTATAGGTGCCTGCTATGTGCGATCCCCGCTGGCGATCCCATACGCTCACTCAGCCACGATGTAGTCCCCCCTCCTAGGCGGGCTCGTGTCTTCCCTCCCCGCTAACCACCTCTTCATATGTGCACTCCCCCTTCTCAGGGCTAGTCCATATGCTATTTTGCCACCAGGTCTCCCCCTCCGGGCAGCAGGTGGCCTCCGCAGCGTCCTCCCTATCGGGACTGAACGCTTTCCCAACGTACTGTCATATTTAAAAATTCCTAGAAACTACTAGGTGTATTTTACGACTCCCCGAAAAATATATCTAAACCAGAAAAGGTAAGTAAGGTAAGTAAGGGCCAGGGGACACGTTGGAGGACTGTGTCTCCAGCGATGCAGGTGCGCTCGTACTGCTGCGTGGCGCGCCCCTCACTGGAGACATGGTAAGGTTCTTTCGTTGTGGCGCTTTCCATAAATTTCCCCATAGTGGAAGTTTTTCCACATAGCATTGAAGTTCCCCTCCCGAAGGGGAACGCTCTGGTTACTAAAGTAACCCTCGTTCCCCGAGGGGGGGAACGGAAATGCTATGTTCCTTCGCCACAACGATTGTCCCTTAGCTGTTGAGTGTGAAAGCCTCTTCAGCTAGAAAAGGATGTCGTTGCTGAGCACATGCTAGCCTTTTATGCCAGGCTGATTGTCATTCAAGACAGCTGTGCACGCTGACGCCGCCAACTCATTGGCATTTCATTGGCCCGTTTTTATACTCTTTCAGATGATTGGATTCTGACGAAATCCCCATAGTGGAAGTTTTTCCACATAGCATTTCCGTTCCCCCCCTCGGGGAACGAGGGTTACTTTAGTAACCAGAGCGTTTTACAGTGGCTGCTATAATGTTAATGTTGTTTTCATGTGTTTACACAAATGAATATGGCTATGGTGTATACACAGTACAGTTACGAGCTTATTGCCACATTACATTGTTATGATAACACGATATATGCCTTCAGTGATTTCCTGAAGATAGATACCAAAATGTAATGCAAGTGGAATAACTACAGCAGTCGCGATAGTCGATCTCATAAGAAGCAAGAGATCGCGATGACATATGATGATGTGTGCAGGTGTTGTAGTGCTGTCCAATTTCTTAGTGGTAAACTTTAATGCCCTTCCCCTTCACACTCTGTTTCAAGGGCCAAGGGGAAGGGGTAGGGGTACAAAAATGGAATTGGGCCTAAGATTAAAACTAAATCAAAATTTGCTGTCAAAATGAACACAGATGTATAATTTCCAATAACCATTGAATCTGGTTTGAAGACTTTCATTAAGATTCGTTCATCTACAATAAGAACTGGATTTATTAGGTATGTGTATAAGTCAATTCTAATATTTGTTTTATTATTCTATAAAGGTCTAGTAATATTTATTCCACATTTTTTGTAGACGTTGTCATTTTGGTTGCATTTGGTCAGAATAGCAAAGGCTGTTATTTGTGTTTGAAAGTAGGATTATTCCTTCAAATATAGTTTTTTAAAACTCTTTAAAATCATGATTGCAATCATGAATGTACAAATGTAAATAACGTAAATATTTAGAAAGTTGAGGTAAATAACCTTTAGTCCATTTTGTTCCTGCAGTCTCTCTAAAACCTCCACGTAACTTGCGAGTCACTGAGGTTGACCACAGCTCTGTCCGTCTCAACTGGGACGCAGCGTCCAGTAAGGTGAAAGGATACCAGGTTATCTATGTCAAAACAGATGGTCTCCAGACCAATCAGGTGATCACTCATTTCTCTCTCTGTTAAACAAGCACACACCAACAAACAGACACGCAGATAGATTTTCTTGAGAGTTTGCTAAATCCAATATCAGATACATGTTTTACCAAATAATGTTTTGCCGGGTAAATCCTGTGTGTAAGCTTGAATGACACTTCCTTAACTTTGTTTGTAATTAAATATTGATTAGGTGCAGACCTAATCTAAGCCCTTTTCCCAGCAATATTGTCATGGGATTCCAGTATGAGTAGTTCTAAGGCAAAGCTCAAATGTTTTGTTAAAATAAAAAACACATGGATGTATTTTGTGAGTTAAAGGGAGAAGCATTAGCATTTGTAGTAGCCTACCTGGTTAGCATGTTTTGACATGCTGTTTGCACGTTTTAGCCAGTTGTTACCATGCTTTAACATTTCCTTAGCACATTTTACTTAGGTTTTAACAATGTTCTGGCATGTGTTAACATTTAGGTCAAACGTTTTTGCTAATTGATTGCATTTGTTTCAAGTTTAGCATGTTTCATTGGTTTATAACACATTGCCATCATGTACTATAATTTTAGCATGTTTTTGCTAAGTTTATAGTGTGTTTCGAGCTGCTACATTGTTTTGAGGTATGTTAGAATGTTTTAATAAGTTGTTACTATGTTTTAACATTTTGTTAGCATGTTTTAGCAAGTTGTTACCATGTTTTAAAATATAGTTTAGATGTTTTAAGTGGCTTTCTTTAGTAATTTGTTAGCATGTTTTACTATTTGTTGACATGTTTTAACAGGATTTAGCAAATATGTTTTGACAAGTTTCTGACTTGTTTTAACAAGTTGTTACCACGTTTTACCATTTTGCTAACATGTTTACCTAGGTTTTAACAAGGCTCTAACGCAGGGATGTCAAACTCAATTCCTGGAGGGCCGCAGCCCTGAACAGTTTAGTTCCAACAATAATTAAACACACCTGATCAAACTAATTGAGTCCTTCAGGCTTGTTTGAAACCTATCAGTAAGTGTGTTGAAGCAGGGTTGGAACTAAACTGTGCAGGGCCCTCCAGGAATTGAGTTTGACATCCCTCCTCTAACATGTATCATTAATAAGTTGGGAGCATTTTCTACAAGTTTTTAGCATGTTCTAATGGTTTCTAACACAAATTGTACCATGTGTCATCATTTTCAGCATGTTTTAGCAAGTTGTTACCATGTTTTAACATTTTGCTAGCATGTTTAACAGACTTTAGCAAACATGTTTTGACAAGTTTGCTAAGTTTCTACCATGTTTTAACCAAGTGTTCTGCTTGCCTCCTTTTAAGTGACTCTCCCAGCCATTAGATGGCCCCCCTGGGGTCTGGCTGCAGTACAAGTCATAAAGCCCGCCTCCCCCATGTTAACCAACGAGCCCCAAAAAAAATAATAATAATAATTACACTTGCAATAAAATGTCCTGAAAGATGGTTTTGGTCAATAGAGGCACTATCAAGCTGATATAGGTTCAGATGTTCAGCTTCGGCAGGAGATTGAAGTACCAATGTTTGATTTTTGTGTTATTTTATAATTATAAAATGAGTTGTTCAGCAGTAAACTATACTTTCTGACCCACATAATCTGATGGATCTCTGTTTATTTGGTTAAATGTGGGCTTTTGTTTGCTCATACACGCCGAACGCAATCTAGCAGTAATTCTTTTTATGGGTCTGATATAATAATTAGGAAGACACAGCTAATGTTAACCTATGTTCAGATTGATCTCCTGTAACTGTATTCGAACTAGATTTAAAAGACGTCTTCTTAAAGCTCCTAATAAACAATAAAATTAATGTAAATTCCTCTTTGCCAGATATAATTAAGGCTTCATCATGCAGTCCTTCTGCGCATGCCCATTCTCCAATTTCAGCAGTTTTTTTGTGGCAGTTTGTGCCCATCATGAGAAGTTTTGCATACAAAGTAAAAAAAAAGGCGATGTTGCGTCGTCCATATTTTTTTGTCATTGCTTTTAACATTGTTTTAACATTTTGCTAGCATGTTTTAAGAAGTTTAAGGCCCAGTTTCACAAACATGTCTTAGATTAAGCCAGGACTAAGCCTTAGTTAAATTAGGCTATTTAAGCCAAATTTATAAAAATGGCCTTAGAAAAATATATTACTGGTGTGCACCTGGAGAAAAAAAATTACACTGATGTATTTTAAGACATCTCACTGCAAGTTATTTAGGGTTGAGACAGCTCAAACATGCAATTTAATCTTGACCAGCCTTAAACCTTGTTTGTGAAACCGGGGGTAAGTGTTTTAAGTGGCTTTTAAGCATGTTTTACCATTTTAACCATTTTACAATTTAAGTTGTTTCAATGTTTTAACATAGGCAAATGTTTTGCGTTGTTGCTAAAAACAACAACAATAGAAACCATCACAGCCATGATTAATTTATGTATACACACCATAAAAAACATTCAATCATTAAGTTTTAAATTTTTAAAACAAGTACATTTAAATGTTTTTGTAATGTATTTTTGAGTTGTCCCTTGGTGATTTAATGTTTTTTAACACAGAAGGCAGCACAGGTCCTCAATGAGCATTACAGTCTCTATTAAAACCAATACAATTTACATTATAACATTTTTTAATACTAGCAGGGTTTAGCAAGTCTCTGTGTTTTGCTAGCATGTTTTTTTTTTTCAAGTTTAGCAAGCATTATTGACATGTTTCTAGTATGTTTTTACAACGTTTGAACACTGCAAAAGTGTTAAATATTTATATATTTTATGTCATTAGGATGTTTTGAAACATGTATAAAATGCTTTAGTAAGTTAGCATGTTTTTGATAATGCAAAGGGTAAATCATATAAATAACATTTTATTATTCACTGTAACAATTTATTCAGTTGTTCTGTAATTAATTGAAGATAATGTACTATTTTCCTTCTGTCAGGTGGATTTGGGTCCAGTCACTAACGTGTACCTGAAGAACTTGTCCCCATTAACGGAGTACACCGTGGCAGTGTTTGCTGTCTATGACGGCGGCCAATCAGAAGCTCTCAGTGGCGGATTCTCCACAAGTGAGCTGGTTTGATGCCTGTCTGTGAACTGCTTAAAAATGCTTAATCAGATGAATTTAGTCATTCAGCATTGTAAGTTGCATTAAGATGCCAGCATATCCTGAGCGGTGGGTGTGGATTTATGTAAATTATTTTCCCAAGAACGGAAAAGAAAAGGCCCATTGGTATTCATTATGATGAGCACAGGCTAGAACAAATCTCCTCTGCCCTCAGCAGTGCTGATTTAACATGTACATGTATGTGCATATTTTGCTGTATTTTCCTCCTGCGACTGAATTTGCCATTTTCACAGCACACGGAGTCTGCAATTTACTCCAGCTGGAAAGCAGGGATGGATGCATTTTCTGTCCTGGACAAAGCGTCACTAGGCAGGCTGTTATATTCAGTAATCGCTGATTGGCTGCTGGAATCTATAATAGATCTGGGCTTTCATTTCCTCACCTTCATTGTTCTGTGGATGTCTTGACTTTGTCATTGTAGTAATAATCAGGTTATATGCTGAAATTTCCAGGGAGTACATTTGAATTTAATACTGATTGTTGTGGTAAATGTCGGCTGCACTGTGGAGATGAGAGAGAAATTGTTTAAAAGATTAGCTCACCTAAAAATGGAAATGATGTCATCGTTTACTCTCCCTGATGGACTCACAAATTCCATCTGTGAAAGGTCAAAAGGAGCAGACAGCAATGAATGCCAAAGGAGAAAAAAAGACAGTATATTTGGATTTTTATGTATTCTTATACCACAGTAACTTTTACAGTGCATTGGTATTACTACCAAATGTATTGTACGAAATGGCTTTAAAGTAATCTATCTGTTTTAACACAAGACAAAATTAATAATAATAATAATAATAATAATAATAATAATAATAATAATAAATTGATAAATAAATTCTACTTTTTAAATTTTTTTACAACTAATTTAATTATTATTAAAATATAAAATAAAATAATGTGAAAAATGGGTTTTGTTAATAATAATAATAATAATAATAATTCCTAATGCATAATAATTTTCTTTAGTTTTTGCTAATAAAATTATACAGTTTTTGCTAAACTTTTTTCTGCTAATAATAATAATAATAATAGTAGAATACATAAAACAAATAATTTATGTTTGTTAATAAAACTACTACTACTAATAATAGCAACTACACTTTGTATTTGTATGTAAATAATTTGAAACAATTTTCTATTTTTTGTTAATAAAACTAATAATAACATTATCAATAATAATAATAATAATAATAATAATAATAATAATATTAGTAATACTACTACTACTACTACTACTACTACTACTACTAATAATAATAATAATAATAAAACACATAATTTTCACTTTCCTTTAGTAAGAACAAATTCTGTAGTTCAGTAAAGGGTCTAGTTTTGGCTAATCATGTCTGATTCTGTCTCAATCAGAGCTGGTGCCAGCGCCGTTCAGCCTGATGACATCAGAGGTGACCTCAGAGAGTTTTCAAGTGAGCTGGTCACATCCGGCCAGAGATGTGGTACTCTATAAGCTGGTCTGGTCACCAACTGCTGGGAGAGATGAGAGAGAGGTTAGTCAACTACAAATGTAATGACCAGTGCTAACTAAGGTCCTTATATTTTTGTTTATAATTATTATTCAGTGCGGTTCAAAATGGGATTATTTATTTATTTATTAAAGGACATCCAAAAATGATGTTCTGCAAGGATGGAATAAAGTTAATCAATTCATTCATTTTCAACCACTTTTCCGGGGTCGGGTCGCAGGGGCAACAGTCTTAGGAAAGAACCCCAGACTTTTCTCTCTCCAGACCATACCTGCCAACATTTGGTTCGTAAATTCCGGGGGGTAATTACGTCATACGCTAATTTGCATATTACTGACGTCATCGCGTTCTACCATTTCTGTTTGTTTAACAGCCTATGGTAAATAAATGGGGTATTTGACATTCGCACTACGCTTTATGTAAGCTTGTCAATTTAACTAAATTTAGTGCTGTTTGAATACAGTATATCATTATAGATGAGTAGGGAATATGCAGTAATCTCTCAGACGCAGGGGCATAGCAACGGGGGGGCAGGGGGGGGGGGGTTGATGTGGGGGGTTGGGGGGGGGATATGTTTAGAATTTTTCACCATTTAGAAAAAGGTGATTAAGAATGTAAACTTTTGGATTTCATACAGCTGTCCCCCCCACTTTTAAAATGTCCACTCCTCCCCTGCTCAGACGTAATATACTCAGACAAGTTCTGAAACTCTCACTTAAAACATCTCTGATTGTGCAACAAGAATAAACGGTCAAATTAAATTGTTAAAATAAAGGAGAAGCAGATCGGGTTGACTGTACAAGGGAAATACCTTCAAACTGCCACCTGTTCTAAATCATTTGCCGTCGGTGCGCAGAGAGGTGCTCTGCTCTCAGGCTGCAGGGGAGGCTCGTTGAGTCTCCTCCAGGTGGGACATGCCTGGAACACCTCCCTAGGTAGGCGTCTAGGAAGCATCCAAAACAGATGCCCGAGCCACCTCAACTGACTTCTCTCGATCTGGAGGAGCAGCGGCTCAACTCCGAGCTCCTCCTGGGTGACAGAGCTCCTCACCCTATCTACAAGGGTGCGCCCTGCCACCCTGTGTAGGAAACTCATTTCAGCCGCTTGTATCCAAGATCTTGTCCTTTCGGTCATGACCCAAAGCTCATGACCATAGGTGAGAGTAACAACGTAGATTGACCAGTAAATCAAAATCTTTGCCTTTCGGCTCAGCTCCTTCTTCACCACAACAGACCGGTACATTCGCTGCTGCACCAATCTGCCTGGTTAATCTCATGTTCCATCCTTCCCTCACTGGTGAACAAAACCCCAAGATACTTGAACTCCTCCACCTGGGGTAAGGACTTTTCTCCAACCTGGAGATGGCAAACCACCTTTTTCTGGTGGAGCACCATGGCCTTAGACTTGGAGGTGCTGATTCTCATCCCAGCCACGTCACACTCAGTAGCAAACCGCCCCACGACAACCCGATCATCAGGCACAGAAACTGGCTCTTGGCACATGCAATAAATTATTAAAAGTAAAAGAAAATAAATGTTGTTATAATAAAACTGTTTCAAACAAATACTGCTATTTTGAAATGAAAAATGTGTAACATGGTATATGTGTGCAAACTGCACTAAATTAGCACATTAAATATGTTTTTTTTCAGCTTTGCCTTTACAGCAATGCATTATATAAAAATGCAGGGTAAACACAAAACTAAAATGCGTTTTCATGCATTAAAACAATAAAAGTGTGATAAGTGTGGTTTTATTTATTTATTTGTTGATGAAAATTAAGCATTAGATTAAATTTGTAATGATTCAGGTTGCAACAGAAGTGAAGATCCAAGTGCAGTTTATTAAGAGAATTGTCTGGCAGGCAAAGGTCAAAACAGGAAGAGACAGAAGCATGCAGATAATCCAAAATCATAGTCAGAGTACAGGCGTATGGTCAGGCAAAACAATGTAAACAGAAAAACATAAGGATGGCTGACGTGAAACTGACGTTTCGACACAGTGTCGAGATCCGGAAGCACAAGTGTTTTGAAACACTCCAACGAAGCATGATCTGAAACACCCAGGTCACGTGACTAAGGTGATTTGAAACACCCAGGTCACATGACTAAAGTGTTTCGAAACACCAGGTTACGTGACAAAAGCATTTCAGAAGCGTTTCGAGACCTGGCGTGCATGTGCAGAGAGCAGCTGTGCTGCCAATGACCCGAGTTCGAATCCCGACTTACTTTTTTATGACCAAAACAAGACATTTAATCACAAAGTGTTCATCAGGATGGCAGACCAATGCTAAAACAAAACACGTTATCCGAAAATAATAAATAAATAATGATGCTAATAACATTTATCTTAAAAATGGTGAAAACATAAATAATAAAATGTACAGTTGAAGTCAGAAATATTAGCCCCCCTGAATTATTAGCCCCCCTATTTATTTTTGTCCCCCAATTTCTATTTTTTCAACAGATTTCTAAACATAATAGTTTTAATAACTCATTTCTAATAACTTAATTATTTTATCTTTGCCATGATGACAGTAAATAATGTTTTACTAGATATTTTTCAAGACACTTCTATACAGCTTAAAGCAGGGATCACCAAACTTGTTCCTGGAGGTCCGGTGTCCTGCAGATTTTAGCTCCAACCCTAATCAAACACACCTGAACAAGCTAATCAAGGTCTTACTAGGTATACTTGAAACACCCAGGCAGGTGTGTTGAGGCAAGTTGGAGCTAAACCCTGCAGGGCACTGGACCTCCAGGAACGAGATTGGTGACCCCTGGCTTAAAGTGACATTTAAAGGCTTAACTAGGTTAATTAGGTTAACTAGGCAGGTTAGGGTAATTAGGCAAGTTATTGTATAATGATGGTTTGTTCTGTAGACTATTGGAAAAAAATATAGTTTAAAGGGGCCAATAATTTTGTCCCTAAAATGTTTTTTAAAAAATTAAAAACTGCTTTTATTTTAGCCAAAATAAAACAAATAAAACTTTCTCCAGAAGAAAAAATATTATCAGACATACTGTAAAAAATAATTTGTTCTGTTCAACATAATTTGGGAAATATTAAAAAAAATTAAATAAATAAACTTCAACTGTATTTTATTGCAGTCAAACTAAAACTAGGAAGTACTGTCAAAAGTTCCCTTCTTTGTTAAACATCACTTGGGAAATGTTTTTAAAAGAGTAATAATTTACCAGGAGAGCTAAAAATGTATGCCTTCAACTTGTTTGCTTCAACAAATGTTTGCCTTGTAGCACATTTAAAAAACATGCATGTTAGCCAAGGTTATGATATAAGAAAAATAAATAAGATTATTTCTCCTAAAATTAAGATAAATAAGATAATTTCTCCTATTTTGATAGTTTAACTACACATGCAGGGTTATTAAAAGCAAATAACTCCTCCGACATTACTTTTGGTAACTGCTATTATTAATAACTGTACTTAAAAAAAGCCCACTGACAAAGCATCTACTGTAATATAATGAAATATATCTGATGTGGCTTGCAAAAACATTTTTTCTGTCAGCGAAGAATGATATTTTGGCAGTATACAGTACAGTTGCCACCATGCCATCAACCAGCAGGGGCACATGCTAACCAGCCAAACCCTCAACCCTCTGATCATTCTTTTATTTTCAACAGTTTTTCTCCGCTTGCTTGCTTTTTCAAAATGTCCATTTCTAGACATTAGTTCCAGCAAACTCTATGTGCTGAAAAAGAGAAAGTGAAATATAACTTTTATGAGGTGCTTGAACATGATTTATGAGTGAATCAATACTTTCTCTAACCTGGAGCCAACTGTTACTCTTTATTAGAAATGACCAGTCACGAGCAGCATACTGAACATGTCCCGTCACCGCTCGAACCCATCACGCGTGACCACAGACACAAACCCATGTGTGTGTGTGTGTGTGATGGAGAAAGTTTTTTATTACTGGCCAGGAGTCAGTGCAGCTGTTTTTTATAGATAGCACTGCAGGTCGATATGTTTACCAAGAGCCACCAGAGCAGAAAATAATAACATGCTGCGAGGCAAACTGGAATGTGGCTTGAGCTTGATGTCCCGGAGCAGAGTGGAGGCAGCCCAGAAACACACATTTTAGTGCATGGGTTTTCTGGGACGGCCCGGAGCTGACTGACATCCAAAGCTCTCTCTTGATAGCAGGCCTTTTTGCTTTGTAATGCATGTTTTTGTTGTTGGCATGGAATGGCAGCATTGCTGGGAAATCGCCAACCGTTATGGAAGACAAAACAGGATTGTTTTCTGTAGTTGCTGTCACTGCTGCTTTTTACTTTTTGCTGGAAAATAGACCTGTTGACATTTATGTGCAATGACGTTCACAAATTTAAAAAAAGTATACAGCTTAAAGTGACATTTAAAGGCTTAACTAGGTTAATTAGGTTAACTAGGCAGGTTAGGGTAATTAGGCAAGTTATTGTACAATGATGGTTTGTTCTGTGAACTATCGAAAAAAAATTTCCTTAAAGGGGCTAATAATTTTGACCTTAAAATGATTTAAAAAAAAAATTATAACTGCTTTTATTCTAGCTAAAAATAAATAAATAAGGCTTTCTCCAGAAGAAAAAAAATATTATTAGACATACTGTGAAAATGTTCTTGCTCTGTTAAACATAATTTGGGAAATATTTAAAAAAGAAAAAAAATCAAAGGGGGGCTAATAATTCTGACTTCAACTATATATACAGGGAGTGCAGAATTATTAGGCAAGTTGTATTTTTGAGGATTAATTTTATTATTGAACAACAAACATGTTCTTAATGAACCCAAAAAACTCAAAACTGAATATTTTTGGAAGTAGTTTTTAGTTTGTTTTTAGTTTTAGCTATTTTAGGAGGATATCTGTGTGTGCAGGTGACTATTACTCTGCATAATTATTAGGCAACTTAACAAAAAACAAATATATACCCATTTCAATTATTTATTTTCACCAGTGAAACCAATATAACATCTCAACATTCACAAATATACATTTCTGACATTCAAAAACAAATCAGTGACCAATATAGCCACCTTTCTTTGCAAGGACACTCAAAAGCCTGCCATCCATGCATTCTGTCAGTGTTTTGATCTGTTCACCATCAACATTGCATGCAGCAGCAACCACAGCCTCCCAGACACTGTTCAGAGAGGTGTACTGTTTTCCCTCCTTGTAAATCTCACATTTGATGATGGACCACAGGTTCTCTATGGGGTTCAGTCAAGTGAACAAGGAGGCCATGTCATTAGTTTTTCTTCTTTTAAACCCTTTCTTGCCAGCCACGCTGTGGAGTACTTGGATGCGTGTGATGGAGCATTGTCCTGCATGAAAATCATGTTTTTCTTGAAGGATGCAGACTTCTTCCTGTACCACTGCTTGAAGGTGTCTTCCAGAAACTGGCAGTAGGACTGGGAGTTGAGCTTGACTCCATCCTTAACCCGAAAAGGCCCCACAAGCTCATCTTTGATGATACCAGCCCAAACCAGTACTCCACCTCCACCTTGCTGGCGTCTAAGTCGGACTGGAGCTCTCTGCCCTTTACCGAATCAGCCACGGGCCCATCTATCTGGCCCATCAAGACTCACTCTTATTTCATCAGTCTATGAAACCTTAGAAAAATCAGTCTTGAGATATTTCTTGGCCCAGTCTTGACGTTTCAGCTTGTGTGTGTTGTTCAGTGGTGGTCGTTTTTCAGCCTTTCTTACCTTGGTCATGTCTCTGAGTATTGCACACCTTGTGCTTTTGGGCACTCCAGTGATGTTGCAGCTCTGAAATATGGCAAAACTGGTGGCAAGTGGCATCTTGGCAGCTGCACGCTTGACTTTTCTCAGTTCATGGGCAGTTATTTTGCGCCTTGGTTTTTCCACACGCTTCTTGTGACCCTGTTGACTATTTTGAATGAAACGCTTGATTGTTCAATGATCACGCTTCAGAAGCTTGGCAATTTTAAGAGTGCTGCATCCCTCTGCAAGATATCTCACTATTTTTGACTTTTGGGAGCCTGTCAAGTCCTTCTTTTGACCCATTTTGCCAAAGGAAAGGAAGTTGTCTAATAATTATGCACACCTGATATAGGGTGTTGATGTCATTAGACCACACCCCTTCTCATTACAGAGATGCACATCACCTAATATGCTTAATTGGTAGTAGGCTTTCGAGCCTATACAGCTTGGAGTAAGACAACATGCATAAAGAGGATGATATGGTCAAAATACTCATTTGCCTAATAAATCTGCACTCCCTGTAAATATATATATATATATATTATAGGTGGGCATAGATTAATTTTTTAAATCTAGATTAATCTAGATTAATCTTGGAATTAATCTTGATTAATCTAGATTAAAATGGCTCATTTGAATTCTGCCGAAGGCATTCAGAATATGTGTGCTACCCAAATAATAAGTCTTTGAGAACGGGTTTCTCAAGCCAGGTGGCGCATTAGACCAGGGGCTCATCTGCGGTTTCCAAAATGCATCACAAACTGCTTGAGAAACTGTTCTACTATGATAATTGGTGATGAAAATAAGTTATGTTCAATGTGTTTACTAACTGTTTATTCATAAATTCATGACCTAAACAGAAATGGAATTAAGGCATGTGGAGTATGCATATATTAGTGGTATTATTGCAGTAATCACCGTGGTCTTTAGGACCTTTCACCATATTTTCTGACAAGATCCACAAGTAGCTGTCAGTAAAGGACTGCACACACACACACACACACACACACACACACACACACACACACACACACACACACACACACACACACACACACACACACACACACACACACACAAACACACACACACACACACAAACACACACACACACACACACAAACACACACACACACACACACACACACACACACACATCGCGAAATGCGGAAGTTTTTTTTCTTTCTATTTGTCGTGCGTTATTAAATTCCATAACACTCCCACCAGTCCTTACTTATTATTTGACTCTAATACCCCAGTTTGTCACAAGGGTATGAATGAAATGTTCATGAGTTAAAGTGAAACTGCCGAATTGCAGTTAGAGTCAGGCATCCTTGCTGATTTGATTCAGAAGGGCACTCTTTTGTCAGACGGCTCACCGGTCAGGTATACATCCACGCTAATATATCAAGGTGAAAGTCATCATAGCTTGCGTAGAATAGACCCAGCTCCCAACCCAACTTTGAGAATAGATTAACGGCGATATTTTTTTTTATCGCGCGATAAGAGTCTCGCGTTAACGCAGCACGATAAAGCCGATAACGGGCCATATTTATATGTATATGTATGTATGTGTTTATTTATATCTAATAAAGGCACAATATGTAATTTTTCTTTTATTAAAATAAACAAAAACAGTGTTATATGTTTTGCTGAATTAGTGTAATAAGATGGGACGCTGACTAAAGGATTGCACATCCAAATACAGGTTTATTACAAGAGAATGGTGAGGCAAGCAACGGTCAGCACAGGGGCAAACAGATGTATACAGGTCTATACATGGTAAGAAAACAGGTGGATAGCCAGCAGGCAGGCAGTAGACAGGAATAAACAATAAAACAAGGCAAGGGTCTAACACAGCAAGGCAAGTCAAAGGAAATGTGTTGTAATGTCACAAATACAGTAAACAAGACTCAGCAACTGGTGCGTGTCTGTGCTGCTTTTAAAGTCCATGTAATCAATTCTGAACAGCTTCAGCTGTGTGTTAGCAATCAGCAGGAAAACTGGAACAGGTGTGAGTGTGTAGTGCATGACAGGATTTGTAGTCCATATGTTGACAGATTTGTAGTCCTGAGTGACAGTGAATGACTCCCAGCGATCTACAAGCCTGGATCGCTTGTGATTGTGGCAATTAGGTACTTACATTATGCCAAATGTTTCAAAGAATGTAGTGTAATGGACTGTGTCATTATGTCGCCATGCTAATGACATCACAACCCTCGATTTCTGGTTTGCTTTTGTAGAAAATAGGGAGACATTTATTTTAGTAGACTGCCCAGAGCATCATTATAACTTAATTTTTAAAAAGTTATTAAGGTTATTGCACACACTGAATCTGAAATTTTCGTCCGTAATTTTGGCACGTCAAAAAATTTATTCGACCTCAAGTTGTGTGAATCATGTTGTCACACTGCCTCTGAAACTTTCGTCCATCATAAAAAAATTTGAACCGTGTTCGATATTTTGTGCTTTTCGCTTTCGAAAAAAGTGCTTTGAGAGGTGTTTTGAGAGTTCAGAGCCACCATACAAGCGAAAATAAAAATATAGAAGGCCGTCATTTGAGCTACAGAGCACTTTATGACAAACACAGTGCATAAAATAAAGACAGAATGTGGCATGCAGACAGTTGAGAACCTCTATGCTGAATTCAGTGACTTGCGCATCTCTCCCCTGCTGCTGTGTGGTGTGTGTGTGTGTGTGTGTGTGTGTGTGTGTGTGTGTGTGTGTGTGTGCGTGCGTGCGTGCGTGCGTGCGTGCGTGCGTGCGTGCGTGCGTGCGTATCCAAACATTTGACGTACTGCCCATAGACATTATAATAGAAAGCATGGTCCACTTTTGGTTGGTTGCTTCGACACGTTCAGGTTTTGTTTGCGTAAGTTAGTGTATGAAGTATCACAAGAAATGTATCAAAGTTCCACTGATTTCCTGAAATAAACGTACCATTTCCGAATAATCATAGCGCAGCTCTTTAATAATGAGCTGAACTCTCTTTCATCTCTCTGCAGAATTGAATGAACACAATATGTAGCCTATTCTTTGTTTTTCTACTTTGGAGAGGAGAGCAAAGTATTACTCCTTGAATTGACGCCGAAATGTTTTGCATTTTTCCGTAATGGATTAATTAATACGCATCGGACTCAGTGTGCAAGGTTTGTGTATGTGACAATTTTTTTCAGCTGTGATAATAAGTACTGAATACTTTAGCTCATCCGTAAACAGAATTTCTACAGGAGTCTCATAGAATGTGATAGATTGCTAAACTAGGTCCTTGTTTGTTGTGAATCTGCGCCCTCTAGCTGCAAACATTACATACTGTGCCTTCACAAAAACAAAACTTTTAAATAATGATTATAAATACTAATTATAAATCTACAACTCTTGTGATGCTACACATATAAGCAGACTGAAGTTTAGACATGCAAAATAAGTAAGTAATAAATGACAGCAGGTCATTTGTTTCACATTACCGTCTTGGCCATCATGAACATTGTTTGTAATAATTCAGTTTTCTGTTCATACCATGGTTGCTACGTCTACAAATATTCATCATATGTTTTATCTCAAGACATTTATCCGGTTTTGCTCATAAAACACTAGTTCTGCACTTGTGTAAGTAGTTTTCTAAGTTTTCTGTTGCTAGTGTAACATGCTATGTTTATAAGAAAAGCTTGGGCCATTTATTTGTTTGTTCTTTTGTTTTTTTATTCGTTCTTTCATTCATTCATTCGTTTTCCTTCAACTTAGCTACAATTTCCAGCATGTGTTCTACACAGCGGATGCCCTTCCAGCTGCAATCCAGTACTGGGAAACATCCATACACACTCATTAACACAGACTATGGCCAATTTAGTTAGTCTTTGATCTGTGGCGGAAACCAGAGCACCCGGAGGAAATCCACGCCAACACAGGCAGAACATGCAAACTCCACAAAGAAATGCCAACTGGTTCAGCCAGCACTCGTACCAGCGACCTTCTTAATATGAGGCGACAGTGCTAACCACTGAGCCATCATGCCACCTCTTTTGTTTGTTTGTTTGTTTAATTCTTTCTTCCTTTATTTAATTATTTATTTGTTTGTTTATTTATTTATGTTTGTTTGTTTTTAATTACATCACATCTGCCCATTAATCAAAAATGAGCAATCTGCAGCCTTACAATTAATGATGGCTGCTGTGGGATTCTTCATCAGAACCGTCACCCTTGGTCCTTGGCTGAAATAGAGCAGATACAGACATCAACTAATGTCACATAGTCAGGCAGGTCTGCATTTGTGGGTGAAGGTCATGTAATGGTAGGTCTTTGTTGTTGAGTGTGGTTTGCTCGATCTGTGACATCACTTTAAAAACACTTGCATTGTCCCAAGCAATGTGATTTGATTTGGCTTTCAAACCACACATTGGCGATTACAGAACTCTGTGTTTATCCAGCCTGTTGATGCTTTAGTTTCTGATTGAGTGCTTTTGCGTTTGTGTGTTTATGTAGGTTATGCTGACTGGAGACACAGACTCATATGTTATTCAAGACCTGAGTCCTTTTACAGAGTATAAGGTGTCATTGGCAGCCATCTATAAAGACGAAACCGAGAGCAGCCCTGTGGTTGTGCTAGAGTACACATGTAAGTGATGCAGAAATCTTATTTACCTGTTTAACACCGACAAGCTAATTCATATTATCACAAATTGGCAGCTTTTAAATCTTTTCTTTTTTGTTGTTTTGCTTTTTGATTGTTGCTCTTTTTGATCTTTTGTTTTATTTAGTTTTTTTTGCGTCTTTATTTGTTTTTCCATACTTTGCCATACAATTTTTTATTTATTTATAATTTTGTTTCTATGATTTGTTTTTGTGCAGTTTTCTTTGTTTAGCATAAACAAAACCAAAGCTCAATAAAACAACCCAATGTATGGTTTGTAACATTTTAACAGCATTTTTAAAAAGTTTATTTTTATTTTGTCAATATTTTTATATTGGTTGTCTTTGTTTTCTTTTGATTAATTAATTAATTTATTTATTTATTTATTTATTATTTCAGTAATTTATTTTCAGCTTAGTCTCTTTATTAATCTGGGGTTGCCACAGGGGAATGAACCGCTAACTTATCCAGCATATGTTTTACTCAGCGGATGCCCTTCCAGCTGCAACCCATCTCTGGGAAACATTCACACACACTCATACACTATGGACAATTTAGCCTACCTAATTCACCTGTACCGCATGTCTTTGGACTGTGGGGGAAACCGGAGCACCCAGAGGAAACCCACGCGAGCGCGGGAGAACATGCAAACTCCACACAGAAACGTCAACTGACCCAGCCGAGGCTCGAACCAGCGAACTTTTGCTGTGTGACGACAGCACTACCTACTGCACCACTGCGTCACCCACTTATTTATTATTATTATTATTATTATTATTATTATTATTATTATTATTATTATTATTATTATTATTATTATTATTATTATTATTATTAATTCATTCATTTTCTTTTCGGCTTAGTCCCTTTATTAATCTGGGGTTGCCACAACGGAATGAACCGCCATTATTATTATTATTATTTATTTATTTTTTACATTTTGCCTTGTTTTTAAGTTTTTACATGTTTAGTTTACTTTGCTTTTTCTTTTTCTGATGCACAACTTGTTTGCATTGATTGTTTGCATTGATTGATTGACTGATTGATTGATTCGTTAGTTTGTTTGTTTGTTCATCCATTCATTAATTTTTTTTTTTCATTTTTAAAAAAAAATTTTTTTTGCTTTGATTTGCTCCTTTATCTTTTTCTTTTCTTGCTATGTGTTTAGTTTTGGACATTTCTGCATTGTTTTAAAGTTTAATTCTTTTTGTTACGCCACTTCACAGTGGGCTGGACCACAGAATTTCCAACCACCATTCCCTCCACTACACCAAGTAAGACAAATGCAACCTTTGAATGGATGCATACACAGGTAAGGTAATCCATCACCACTAAACAGAACTATATCATCCAGTTTTTCACCAGGGCGTGACTAACCTGTGGATTGACGAGGAGACCCCCTTCAGTATTCAAGTCAACTGGGAAGTGCAGGACTCTGATGTGGACCAGTACAAAGTGACATACGTCAGCACAGACCGAACAGAGGAGACAGTAAGTAAACAGCACACAGACAGCATAACTAATTGTGATATACAGGTACTGTAACAACATATGAACAAGCTCACATATAGTATGTCATCATCATCCTCCTGTTTTTGGGAACAGTTTAACTGCACTCTTCTGTCTGTATCGGAGTGCATAAAGAGAGCAACACACACTTGTCTTATTTGTGTCCCACTGAGACTGTTATTTCATAAAGCTACCTATATTGCTCTTGCGCTATTAAAAAATATAACAGAAAAATTTATTACCTCTGTGCTGTTAGACTCCAGGCTTATAGTATCCCTCCGGGTAAGTGAAGCTGAATGATGCGCCGTTATCTATTGCAAGGACACGTCTCGCTCAAAGTGACCTTTTTAAATGCTTGTCCCTGTACTGGAAGCCCTGCAGTGAATCTGGCAGTGCATAATGAAATGGTGAGGCTAAATTACAGCATGGCCGTTCTTCCAACTTTTCTGCAAAGATTTTTTTGTGTCGTAAAAGCTATGGTCAAACTCTGCAGTGACTCTTCGCCCATGACTGTACGGGATATCGACCTCTCCTGGGTTGTAATTCTCCCAGAGAATCATTGGGGGTCAAGCTATAAAGGAGATGGATAAAGGAGATGGGATTTGAAGAGAGAAAAAAGAAAAAGGAAATTCGATTATCTTTTCAAGTGCCATTTAGGTCACTGAGCCAAATGTGAGAGGTGGAAAGAGAACATCTGGCAAGGGTAGTAAAGTTCGAGCAGAGTTTAAGAACAAAGATCTACAGCATTGAGGTTTCAGCACCAGGGGTTGGTGGACAGCTCCACTGATGAGAGCTTTTCTGCAGGACGGAGAATCGAAAAACAGGAGGGTCGGGCACTACAGGTGGTCAAATGGTGCTTTCTTGATCATCTTGAATTGGGCTTTCACTTCTGACTGATCAAAGATGGCTAAAAGTGTCGAAATTGCTTTTTTAAAGATTGGGGTCTATTGTAGCCCTCATTCAAGTTAATTCCGACACAGAAAAGATCCAATTTGATAGTTTTCAGTAAAATAATGGATATGGTGTGCACTGCAAGAAATGCTGGGTTTCACACAGTTGAACAGTGTTGGGACAACAGAGTTAATTTATTAAGTTTTACCGATTAATCAATGACCTCAATTCCATGAGGCAAATTTAGATCTAATGTATGCTTTAAGCAATTGGTTGAACCAACAACCCTGCAGGCACAGGACGTCAATATGACGTCATATTGACGTTGTACCCCAACGTACCTCAACGTTGTGGGGGCGTTGGATTTTGTTTGGAAATGAAAGTCAGGTTGACGTCAGAACCCAATGTCAGGTCGACATCAATGTCCAACGTCCAACCTAAAATCAACCTAAAATCAACCAAATATCAACGTCTATAGTAATCATGATACACCTTGACGTTGTGTGGACGTTACCACTATGACATCTATTAGATGTTGGATTTTGGTCACTTTCCAACACAACCTAAAATAAACCAAATATCAACTTCAACTATTGGACATCAAAATAACGTTGTCCTTTGACGCTGGCTATACATTGAATTTTGGTCACCTGACGTCATGACCTAAATCTAACCTAATATTAACGTATTACGATGTTGTGTCTGCTGGGAATGTTCAATACCAAGAGATTGTAATAAATCTGTAAACACAAGCCCTAATGTATCATTAGTGTAATCTATGTGGATGTCAAAGTCTCTCACAATTAGTATTTTATCAGTTTTAACTAGTAAGTCAGAAATAAAATTAGAAAACTCTTTTAGAAAATTGACATAGGGTCCTGCGGGTCTATATATGGTGATAAAGCAGGAGATAGCATAAGTTTTTGTTATAATATCCGGAAGCATAACATTAAGCGCCAGTACTTCAAAAGAGTTAAACATAAGTCTGACATTTCTCTGATAAACATCGAATATCAAGAATATCGCTAAAGATTGATGGAACTCCACCACCATTTCATATGTGGAATTAAGTTAAATTTGCTTAAGTTAATTATATACAGTGCTCAGCATAATTGAGTACACCCTATTTTGAAAATGAATATTTTATTCATTTCTCAGTGAATATAGGCAATGTATTTTGGTGCATTTAAACAAAACAGATTTATTAAACAGATATATTTATTAAAATCATATTTTAGTCACAGAACATATTTAGAAATTGTAAGATAATACAATTTATAAATTCAATAAATACAATACAATACAATACATTCAAGCAAAATATTGCAAAAAACTATTACAGACTAAAAAATTTCAACTAAATTCAACTATTTTCATTTTTTTTTTTTTTGCTTCTCTTGATTATTCCTCTTTTTTAAATTTGTATTTAATATTTTTCTATAACATTTACATTTGGGGTGGGCGACACAGTGGCGCCCACCCCAAATGTGGCGCCCCGGTAGGTAGTGCTGTCGCCTCACAGCAAGAAGGTCGAAGGGTCGCAGGTTCGAACCTCGGCTGGGTCAGTTGGCGTTTCTGTGTGGAGTTTGCATGTTCTCCCTGTGTTCGCGTGGGTTTCCTCCGGGTGCTCCGGTTTCCCCCAGAGTCCAAAGATATGCGGTACAGGTGAATTAGGTAGACTAAATTGTCCGTAGAGTATGAGTGTGGATGAGTGTGTGGATGTTTCCCAGAGATGGGTTGCGGCTGGAAGGGCGTCCGCTGCGTAAAAATGTGCTGGATAAGTTGGCGGTTCATTCTGCTGTGGTGACCCCAGATTAATAAAGGGACTAAGCCGACAAGAAAATTAATGAATTTACATTTGGGTGTATTTATTTTTGGACCGTTATCCTAAGTTATTTTGTTAGATAGTCTCCAGATTTGGCTTCAGTAAGTAATCTAATGTATATGCACAAATATACTATTGTGTAGCTTCCAATTAAAAATATGAATTTAAATGATAGATTTGTGAGGGGCATTTTTATATATGCTGAGCACTGTAAGAGTAACATTGTTGTTTTGAAGTTTATTTCACAATCCTCGTTATACGTGCATTTTACTCTCTCTTTCTCTATTATACATTTTATTTAAACAATTTAGACTGAGTGGGCAATGCAGTGGCACAGTAGGTAGTGCTGTTGCCTCACAGCAAGAACGTCGCTGGGTCGCAGGTTCGAATCTCGGCTGGGCTGGGTCAGTTGGTGTTTCTGTGTGGAGTTTGCATGTTCTCCCTGCGTTTGCGTGGGTTTCCTCTGAGTGCTCCGGTTTCCCCCACAGTCCAAAGACATGCAGTACAGGTGAATTGGGTAAGCTAAATTGTCCATAGTGTATGAGTGTGAATGTGTGTGTGGAAGTTCCCAGAGATGGGTTGCGGCTGGAAGGGCATCCGCTGCGTAAAATCGTGCTGGATAGGTTGGCGGTTCATTCCGCTGTGGCGACCCCGCAAGGGACAAAACCGACAAGAAAATGAATGAATGAATGAATTTAGACTGAAATTAAGATATTTTTACAGTATATGTTTTACTTACAAATGTTTATGTAAACAACACTGTAGATCATTTTTCTTATAGTCTATATGATTGCACACAACAGAGGTAAAGAATTAGAAAACTAAACACAGAGATTTCAGTACTTGATACACAAAACACAATGGCGATAACAGTCAATTTTTTGTGTCATTTTGAGCATAAAATGCATTTCAGTTAAATATAAACAGCATAAAACAGCAATCAAAAACAAGAAGAAAACTGTACAAATACAAAACTGAAAAAAACATTAAATCTCCCAATGCATGATGGGAACTGTAGTATCAGAAAAAGTTTATGTAATTTTATTTCGATATTTCCTCATATATGATAAACAAATGTAATATATACAGTTAAATAAATATTTCATCAAAACTGAATAAAAATTATTTTTTATTGTCATTTTTGACTGTTCTAAATGATTTAATGGTAAAGTTTTTTTATGCATGCTGTAATAATTTGACTTAACAAATAAGTTCTATTTTTTTCTGAATCTCTACATAAACACCACCAGGGCTTGACAATAACTTTTTTGATCAGCAGCCACTGTGGCTAGTAGTTTTTCAACATTACTAGCCACTCGCCATTTTCACTAGCCACAATTTTGTTTTTGGGAAAATATATTTTTTATGCATAAATTTGACTTTGGCACGCTAAAATTACTTGATTTAGATTTTGTGTTATGTCCACATGCCTCCTCATTCATTTCACTTTTTTTGTGTGTTGTGTATGACCTTGCTCAATGAGCATGAGCAAATGGGTTGTGGTTTCAGGGCTCAACATTAAGGATTTACCATATTTTTCTCTAGCCACACCAAAAATAAATAAACATATATCTAATTATTTCTTAGCTACAAATTTTAACTCATTAAAAAAAGTAAAAACAAGCAAAATAAAGCTGTAAACATACACTTTTTTTTTCAACAAAATCTTTCTTTTAAAAAATGACATTTTAAAAATAATTATTGCCATGTATCTAAAAGTATGCACAGTAGTCTGTCCAGGCTAAAGGTCCCAGATCACCAGTTAACTATACATAAATGGGAAGTTAATCTCCTATTAAAGCAATGTTATTGTAAAGGATGATAATTAAACCTTAAATAAAAAATAACCGTAAGCAAAAGAAATCAGGTAAAACATACCATGTGCGATAATGAAAGTATGGTCACAGCATGCACACAGTTAACTTAGGCCAATCTGTTCAAAGAATGGTTAAAGCGAAAGCGGCAACTGCTGCTGCTTACAAAAAATCTCGAGCTCTTGAAAGCAGCAGGACTGTGGGTGCACGAGCATGACTTTTTGTCCAGTCTATTTCAAAGAGAACTGATCGCATAAGTTGCATTTTCAGGCAATGTTGCTTCGCGCAAGGAAGCGGGAGCACACAAAATTTATAAACACGCGTGCATCACATCAGTTGTGCGCGCAATATAAAAAGCTCTCGTCAATGAGTGAAAAAAGCCCGCGTCTCACCATGCCCTTGATCATCCTCTCATTCTGTATTCACCTGCTTTCTTTTGCTTGCGTGAACAGTTATCTTGTCAGTCAAGCTGCTTCTCGATGAGCTACAATTTAAAAATTATTTTCAACCAGCCAGTGACTAGTGGGAGCGGCTCTCTAACCCGCCACAGCAGAAATCTACCCACATTTGGCACGTGTTAATGTCAAGCCCTGAACACCTATTCAATATTTGCAATATTGATCATACCATAAAATAAAAAAAATGCTAAATACTGTATTATAGAACGATACTGTTTGGAAAATATTATTATGCTCTTAATGTGCGAAACTGTATCAATAAGGAGAACTGAGCATGTCTGTATGCATAATAATAACAATAAAAGAAAACTTCTTTTTTTTTTATGTTTTTTTTTTTTTAGGGGTTTTCACCTTTATTTGATAGGACAGTAGAGAGTATTGACAGGAAAGAATGGGGAGCAAAGAGAGGGGAAGGATCGGCATAGGACCGCGAGGCGGAATCGAACTCGGGTCGCCGTGAACACCAGAGTGCATGTGTCGACGCACTAACCACTACACCACTGGCGCCGACAGAAAACTTCTTAAACGCTGAACATATTGAGCAATTTGCTGTGATAATAAATGTTTTGATTTTACAAATATTATTTTATTCAGTGCTTGTGCTGGACACAAATTAATAGAACAAAACATTCAGTCATATTTAAAAATGCAACACTCAAACATATAAGATACTGGAAATTAGAAACCATCAGATGTGTTTTCTATAACAAACTCGGTAAAACACAGTAAATGACTTGTTTTGACTGGGCTGTTCATTGATAGTGCTCTCACACAGAGGAAGCCACTCCACATAATTCAACCCAACATTTCATTATCAACAAGCAATGAACTGCATGAGTGTGTGTGCATGTGTGTGTGCTTATGTGTGTGATTAATGGTGTTTCTGTGCTGAATGACTGCAGTGATTGGATGTTGGCTCGAGAGCAGTGTCTGCTTTCTTGATTTCCATCCAGCTCCTGAAAGTTCAGTACACGGATCTCTAGTCTGTTGGCTGGTTCTCTAAATAGCTTTCACCAGAGCTGATCAAACTCAGATATTAACGATGTGAGAAAACTGATGAAGCTTTAGAAATCATTTGACATTTGTTTTTGTCCTTGAGACACTCTTTTTATAATATAAACATGTAGTCGTCTAAGTGTAACTATACATTTATTTCTACTGCATAGCAATAGTATAATACAAGTGTTGTTGTGTTTTTGTATAAATCAGCAATTTTTTTATGTAAAACATTATTGAATATGATCAGAAACATTTCATGATTTAGCAGATGACGTGTGTGTGGTTCTGGTATTCATCTTGTTATGGGTGACTAAATTTGATCACAAGTTTAGCAATATCAGCCATATTTTTTCTTATGGGGACAATTTTTTCTTTGGTTCCCATGAGAAAAATGGCTCCTACACGATACAGAATGAAGTATACGTAAAAGTGTAGAATGTTTTATATGAGGGTAAGGAGACAAAATATATTCAGCCTCCACAGTATAAAACTGGGGAAGTCCCCATAAACCATGCAAACCCAATGCGTGTGTGAGTGCATGCGTATGTGTGTGCGCACATTTTAATTTATGTATTTTGACAATTGCCAATATCAGAATTTGAATGAACGGAATAATTAAATATGGAATGTTTCAACAAAACAGCTTCAAACAAACTGCATTACACTCATAAAAATAAATGAACTCTATTTTGTAAACAGGTTACATACATTTTTATCCACAAAATTGTAATTTGGATGAAATTTATGGTATTAAGTAAGTTTCATGGATCATGTTAGGTCCAGAAATAGCCCATCACACACTCAGATGAATTCAAAATTGCTTGATTGGCATGACTGTAAATAATACAATATTGTCAACGCTTGAAAATTTGTGGATAAATATATAAATATAATAACAATTAAAAACATAGAATAGAAACAATATCATAACAATTTACACTTAAATAAACAATGTAACAAATAAGAACATGTAGACATTTCAAAGCACAGTGTTTAACATATAAACACACACTAAAGGTCCTTGCACACCGAGACGTTTTTTGCTCACGTTTTCTGTCGACGCTTCGTGACTAAATAAAGGGCATCAATGTGATCATGCACACCAACGCGCAAAACGGCAGGCGCAAAAGCATAATTTAAAAAAAACGCCTCATGCTGCTTTTTTTTTTTCTTCTCCACCAATCAGATTGGCACTTTTGTTCATGTGCACGGAGCTGCTGAAGTTACAGTAAACAGCACTTGGAGGCGCTCAAGCACAACACTGTCAATGCGAGCACACATTGAAAAAGATGACCAGAGGCTATATGAACCTGGAGCTGCTTATTGCCGTGGTGAACAATAATCATTTCTTCATCGCTAGAGCTGGAGCTGCTACTTGAACCATCCATAACAACAAGCGTGTCAACTTTGTCTTCTTCTTCAGTGTTACAAGCAGGTGTCAGAAGCTTTAAGTTGTGTAGCGCCATCTAACGTCAAGGAGTGATTTTGCATACTCTTCTGCTCGACGCCTGTGAAAATCGCTTGGGTTTGAATCCGGAAAAACGTCTTGGAAAAACGCTGACGATAAACGCAAACGAAAAGCGTCCGAGCCTTAAGGCCCTTTTTACACTAATACGTTTTAGTTCTAAGTTTTGCTACAGTTACGCCTTCCGTTCACACTACCCCAGATTTTTCGAGCCCCGAACATGGAGCATTTTGAAAACACAGGCATGGCTGCTGACATTCGCCTATCTAATTGGGGCTTTTTCTCAATATTAAGTGCACAAATTCCAGTCTTGCACCCTTTCTTTGTAAGTTCAGACTTCGCAAGTTTGATATGGTAAATAAAATCCCGAGGACACATCAGGTAAATCTTCAAAGGGAACAGTGTAATTTATAACATCATTCGCATCACTCTGGCTACGCTGTTTCACTATCTAAACAATAAAATGGAACTGCATATTTTCATTTTGATTTTAACTTAACAGACACCAAAAGGAGGGTTAAAACAATCTTCCAAGCTGTTTAAAATAATTCCACTCTGCTCACAACAATTCTTTCGTAAATGCTTAAGTGCTTTAGGAATAAATAAAAACATAGAAATACAAAAATCTAGTCCCCATGAGAGGTGAGCAAGAAAGAAATTCTCTGCTACCAGCAAGGTTTGCCATTCAACAGCTCCGTGAAGAGCTGGACTTGAGTGAGTCAAAGAGTCTGATCTGAAACTCAGAGGCACAGCAATGGGAGAGCTGAGCTTTGAGGAGGTTTATAGCTTTCCAAGCTGCAAATAGCCTGATAAAATCAGCTGTAAATTACACATTACACCAAACACTGCTTGAAGACACTGCGAGGATAGCACAAGCTCACGCCTGTTAGCAACTGTTTTATTATAGTGGCTAATTAGTGTGAAATTTTATAATCTTGTGCATTTTCATGAGATTTGCTTTTGATGGTTATGTTTATGGATGGGCCTTTTTCTAAGTATTGTTTTTTTTTTCTATGAATACAATTGAACAAATAATAATAATAATAATAATAATAAATCTTCAGGCAACGCAGCGGCGCAGTAGGTAGTGCTGTTGCCTCACAGCAAGAACATCGCTGGGTCGCAGGTTCGAACCTCGGCTGGGCTGGGTCAGTTGGCGTTTCTGTGTGGAGTTTGCATGTTCTCCCTGCGTTCGCGTGGGTTTCCTCCGGGTGCTCCGGTTTCCCCCACAGTCCCCCACCGGTTTCCCCCACACGGTTTCCCCCTTGCAGTGTCTTCCCCCACAGGTTTCCCACAAGACATGCAGTACAGGTGAATTGGGTAGGCTAAATTGTCCGTAATGTGTGTGTGTGGAAATTCCCAGAGATGGGTTGCGGCTGGAAGGGCATCCGCTGCGTAAAATCGTGCTGGATAAGTTGGTGGTTCATTCCACTGTGGCAACCCCGCAAGGGACAAAGCCGACAAGAAAATGAATGAATGAATAAATCTCCAAACATTCATCATTGTTCAGAAGATTTCACTACCTTATATATTATGACAAAAAGTTGGGAATATAGTTTTATTTATTTATTTATTTTATTTTATTTATTTTTTTCGTTTTTTATTATTATTATGAAAGATGTGTCTCACTAAGGTTGCATTTGTTTACATAAAACACAGTAAAACTGTACTGTTACAATATTAAAACATTTGTTCCAGTGCTTCTCAAACTTTTTTCAGCACCTCAGAAAAAAACGAAAACTCTCCAAGTACCACCATAATGACAAGACAGATTAATTCCTATAATTAAGAATATATATTTTATTGCCAGCCACTTTAAACATTATAAATAATTTGAACATTAACACTGTGCCGTGCTTATAGGTAAAAAAGCAAATAAACAAACAAAATTAAAAAGTCAACACTTAAAATGTGTTTCGTTCATTCATTCATTTTCTTTTCGGCTTATTCCCTTTATTAATCAGGGGTCATCACAGCACATGCCCTTCCAGCTGCAACCCATCACTGGGAAACACCCATACACTCTCATTAACACACATACACTATGGACAATTTAGCTTGCCCTATTCACCTATAGCACATGTCTTTGGACTGTGGGGGACACCGGAGCACCCGGAGGAAACCCACGCGAACATGGGGAGAACATGCAAACTTTACACAGAAATGTCAACTGACCCAGCAGGGGCTCGAACCAGCGACCTTATTGCTGTGAGGCGATCATGCTACCCACTGTGAGGTCCTTAAAATGTGCATTTAAAAGTTAATTAAAAATGGTAGGCAACTGTTCTTACAGTAAAAAGAAAAGTGCTGTACTTAAATGTGAAGTATTAACAAATAGTATCCTATTTATCTAAACCTGGAAATGTTGCTTGGACCTCAAAGACATAAGCTATATGTCATATTCATATATAAACCAGTTTTATAAATTGTATAATATGTTATCATTTTATAATAAATTTTGAAATATGTTGCATGTACACATGACATATTTGTATATCTTTGAAATCTAAACAATAACTTGTATTTTAAATGGTTTGGAATTACGTAAGTAAAATAAAAATTAGATTTGCTTACTACTGTATGTGTCCTTTTTAGTACATTTGTCAGAAAAGTGAGTGATTACATGCATAAATACATTGCTTGACCAATTCATACGTGATTTATTCATTCATACGTGTGGCATTTCCATGGTTTGAGATCTCATCTTAAGACCATGAAGTTTGTGTTGACCACATACAAAGACTAACTTTAATCAGGCTATATTCTAGCTCCAGGCTTTAAGCATGGCACATTTGCATGAGTCTGTGTTCTGTGTCCCGCGACATTTGAATCACATCCAGATAAAATAGCCTAAATCTGAGATAACAAATTAATCGAAAGCCACGCTGCTTTAGATAACAAATAACTGTATATATCGAAAACGCATTATTTTAAACACATTTGTTATCATTATTTTACCAATGATGCAGCATGCAGTAACCGAAGTGCCAACACAACAGCACTGGTCTGCAAAAGCGCATCTCTTATCGCGTATCTTCTTCGTAAGTGCTGCGCCTTTCTCTGGCTCTGCGCCAAAGCGGGTTGATTTTTAGCATCTGATAACGTGATGAACTAAAGTAAACATTCTAAGCACACAGATGTGATCCTACACTTCAGGGAACACCCGGTGCTGATCACGTCAGTGTAATCATTCCAGTCAAAGGGTTAAAAGTGTAAAAAAAAAACAAATTCTTTCATTATTCAGTATTCACTAGAAGGAAGCCTGCGTACCACTAGTGGTATGCATACCACAGTTTGAGAACCACTGATTTATTCTGATGACAATTTGTAAACGTCATTACTTCAATCTTTGGTTTTGTAACATCTTTTAGAAATAATTAATTCATTTTATTGGTTGTTTTTTTAATCAATCAATCAATCAATCAATCAATCAATCAAAAGAAAGAAAACATTTGGTTTAAAAGAAAAACAATATTTGATATAAAAGTGTGACATGTTTTACTGTCTCGCTACCACTAACATATTTTTAACTGCATGTTGGATAAATTGTTTATAAATACTAGTAATATCTGTACACTGTAAAACCCGAAAACTTAAGGTAACTCAAACCTTTTGAGGAAAACAATTGCAATAAACCATTTAACCCTCTACTGCACATATTTTGATGGTACATGACAAATATGATTCCACATAATTTGTTTTTTTTTTTGGGGAACGTTTTATTGTAAAAGTAATTTTTGCTTTGACCCCCCACCCCAACCCCAAAATATTTTTTTGTTGTCTTGAGGCAACGTTATGCAACAATGGTTAAAATCACATAGAAAATTCTTCACATATTATATATCAAATATCATGAGACAATGATCAGAGAGCAATAATAATTCATAAATCTTATTAAAATTGTCACAAAATCATTAAGTAAATAGGTAAGAACACATGAAACATACACATACAGTTAAATTCAGAATTATTAGCCCTCTTTTAAATTAGTTTTTTTCTTTTTTAAATATTTCCCAAATTATGTATAACAGAGCAAGGAAATTTTCACAGTATGTCTGATAATATTTTTTTTTTTTATTATTTATTAAAGTCTTATTTAATTCAGCTAGAATAAAAGCAGAATAAACAGAATAAAAACATTTTAAGGTCAACATTATAAGCCCATTTAAGCTATATATATATATATATATATATATATATATATATATATATATATATATATATATATATATATATATATATATATATATATATATATATATATATATATATATATATATTGTTATATATATTTTTGTTGTTGTTGTCTACAGAACAAACCATCGTTATACAATAACTTGCCTAATTACCCTAACCTGCCTAGTTAACCTAATTAACCTAGTTAAGCCTTTAAATGTCACTTTAAGCTGTATAGAAGTGTCTTGAAAGATATCTAGTCATATATTATTTACTGTCAATATGGCAAAGATAAAATAAATCAGTTATTAAGGGGGGGCTAATAATTCAGGGGGGCTAATAATAGACTTCAACTGTATATATATAATTAATTAATTAATTAACCTCATTTAAAGTAACATGAACTGTACAAAAAAAAAAAAAAAAACGTGCGTGTATTTATGAAGTTGTAGAGAAGCCTTTTATCAGGTTTTATACATTTTTTTATTTTTTGTTCAGAACCACATGTTCAGAAATGACATTTTTCTTTTCAATGCCTTAGGGCAACGTTGTGTGATAAGTGGTATGTTTCATAATGTGTTTACTGACATTGCATGTGGCCATTTTCACATATTATCATTATTACATATTGCCTTATTATTAATTTAATTGTAGTTTTTTAACACGTTTTGAAAGAAAAAAAACATGTTCTGTGCAAATAAAGAGCAGGATCCAAGAGTTAGGCACATCCCATCTAGAGTGAGGACAGTAAGATAGACTGCAGTAACAGTGAGTTGAACAAGGTTTGAGCAGATAAGAAAAAAATATCTTCAGAAGTTCAAAAAGTAGCACTGATATAATTTAAGTGATTGGTTTATACTGCAGGCAGCACACAAAATAGGGGTCAAATATTAAGTTGAAATTATTCTAGTATTTTCACCCACACTGGAAACTTACCTTTCTTGTTTTTGTTTTATATGCACTCTAGAAACAATTGAGCATGAAGACAAACACAGAGATGCAGAATTATGTCTGAAGACAGAGTGATGTGTAAAAAGTGTAAGGTACACCTGTTTCACAGCAGAGAGGAACTGCTTTTTTAAGTTTTACACAATGAAATTTAGTTAAATGACTTCATGGTTCAAAACCTCCTGTATCAAACCAATATATATATATAAGTCATTTAACTAAATTTCATTCTGTGTAAAACTTAAAAAAGCAGTTCCTCTCTGCTGTGAAACAGGTGTACCTTACACTTTTTACACATCACTCTGTCTTCAGACATAATTCTGCATCTCTGTGTTTGTCTTCATGCTCAATTGTTTCTAGAGTGCATATAAAACAAAAACAAGAAAGGTAAGTTTCCAGTGTGGGTGAAAATACTAGAATAATTTCAACTTAATATTTGACCCCTATTTTGTGTGCTGCCTGCAGTATAAACCAATCACTTAAATTATATCAGTGCTACTTTTTGAAGATATTTTTTTCTCTTCTGCTCAAACCTTGTTCAACTCACTGTTACTGCAGTCTATCTTACTGTCCTCACTCTAGATGGGATGTGCCTAACTCTTGGATCCTGCTCTTTATTTGCACAGAACATGTTTTTTTTCTGTCAAAACGTGTTAAAAAACTACAATTAAATTAATAATAAGGCAATATGTAATAATGATAATATGTGAAAATGGCCACATGCAATGTCAGTAAACACATTATGAAACATACCACTTATCACACAACGTTGCCCTAAGGCATTGAAAAGAAAAATGTCATTTCTGAACATGTGGTTCTGAACAAAAAATAAAAAAATGTATAAAACCTGATAAAAGGCTTCTCTACAACTTCATAAATACACGCACATTTTTTTTTGTACAGTTCATGTTACTTTAAATGAGGTTAATTAAGCAAATAATCTCACACTATGTGCTCCTGTCACCATGAGTTAGAAAATGAAGTCCTGCCTTCAGACAGTGCTTGATAGTGACTCCCACACCTTATTGGATGTTTTATTGATACCTTTTCTAACATTTTAATTGGTTGCAATCATTTTAAGAAATATTTGCTGAGCATGAGCCTTAAGAAAACTTTCTGTTGCCCAAGCACTATGCTGTAGAGGGTTAAGTTTAAAAACGAATCCTAATGAGTACTGTGAACTTAATCTATTTGAGTAAACAAAGCAATTTTAGCACAGTAAAACCCAATAAATGAAGAGAACTCAAACCAACTTAGTAGTGTAAAAGCCAATATGTTAAGGCAACTCAAACCGTTTGAGGAAACCGATTGCTACAAACCATTTGAGTAAAAAAAAAAGTGTCCAAACCCGGTCCTGGACGGCCGGTGTCCGGCAAAATTTAGTTCCAACCCCAATTAAACCCACCTGAACCAGCTAATCAAGCTCTTTCTAGATATACTAGAAACTTCCAGTCAGGTGTGTTGAAGGATGTTGGAACTAAACTATGAAGGACACCGGCCCTCCAGGGCTGAGTTTGGACACCCCTGATCTACAGTATATGGCCCAAAGCCTGGGGTGTATTTACTTTCTCACAGCACCCTATTTTATTTTATATTAAGAGTGGGGGGATTCCATTATCCATTACATTTATATGTAAACTCTAATAGTTAATACTAAAGTAGACCTCAAGGACATTTAGTTCTCCTAGAGCAAACAAAACTCATCCTCAAGCACAGCGTTGTCAGTCTGCTATTGAATGTTGTGCTCTTCTGCAGGTGTTAGTCTCTGGGAACAGAAGAAACGTGGTCCTGCAACCTCTTCTCTCAGACACAAAATACAAGATCACAGTGACCCCTGTTTATGCAGATGAGGAGTCCAGCCAGCTGTCCATGTCCTCAACTGGCACAACACGTGAGTTTATAAAGATTAAACACATTATCAAAGCAATTTAAGAGAACACACTGCAGGCAAAAATGCGCCTGTCAATTTTAGGATTTTTTTTGTTTGTAGTGTTTTTTAGTGAAATGGAACAAAAACATCCAAAATGTACATTTAAGTGTTTATTTTGTTGCACTTTATACATTTGTGTTTGTTGATTTGGTTACAATGCATATTTTAAAGGCTTTTTTATTGGTCTTTTTTTTCCAGCATTGAGCTATACATCTCAGCAATATAAATGAATAGCAAATCTTAAGAGCTTACAAAATTTTAATGTGATAACTTGTCCTATTTATATTTATATTCGTAAAGCAATTTTTTTGCATATTATTTTTTTTTTACAGAGGAGTATGATCATACTTATTTATACATTAAATTAATTGAATTCACTGATTTATTTTATTTGCATTTTTAATTTGTTTATTTATTTTATTCTATTTAATTTTTATTGATTAATTTGTTTGTTTATTTTTTCATTCAAGTTCATTTCAGTTTTACTATTTATTTTTATTTTATGATATTTTATTCTTTAATTTGTTTGTTTATTTATTTATTCATTTGTTTTATTTTATTTTAATTAATTAGTTTTATTTAATTTAATTTTTCATTGATTAATTTGTTTGTTTATTTATTTATTTATTTATTCGTTCATTAATTTTTTACTATTTATTTTATTTACTATTTATTTTTATTTAATATTATTGTTAAATTTGTTTATTTATTTATTTTAGTTTTTTATTGATTAATTTGTTTGTTTATTTATACACTCATTTGTTTTATTTTATTGTAATTAATGTGTTTTATTTAATTTAATAAAAAATTGTACTGATTAATTTGTTTATTTTTTATTCATTTATTTTTACTATTTATTTTATTTACTATTTATTTTTATTTATTTTTTTGTTTAATTTGTTGATTTATTTAATTTATTAATTTGTTTGTTTAGTTATTCATTTCTTTTTTTTTTACAATTTTATTTTATTTTATTTTATTTTATTTTATTTTATTAAGTGATAAAAGGGATCCCAAATCCCCTCTGTAAAAAAAAAAAGGTTGTATCTAAACCGTCAAAAAAGTTTTGAACCTGACTTTGTTCCAATGTTTTGCTCTAGAATGTATGCTAATTAGTATATATACATATAATACATATTTAATAATAAAAGCCAAATGTGCATATCTAAAAAATAAATAAGCATGTAATACAAACAAAGTTTACATTTTCATTAATTTGTAATATAATCAATCAAACTGGGGAACTTTTCACCTGCAATGTGTTGCCTTAAAATAGACAGTTATGCTAATTACATACCCCTGTGGCATAATTACACAGTATTGATTTTGAGTTGGTTTTCAGCTCCATTTGCTTTGCTTTAGGACACATGAAATTAACACTTCATTAGCACAAAAATGATTGCAAATATTAAAGATGTCAACAAATCAAATGTGCTAAATGTTTAGCATGTTCTTATGCAGCATTCGAGATATTTAGCCTCCAGTTCACGCAGAATGACCTTGGTTGAATTCCCAGGCTGAAATAATGAATATTTAATACTGTTTTATTTAATCAAGTTAAAAAATGCAACCCTATGCCAGTCAGTGTGTTAACAGGAGCGTGATCTCATTTACTTCCATGCTATTTAGTGATTTCACTGAGATAATTCATTTAACCTCAAAGCAGTTATCAACGTGGCATTTTTAAGGCAGGTTCTGAGTCTTTTGAGTTTATGTTAAGGTTACAGTTAAGAAACCATCAAAATGATGCATTTATATATTTATTTTCAAGCATACCTGGTTATAGTTTGTTACCTATTTATAGTTGCCACTTTGCTCATAAAAGTTGCTCACCACTCAATGCAGGCATCATAAACACAACTACAGTCATGATAGGGACAATGATCGTGATCAGTCATGATAGTAACAATCTTTAAAAGGGAGAAATTCTTGAAATTTAACTTTTTGACTCCTTTAAACAGTTTCTAGGCTTTTTTATGAATTCTCGACTGATGAAAATACCCTCACATTGTCATGCTCAATTTTAATCAAGCACACAACATTGATTTGGATGTTCAGTAAGTTATGTCATAAAACATACACAATAAAAGCCATGTTTCTTCAAGTTTGGTTCTATAAATAACAGTGCTAATTAATTTATCTGCTATAATCACCAGCTAGAATGCACATAAGCTCCTAAAATCCATTAAATTCATTAACTCTACCATACATCCGGACTTCACCTCCCATAACCAATTGCACTGATTATCATTTCATCTGTTTCACATTACTCAGACTATTTAAATAGAGAAAACACAGTAGTGATGTGGGAAACAAGGCTTTTAAAAATTTCAAAACAATTTCAACTTTGAAACAATTTACTTACTTAGATTTTTTTAATCTTGTTTCTAGTCCAAATATCTAAAATCTCTTAAATCAACAAGCATTTTCTAGACAAGCAAGAAATGTCATTGTCATTCATTTAGATGTTATGGTGTTACATAAAGGGGAGAACAATTGCATTTTCAAACATTTTGAAACAGCTATGATGTAACAAAGCCTATTTACTGAATTCATATGTCCTTGCCAATATTTTTTGCTCCAAACTACTGATTCAAAACAAAAGATTTGTAAAAGTTTTAAAGCTTCTTGAAGCAGTGCTTTCAAAGCAGCAGTCATCAACACACAGTCTTATATTTGTTGTAGCAGACATTTTCTGAGATTGTTTGCTGCCTGCCCTGACCCTTACCTGATTATTAGATCACTCTTGTGGATTACCCTGGACATTGTTTGTTTGCTGGTGCTTTGAGCCTGCCTGTTTTGACTATCCTTTTAATTAATGAAGCTGTGTTCGGATCCTCATATCCATTGTCACTGTTTAGATACAAAAACCTCTAAATACCGTCTGAAATTTTCCTTTAAAAGCATTTTTATCAGGCTCCTGTGTATATGTTCAGTAATATCAATTCAATTCAATTCATCTTTATTTGTATAGCGCTTATACAATGTAGATTGTGTCAAAGCAGCTTCACATGGAAGATTATAGTAAATTGAAACAGTGACTACGTTTACATGGACATCAGTAATCGAATTATTTGCTTTAATCTAATTAAGAGAATAATATGATTAAGGTGTTTACATGAGTTGCTTTTTGAGTGTTACTTTCATGATCGCGTTTTACATGTTACAGCACATAATTCGATTAACGTCATTGCGTCACCGCGCTATGCGCATTTCCTCTGGAGTTTCATGTAATATCGGGTGTTTCATTTTTAATTTGTCGACTTTAACTGCAGTTTGGCACTTTTACTTTCATTCACGAATATGTCATGCAAGCCCATCGTGACAAACGAGATATTGGATGCAACTATGAACTCCTGGAAGAGTTGTTTTAATGTAAGTTCATACCTCATGCTGAATGGAAGAAAAAAAAAACTCCGCATTTCACGATGCAGTTGTCTGTGGTCTGCACTGACTCGGTAGGTGCAAAGTGTCAATCAGCCGTGCGTGTGTGTCTGGGTGTGTGTGTGTGTGTGTGTGGACTACCCTGTTGCAAAAAGCGGCTTAAAGTCCTACATGAGGGTAATAGTTCGATTAAGGTGTTTACATGTCTGTACTGCACTTTAATAATGCGACTAAGATCGGCATACTCCACATGTCTTAATTCGATTTTTCTTTAGTTCGATTATGACCTTAATCTGATTAAATTAATCACAAATCGCTGTTTACATGGTAGACTCTTAATCAGAGTATTGTCTTAATCGCGTTAAAATCGAATTATTGGTGTCCATGTAAACGTAGTCATTGTCAGTTCAGTTTTCAGAGATTAAGTTCAGTTCAGTTTAGCTCAGTTCAGTGTGGTTTAATAATCGCTACTGAGAGTCCAAACACTGATTAGCAAATCCATCGATGCGCAGCTCTACAGATCCCGAACCATGCAAGCCAGTGGCGACAGTGGCGAGGAAAAAACTTCACCAATTGGCGAAAGCAAAGATTTAAAAAACCTCGAGAGAAACCAGGCTCAGTTGGGCACGACCATTTCTCCTATGGCCAAACGTCTTGTGCAGAGCTGCAGTCTAGGTGCAGAAAGCTGGACCTCAGCGAAGACTCGTCTGTCCTTGGAGCGTCACAGGAGTCAATATCACTTTTATGTCAAACAATAAGTCATTCTTATTGTCAAGTGAAATATCTCAACATAAACAAAGGAGGCTAAGAAAAATTGAAATTGAAATTTCACACGGCACTTGGAGGTTTTTACATCTGAACTCTTTATATTCATTTACAGTGGCTGTATCTAACATTAACTTTCAGTTAAAAGTAAAAAGTTGTTTAGGATGCCTAAAGCTTAAGCTAAATTCACATTGGGTTGCCAACTTCTGAATTCAGCTTGGATTGAGAACAAGAATTACTCCTGCAGGCAAACATTTTTTATATGGCAACAAAACAAAAAGCATATTTCAGTCAAACCACACCAGAGTTCACTAATAGCTATTTTTTTAAGTCTCAGTTCACTGGATTGGTGCACACTAGGGTTTTGATACTAGCATTCACACTATTCTCCACTAACAGAGCAATGGCACACGAGTTCATTTTAATCAAACAAACTTTGCCAAGTGTGAAAACACTCTTAATTTAAGAGGGGTTTATGCCACCTCCCCACCCTCTTTATTTGGAAATCTGCATTGTACACTGAAAAAAAAAATTATTATAAAAATTAATTGGATTTACTACATTTTTTAACGCAAGTGGCTGCGAACAATTTACTGCATATGGGTTGAATTTAAACAAAGTTGAACATTACTAAATTTAATTTGTTTGCTTAAATTTAGCTTATATAAATAGTTTGCAACCACTTATGTAAATAAAATGTAATGAATCCAATCAATTGTTTTTTTTTTTTTTTTTAGTATTATTGTCCAATGCTACCTAATTTCCTGTTTGTCTTGGAAACCATGCATATGAAGATATTTTTTATATCAAATATAGCACTTAAAAATGAAAAAAAAAATGTTCTTACAGCACATAGATGCAGTTTATCATCATTGCATTTTGGAGTCGTATCATCAGTCTTGCAGTCTTTAGCTAAATGAATAATATTGATTTTACGCATTAATAAGCATAATAAATGATATCCGTTCCAGCTCTGGTGTTCTCACACTAATGAACTGATCAAACAGATCAGCCCGCTTTCCTCTGATGGGATTGATTATCTTCAGCTTCCTCTCAGTGATCACCTTCAAATCACAGCCCATTGTCTGATTAGAGATGCTAATGTCACCTCATGCTGAACTCCAGAACAGAGCCTGATAGTTGCCTTGAAAAACCTTTGGCCTTCTTTCTGATTGAGTTTGGGGTTGAATTAATTATGAGCAGGGTGATATCCTCTGTTCAGGAGTAATTAAGTGAAAATGTAGACTATTATAAGAGAATGTTATTTTCAATGTAATGTAATTTGTATTAAGAATGTAATTGTTCTTAGCTGTTGAATCATCAACAAACATTGAAGTAACAGTTGCTGAAATGTAGCTTTACAATCACAGGAATAAACTGCATTTTAGTTTTTTATTAACATTATTTTAATATTCCAATAATATTTAACAGTTTTTGTTAATTACACTACTTTTGATCAAATTGGTGCAATCTTGGTGAGTCTTTCAAATAATTACTGGTGAACATTTTTTTTATTTTTTAAATAGTTCAATGTATTCATTTAATTTTGATCATGTATTATTATTTTATTCTAATTTTTTAAAACCCAAAGATGTGGATGCAGTGGTGGAACGAGTACTGAAAAATGATACTTAACTGAAAGTACCATTACTTGCCTAAAAATGTAGTGCAAGTTGAGTAAAAGTATCTGTTGTAAATATTACTCAAAGTATGAGTAAAAAGTAGCCCTTTTAAAAGTACTCAAGAGTAGTGAGTATTAGGCTGTGAAAAGCTGATGCATTTACATGTAGTTTGTGGATGTGTGTAAACCTAACATTCTGTAGTGCATGTAGTTATTGCCCAGCAGGCGCACAACATCATAAGACGTTAGATTTAGGTCGTGTTGGAAAGTGACCAAAATCCAACGTCAAGCTAACATGTTAAACCAATGTCATATTGACGTCAAATACTGACATTTATTCGTCAGGTATGGCAACCAAAAGCCAACGTCTGATAGACGACATAGTGGTAACGTCCACTCAACGTCAAGCTGTAACATCCTTAGACGTTGATATTTGGTTGATTTTAGGTTGGACATTGGTGTCGGCCTGACAATGGGCTCTGGCGTCAACCCGATTTTCATTTCCAACCAAAATGCAACATCCCAACGACATTGGGGTACAATGTAATTCTGACATCATGTTGACGTCTTGTGCCTGCTGAGTGTTTAAAGCCATTTCGGTCATCATACAGTAAACATCCGTCATCTTCTCATCAGTGACATGCATGTAAACAGTATCTTGGTCAATGCATGTAAAGATTTTAGACATCTTCTTGGACACTTTGCACAACAGTTTGCTGCAATTATAAATCACCCATGTCTTGAGGTAGTTTATTATGATGCAATTTATTTTCTATGTGTGATTTGATTGGACAGGAATTACAGGACTGATTTTTCTAATCCCCATAGACAGGAAAAAAATTATGTAGTGACTGCAGTTTAAAGGAAAGTAGTAGAGTAAAAGTACAGATACTGCACTGAAAATGTACTCAAAGCAAAGTAAAAGTACACATTTTTAAAACTACTTAATAAATTACAAATCCTGAGAAAAACTACCCAGTTACAGTAATTTGAGCATTTGTAATTTGGTACTTTACATCACTGTGTGGATGTTAAGTTTTGCGATTCCACCCGCAAGTGCTGAATTATTATGAGTTTCAGCTGACCAGTAATTTGCAAGAAATGACCTCATTGGAAATGCTAATCCCTGTCTTTTCTTTTCTGATTGGTTAGTGCCACTTTCTGGCCCCAGTAACCTCAGGGTGTCTGATGAATGGTACAATCGCTTCCGCATCACCTGGGACAGTCCTCAATTCCCCACCATGGGTTACAGAGTCATCTATCAGCCCATCTCTGGTATGTACACTCACAGACACAAACAGAGAGAGACACGCAAGCACATATTTTAAAAGGCTCCTTGTTTATGACTCGCTGTTTTATTATAGTTGGTGTGCAATGTTACTAGGCATAAGCTATATATGAATTTACACTGTTCAAAGCTCAATGTAGAGGGAGATACTATCATGTACATAAGTCACTTTTAAAGTCCTATAACAAGTCGGCGGCAATAGCCTAGTGGTTATGTCTGCCGATATAAAACACTGAGCTGCTCGTGGCGACCTGTCCGTTATCTATAGTTGAAAAACCGCTAAAAACACATCAAACAACAAACAGCTTTTAGGGAGTACATTTTGTGTGAAACCTGGCCCCAGGCAACGTGTACTTGATGGGTAGCTAAACAGAACACACTGGGCTCACTGGCCAATCAGAGTGGAATGTGTATGTCCGAGGGAGGGGCTTCAAAGAACCAGGAAGTCAGATCATTTTAGGCAAACAAACAAGGGTGTAAAGTAAATAAAAATATGTGAAATATAGTGTTTTTTGTTTTGTTAATTTTTTTAAAGAGCCCCTATTATGCATTAAAAAAAGGTCATATTTTGGTTTTGGGGGTCTCCAACAACACTTTCATTGTCTTATAATATGAATTTATTTTTACCTAATTATCCCAACGACTCCCATATGAATCATTCAGTGATTCATTTGTTCCCAAACCCCTCCTTAGCATGATGCTAATCTGCGCCGATCAGTCCGATGACTGAGTCTATTGCGATTGGTCAACTGCATTCAGTGTGAGATGGAGAGAAATGCCCACCACGGCATATCAACATTGTTGAAGTAGTCAAAGTGCAGAATGTATGTGTGAACCCAATGCAGAAGTGCATTAAATCAATGCAGCTTAACACCAGGATATTGCTCTATTTTTAACTATATCACACATTCAGTATTAAAGAGCCCCTATTATGGGTTTTTGAAAATGACCTTCCATGTAGTGTGTAATACAGCTCTAAGTGAAGTGAAATATCTAACTAAAGCTTAAATCTGAAAGTGGACAGTTTTTAAAACTATTGATTCATCTAAAAAAGAGTCGACTCATAGTGGTTTGAATGAATCATCTTGATAACGAGTCTTTAGCCGTTTCGGTGTGACGTGGATACGAAACATAATTGTTGCGCCTGCAAATTTAAACCTGCAGCCCTGCCCACTAACACAGCAGCAAAGACAAACAAATCCTGAAGTCATGAGTAGGGCCAGACGGAATCTGCGGACGTTTTTTGCAATTTCTGTGGAGAATTTTGGTAAAAATCGGCGGATTTCTGCGGAATTATTTTGGGAAGTCTCATAACTAAAACCTTAATATGTGAAATATGTGTAATTTAAAAACTGAATAAATTCAGATTTACACACATTTACTCACGTTAATAAACAGAATTAATGATGGGCTAAAAATCTGCGGAAATCTGCGGAAATCTGCGGAATTCTGCGGAAAATCTGCAGAATTCTGCGCACGCAGATTCCGTGTGGGCCTAGTTATGAGTCATGAAGCCGCTGTGCTTACCTTGATATTATTGGAAATGTGAGGGAAAGGAGTGGTTCAGAAATCTGCACGCTTACAATGGTCCATCTATCAGTACACAGCTCATGGATTAGTTTCTTCCTCCGTCTTGTAATGGACAGACAATACACCAGGGGTGCGGGCAAAATAAGGACAGTTTATTAGGTACACAATCAAACAAAGGGAGGCTGCTGCACGCTGCGCTTCGGGCTGGTGCGTGTATGGAAAAAGCTTCATAATTCCAGACATACATGAGTTAGGTAATTTTGTCAAATAACAAAAACTCTTCCGATTCTCAAGTCAGTTATAGACTGGTAGGATAAATGATTAGCAGCTAGTTTGAAAGGGCATTAACTGTAGGTGGAGATACTTCTTCCCGTCTGCCGCTTTGAACATTGACAGTTCTTCCATCTGCAGTCTGAGATTCGGCTGTAAACAGAAGCTCTAATGTGGCCACAGCACACAGGAGGAAAGAAAATACCACTCTCCTCTGTTTTCCACTGAAGTCCTGCCCAATAAACTCCTTTATTCCATTATATGAGCTTAAACTCCCTTCTGCGGTGGAGAGAAATGGCTTCTCCACCTACATTTAATGCCCTTTCAAACTGCTCCCAACAGCTGCTAATAATTCATCCCACCGCTGGTCATTTCTACTGTCCAGAGCTCATTTTCCGTGCGTCTGCGTGTGTTTTGTTGAAGGGGAAGGTTCACTTGTTCTCATTTCGGTTCAGATCCAGTTTTCTCAGTTTCTTTGTCAGAGTTTTGGTGTGATTATAAAGTGTGTTTCTGTGAGGTCCTATCATCTATTTCACCCATTGCCTTTTTTTTTTTTAGCTCAGTCTGGAATTTTGAATTACAGAACTGTCACATATTTGGCCCTGATCCACAAACCAAATCAAAATCCAATATATGGAAATATATGCAAATTACATATATGACATACAGTTGAAGTCAACATTATTGGCCCTCTTCTATTAGTCCTATTTTTTTTTTCAGAGCAATGACATTTTCACAATATTTCCTATGATTTTTTTTTTTCTTCTGGAGAAAGCCTTATTTTTTTATTTCAGCTAGAATAAAAGAATAATAATAAAAAAAAAAATAAATAAATAAAAATTGCGGCTGGAAGGGCATCCGCTGCGTAAAATCGTGCTGGATAAGTTGGCGGTTTATTCCGCTGTGGCGACCCCGCAAGGGACAAAGCCGACAAGAAAATGAATGAATGAATGAATGAAAAAATAAAAAAATAAAATAATAATAATAAAAAAATACCAGTGCTACCAAGTAGAAGGTTCATTTCAAGCCCTGCATTAGACAAAAGCTATTTATTTATTTATTTATTTATTTATTTATAATAATAATAATAATTCCTTACATTTATATAGCGCTTTTTCTAGACACTCAAAGCGCTTTACATATTGGGGGGAATCTCCTCATCCACCACCAGTGTGCAGCATCCACCTGGATGACGCGACGGCAGCCATTTTGCGCCAGACCGCACACCACACACCAGCTGATTGGTGGAGAGGAGACAGAGTGATGAAGCCAATTATGATATGGGGAGGGTTCGGAGGCCATGATGGACAGAGGCCAGTGGGCAGATTTGGCCAGGATGCCGGGGTTAAACCCCTACTCTTTCTCGAAGGACATCCTGGAATTTTTAATGACCACAGAGAGTCAGGACCTCGGTTTAACGTCTCATCCGAAAGACGGCGCTCACTGAGCAGTATAGAGTCCCCGTCACTATACTAGGGCATTAGGACCCACACAGACCGCAGGTTGGGCGCCCCCTGCTGGCCTCACTAACACCACTTCCGGCAGCAACCTAGCTTTCCCATGTGGTCTCCCATCCAGGTACTGACCGGGCGCAGCCCTGCTTAGCTTCAGTGGGCGACCATGTGAGAGTTGCAGAGAGCTAGCTGCCGGCATATAGAACTCACTAATGTTAGAACTCACTAATGTTTAGAACACACTAATGTTAGAACTCACTAATGTTTAGAACACACTAATGTTAGAACTCACTAATGTTGAGAACGCACTAATATTTAGAACTCACTAATGTTTAAAACTCTCTAATGTTAGAACTCACTAATGTTTAGAACTCACTAATATTTAAAACTTACTAATGTTTAGAACTCACTAATGTTTAGAACAAACTAATGTTAGAACTCACTAATGTTGAGAACGCATTAATATTTAGAACTCACTAATGTTTAAAACTCTCTAATGTTAGAACTCACTAATGTTTAGAACTCACTAATATTTAAAACTTACTAATGTTTAGAACTCACTAATGTTTAGAACTCACTTATGTTAGAACTCACTGATGTTGGAGCTCACTAATGTTTAGAACTCACTAATGTTTAGAACTCAATCATGTTAGAACTAACTAATGTTTAGAACTCTCTAATGTTAGAACTCACTAATGTTTAGAACTCACGAATGTTAGAACTCACTAATGTTGAGAACTCACTAATATTTAGAACTCACTAATGTTAGAACTCACTAATGTTAGAACTAACTAATGTTTGGAACTCACTAATGTTAGAACTCACTAATGTTTAGAACTCACGAATGTTAGAACTCACTAATGTTGAGAACTCACTAATATTTAGAACTCACTAATGTTTAGAACTCATTAATGTTTAGAACTCACTGAGGAATATGTTAGAACTCACTAATGTTAGAACTCACTAATGTTAGAACCCACTAATGTTTAGAACTCACTAATATTTAGAATTTACTAATGTTTAGAACTCACTAATGTTTAGAACTCACTGATGTTAGAACTCACTAATGTTTAGAGCTCACTAATGTTTAGAACTCACTAATATTTAGAATTTACTAATGTTTAGAACTCACTAATGTTTGGAACTCACTAATGTTAGAACTAACTAATGTTTAGAACTTACTAATGTTAGAACTCACTAATCTTTAGAACTCACTAATGTTAGAACTCACTAATGTTGAGAACTGACTAATGTTTAGAACTCACAGAGGAAGATGTTAGAACTCACTAATGTTAGAACTCACTAATGTTAGAACTCACTAATGTTTAGAACTCTCTAATGTTAGAACTCACTAATGTTTAGAACTCACTAATATTTAGAACTTACTAATGTTTTGAAGTCACTAATGTTTAGAACTCACTGATGTTAGAACTCACTAATGTTTAGAGCTCACTAATGTTTAGAATTCACTAATATTTAGAATTTACTAATGTTTAGAACTCACTAATGTTTAGAACTCACTAATGTTAGAACTAACTAATGTTTGGAACCTACTAATGTTAGAACTCACTAATCTTTAGAACTCACTAATGTTGAGAACTGACTAATATTTAAAACTCACAGAGGAAGATGTTAGAACTCACTAATGTTAGAACTCACTAATGTTTAGAACTCTCTAATGTTAGAACTCACTAATGTTTAGAACTCACTAATATTTAGAACTTACTAATGTTTAGAACTTACTAATTTTTAGAAGTCACTAATGTTTAGAACTCACTGATGTTAGAACTCACTAATGTTTAGAACTCACTAACGTTTAGAACTGACTAATGTTTAGAACTCACAAAGGAATATGTTAGAACTCGATAATGTTAGAACTCACTAATGTTAGAACTCACTAACGTTTAGAACTCTCTAATATTAGAACTCACTAATGTTTAGAACTCACTAATATTTAGAACTTACTAATGTTTAGAAGTCACTAATGTTTAGAACTCACTAATGTTAGAACTCACTAATGTTAAGAACTCACTAATGTTTAGAACTCAATAATGTTAATACTAACTAATGTTTAGAACTCACTAATATTTATAACTCACTAATGTTAGAACTCACTAATGTTAGAACTAACTAATGTTTGGAACTCACTAATGTTTAGAACTCACTAATGTTTAGAACTCACTAATGTTAGAACTCACTAATGTTAGAACTCACTAATGTTAGAACTCACTAATGTTTGGAACTCACTAATGTTTGGAACTCACTAATGTTTAGAACTTACTAATGTTTGGAACTCACTAATGTTAAAACTAACTAATGTTTAGAACACACTAATGTTTAGAACTCACTAATGTTAGAACTCACTAATGTTAGAACTAACTAATGTTTCGAACTCACTAATGTTTAGAACACACTAATGTTAGAACTCACTAATGTTAAAATTCACCAATGTTAGAACTAACTAATGTTTGGAACTCACTAATGTTTAGAGCTCATTAATGTTTGGAACTTACTAATGTTCGAACTCACTAATGTTAGAACTAACTCATGTTTGGAACTCACTAATGTTTAGAACACACTAATCTTAGAACTCACTAATGTTAGAACTCACTAATGTTAGAACTAACTAATGTTTGGAACTCACTAATGTTTGGAACTCACTAATGTTTAGAACTCACTAATGTTAGAACTCACTAATGTTAGAACTTACTAATGTTAGAACTCACTAATGTTAGAACTCACTAATGTTAGAACTTACTAATGTTAGAACTCACTAATGTTAGAACTCACTAATGTTAGAACTCACTAATGTTAGAACTCACTAATGTTTGGAACTCACTAATGTTTAGAACTCACTAATGTTAGAACTCACTTATGTTTAGAACTCACTAATATTAGAACTCACTAATGTTAGAACTAACTATATTTTGGAACTCACTAATGTTTAGAACTCACTAATATTTATAACTCACTAATGTTTAGAACTCACTAATGTTAGAACTTACTAATGTTAAAACTCACTAATGTTTAGAACACACTAATGTCTTTACAAACATTTTCAACATCTTTTTAATCCAGTCTGTCTTCCCCACCTGTTTCAAAGCCACCACCATCATTCTGATCCAAAAAAGTCATCTCCCTCCTGCTTAACAACTACCATCCAATTGCACTAACTACCATCATCAAATATTGGATTTGTAATATACAATTTTACAGGAGGTTACTTTAAGGCTTTTTTTTTACCCACGCTTTTGTAAACGTGTGCCTCTGTTGCTTAACAACTTTCTGCTAACAAAAGCATAACTTTCTAATTGCAAAAAACATAACTTTACTTCAGATATGTCTTTCAAAACTATGTTTTTACTGTGATGAAAAAGCATTGCTCTTCTGCATGCCAGAAGATTGACGTATACTGCTTCTCGGACACAATTATAGGCTTTATTTAAAAAAAAAGATAGTATTTTTGAAGTAATGACTTATGAAAGATGATGACAGACATTCAAAGTTTATTTGGCTAACACTTTAGTTAAGGTCACAATTCACTGTATTAACAAATCCTTAACTAACACTACTTGCTTAATAAACTACTAATAAGTTATTTATTAATAGTTAGTAAAGTAGAAGTTGGGTTTAGGTTTTGGGTAGGATTAGGGATATAAAATAAGATCATACTTTATAACTACTACTGAACAGTTATCTTAAAAATAGGCAGGTAATAAGCCAGTAGTTAATAGCATGAATTGTGACCTAAACTAAAGTGTTAACAAATTATGCGACAAAACTTCAGTTCAGTACTAGCAAATTCTCACATTGCAAAACATGTTTGGTTTGTAAAATACTTGCTGGCGTCTGATAAAACACTATTAATCATTTTAAAGATAATTTAAAAACTCAGCAGGAGTATTTAAATCTTAGCTAAGAATGGGTTAAAAAAACAAATTTCTTTGTTTATTTCTGTGCAATTTTTTTTTCTGATTGTTTTAAGCTTTTGTCTCTGGTCCGCGCGCAGTGTCAGGTCGGGCTCTGGAGACATTTGTCGGAGATGATGTAAACACCCTGCTGATCCTCAATCTGCTGAGTGACACAGAGTACAGCGTTCAGGTCATCGCCTCCTACACCACCGGCTCCAGCCAACCCCTCACCGTCAAGGGCAAAACATGTGAGTCTTCACAGCACAATGATCCGGCACACACACAACAACATGCCTGCATCAACTTCTGTCAAAGCAGTGTGAGATCTGCGGCCTCTTCCTTTTCCATTTCTGCAGCATCACATCAGATTCACAGATGTAATTTGCCTACTGCGCGATCGTCCTCGCTAATACTGTTTCTTTATTTCCATGATAATAAACAACAGTGATAATATCGCTATGTAAGCAGACTAGCGAGGACTGGCCCTTTTGTCTGTTAATGAATCCTGAAGGCGCTCTTTGATAGGCAGCACATACCTCAGCTTTCAGACAGACGGCTCCAGTAATGACAGTCCTTTGCATATAAATTTGATATCACCAGATACATCGCAAAGTAATACCTGTTTTAGCGATTCTCATCAAAAAGCAAACAGATTATGTTTTCTGAGGCCATCCATCAGAGCGCTGCGTGTCACCGGCCCAATATCAGTCAGCACTGTCTTGTTTCAGACTAGTCAGATAAACACACACAGCGCTTCCGCTACTGACAAAGCGCTATCACAAAAACCATTTGATAGATCGTAATAAATAACAGGAAGTTAAGGTGTGTTGTATAAAATGTCTTTATCAGGGTTTTGTTATTTCCACCATCGAGACTGTAATAAGAGAAGTCTAAAGATGATTTAACTTTTATAAGATTTTGGCAAAATAGATTAAGCTGAACATGTACCTTTGCCTTCATACAAATAAATAATATTTGGAAAATGTTATATTTTATATCACAGTAATAATGTTTTATGTTTTTATATTAATTTGCTTCCTAAAAGATAGAGTCTTAAAAGATTGAGTCAAGGTATTAGAAATATTCCTTAGAGATTTTGGTCCATATTGACATGATAACATCATGCAGTTGCTGTAGATTTGTTGTCTGCACATCCAAGATGCAAATGAAGAGTTTCGTTGCAAAACGAGATATATTCATTTTGAGAAATGTTGGTTATTTGACATTATTATGTAAGACATCAACAGTCAAGTTCATTCCCAATTTTTGTTCATTAAACTATTACTTGAGCTCAGTGAAGGCCAGGAACACAATATTCTTCAAATCCAAGATATTATTTATTCAATTTTATGTCCATAAGAATTTGACAAATAAGTCAAAAACCATGCCAAAATGCAACATATCTATCTTAACATTGTCAAACATCTTAAATTAGTTAAAAAAACAATACATCATAATTATATGGAATAATATATACAAAGATTGATTAATAATAATACGTTTCTGAGTTAGTTTTGGCCAGAACGTACACAACATAACATAACATAACTTTTTTTTTGCAAAACGCTATATATCCACCTTAGTCTATATTCTACTACTGTAATACCATTAAGAAAAGCTAGTGAATCGGCTAGTTAAACGGTCGTGCGCATCACATCAGCTTTTGGAGCGAGCCGAGTGATCATCCTCTCATTCGGTATTCACCTGCTCGCGCAAACACAGTTATCTTTGTCAGTCGGGCTGCTTCTCGATTCTAAGATCGCATTTGCCATCTTTATTGTCGAACCCTGCTTTTAAGAAAACTACATCAAAATCCATGATGTTATAGCTTGACTCTGAAGCTTTGATTCTCTGACTGACAGACAGCAGCTGATCAGTGATGTAGCCTACGTGACTGACAGCTCGCCTACAGCATAAACAATTAAATAGTAAATGTTTTTTAGTTAGCCTATTGAATCCTCTTTTTAAAAATATATGTTTTTGTTTTGATATTATCGTTAAATCAATAAGCAAACTCAGAGCACTTCACAGGCGGTGACTCTCTTCCCAGGGGATGCTGAGCTTTCGCTTTCAGTTTGAGGGCGGCAAGATCATCTTTTGCTTAGAGCTCCAGTTCAGTTTGCTCCGGCCCTGTCTATAACCGTTTTATCGCACTTTGTAAAGAAACTGGTCTGGCGGATATCGCAATTTGTGAAAAAATACATTTTAAAGTAGGCCTAAAATGTACATTCTTCAATGTTATTAATGGCAGCAATTCACACATAGATTAAAGTACATCTGAACAGAGATTTCCAATAAAAAAATCCAAATGTCAAAAAATGGCATCTCCCATTCCACCACATTCCAAAGGTGCTCTATTGGATTGAGCTCTGGTGACTGTGGAGGCCATTTGAGTACAATTAACTCATTGTCATTTTCAAGAAGTCAGTCTGAGATGATTCGCACGTTATGACATGGTGCGTTATCCTGCTGGAAGTAGCCATCAGAAGAAGTGTAAAGTTTCCACTGTCAGTGATGGGGTGCCATGTCATCTGCTGCTGTTGCTCCACTGTGTTTTCTGAGGTCCAAGGTCAACACAGCTCTACACCAGGACATTTTAGAGCACTTCATGCTTCCTGCTGTAGGCCAACTTTATGGAGATGCATATTTAATTTTCCAACAGAACTTGCACACAGTGCTAAAACTACCAGTTCCTGCTTTAAGGACCATGATATCCCTGTTCTTAATTGGCCAGCAAACTCGCCTAACCTTAACCCCATAGAAAATGTATGGGGTAATGTGAAAAGTAAGATGCGATATGCCAGACCCAACAATGCAGAAGAGCTAAAGGCCACTATCAGAGCAACCTGGGCTCTCATAACACCTGAGAATTGCCACAGACTGATCGACTCCATGCCACGCTGCATTGCTGCAGTAATTCAGACAAAAGGAGCTCCATCCAGGGATGGGCAAAAATACATTGAAAATAAAATGTCAAATTTTACATCTATATTTATGTCTATATGAACTACAAAATACAGCAGCCACAACAAGTTTAAAAATAAAATACTGTATTTTATATTTTGAAAATATTACAAAATACTTTTACAAGGGAGCATGAACTTTCTTCTCAAACCTTTCATCAATAGGCCTATTTGATCAATCCTTTCACCATTAAACTGACCTAGTGAAATAAACATGTTTGATATAGCAAAAGTGTTTCTCTGAATAAGATTAAGTCGGCTTCTTAAGTCAACTTCTCTGCTCTCATATATATATATATATGCTTTCATAGTTTATTGTACATATTTTAAATGTAGTCTGGGAAAGTTGCAACTTCCCAAATATAACTGCTGCAGCATTTCTGGCAATTAACTTTTTGACTGCAACATTCTTGCATTCTTTTGAGTTATTAGATAGACTTTTGAGAAGCCAATTGACTCAGAAATCTTATGGGAATATGGTGTGTCAGTTTAACTAAGCATGGCGTTTCTGCATGTCACAGATATTATGACACCCTGATTAATCACGGACAAAACGTGCTAAAGGATGTTCAGTCAATCTCAGCTTTTCTACCACGGATGATTATTTCTTTCACACTCCACGGATCTGTAAGAAACCTCCCATTCTATCTTACCCTACATGATGACATCTGCATACCGCCTGCTCCATCAATTTTTCATACGTTTTCTGTTTGACCTTTGAATAATTGAATGCACAATAATGGATTTCTACCTCCTTGTATTAGTACTATCAGCCAGAGGCTCTTTTTGCATGCATATAGTTCATTAAAATAGTTTATATAAGGAGGAAAGCTTGTCACATGCATTATTCAAAACCTTAAACGAATCTCCACCACTGCGTGCCATATGTTTTGTGCACGCTGTCCATTTTAATCTAAAATCTCCTAGTCACAAACGCAGCTGACATGATGTTCAGCTGTGTAGCGTGAATTCCAATAGACAGATTGATTGCATAAGTGCTTGCTTTATAGAATCTGGCTCTCATAACAAAGCTTAAAGGAATAGTTAACTCAAAAATAATAAAACTGAAAGTTAACTTATTCTGTACTCCCAGGGCATCCAAGATGTTGTTACTTTTTTATGTTGTACAGTAACTATATTTTTGGCTGAAATTGTTGTACTTGGTGATTCATAAAGTGCAAGTCAGCAGCTTTCACTTTGAATGTCAACAAAAAATATACAGGCAAAACATATTTAATAGCCAATTTCATGAGGTCCTTTGTAGTGAAGAGTGAAGAAAGAAACTGAACTATATTTACAGCATTACTTTTATTCCACAGCCTCAGTAAACAGGGATGTTTCAGGATTATCTTCAGCAATCTATTTTATTTCTAGGCAGTTTATTTTAGCTATTAGAACGATTAGAACATTTAGAGTGTCACGTCATCAGCTGCTAAATTCATCAGAATTCCTTAATGCTTTTCATAAATGACAAATGTTTGGTGCTTTCAAACAAATAACATTTCATTTAGGTTTCAGACATTTAAATACACATAAGTACTAGAAAAAAATGTAACATTAATGGTTTTTAAAAATAAACTTATTATTTAATTTTTATACATAAGCTGGCGATGTGCATTATTCACATTAGATACACACTACTCTGTAAAAAATGTTGCTTTAACCTAAAAAAGTGTTCGTGCTGTGTTAAATTTTAAGTTTACTTCACTTAAACGGTGAACTCCTAAAGTTGACAGGACTTGACAATGCAAGTGTAGTGAATGTGGTCTAAGTTTAGGTAACTTAAATAGATAAGTTGTAATTAAAAATGATGTTGATAGGACTTTATAATTTAAGTGTAATGGACATGGTTTAAGTTTAATGAACTTAAAAACTGAAGTTGACTCTCTCATTCACACACACACTACGGCCAATTTTGTTTATTCAGTTCACTTATACCACATGTCTTTGGGAGAAACCTGAGCACCCAGTGGAAACCCACACAAACAACCTGCAAACTCTACACATAAAGCTGGAACTCGAACCAATGACCTTCTTGCTGTCAGGCGACAGTGCTAACCACTGAACCACTGTGACATTATTATTTTTGAAGTCTGCAAATACAAATTTCACTAAAGAAAGCAGGTATCTGAGAAGAATCTCAAACACACACCACAACATTACAATGAGAAAATGGCGTTTAGTGTTGCCAGATACACTTATGTGTGATGTTCCCCCCCCTTACTCCCCCCAAACACACACAAAAAACACCTAAAATATATAAAACATGTACAAGTAATATTTTAAAGTGGATTTATGAGTTCAGTTCAGCTGACTCTTTTTTCTAATAAGTCTAATAAGTTCAGTCAAGTAAAACTTTGATTTATAAGTTAAGTCAGTTATGACATTTAATCCAGAGAAGCTAACTTAACTCAAAATATTAAGTTGTGATAACTAATTGGCACAACAATTTTTTTTTTTACAGTGAACTAGAACTGTATTCTTCTTCTAGTTCCACAGCCGCTTATTTTCATGTAGTTTAGAAGAAGTTGATTAATTAACATGTTGTAAATCCAGCTGCTCCACTAACATGGCGGTGCCCATCACCTGGCATAGATCAAATAATATGATCATTATTAGGCTGTTTAAATGATAGAAACTGTGCTAATTAAATAACAGTAAAGTGTACTTACACCTATTTTTGCATACACAAAGAGTACTCATTATAATGGTATATGTATAGCCCTTACAAAATGAGCCATAAAAAAGTATCACTATTTTATTTGTTTGATAAACCTCAGCATCAGCTTGTTTGAGGTGCACTACTGACACTTTTATCATAATTTATTAGTCATTCTGGAGTCGTCAATTTGATTCTGGAGTCAAATAAATGTCTTGGTCAAACATTCACATTTGTGATTTTAATTTTAGCAATGCGGTGGTGCAGTAGGTAGTTCTGTCACCTCACAATAATAATAATAATAATTCCTTACATGATATAGCGCTTTTCTGGACACTCAAAGTGCTTTACACACTGGGGAAATCTCCCCATCCACCACCAGTGTGCAGCATCCACGTCGATGACACGACAGCAGCCATATTGTGCCAGACCACACACCACACACCAGCTGATTGGTGGAAAAGAGACAGAGTGATGAAACCAATTATGATATGGGGATGGTTAGGAGGGGCAACGTAGTGGCACAGTGGGTAGCACGTTCGTCTCACAGCAAGAAGGTTGCTGATTCGAGGCTCGGCTGGGTCAGTTGGCATTTCTGTGTGGAGTTTGCATGTTCTCCCTGTGTTCGCGTGGGTTTCCTCCGGGTGCTCCGGTTTCCCCCCAGTGATGGATTGCAGCTGGAAGGGCATCCGCTGCGTAAAACATATGCTGGATAAGTTGGCGGTTCATTCCGCTGTGGCAACCCCTGATAAATAAAGGGACTAAGCCAAAAAGAAAAGTAATGAATGAATGGTTAGGAGGCCATAATGGACAGAGGCCAGTGTGCAAATTTGACCAGGATTACTCATTTTTGAAGGAGATCCTGGGATTTTTAATGACCACAGCGAGTCAGGACCTCGGTTTAATGTCCCATCTGAAAGACGGCGCTCACTGAGCAATATAGAGTCCCGTTCACTATACTGGGGAGTTAGGATCCACACAGACCGCAGGCCTCACTAACACCACTTCTGGCAGCAACCTAGTTTTCCCATGTGGTCTCCCATCCAGGTCCTGACCAGGCACAACCCTGCTTAGCTTTAGTGGGCAAGAAGGTCACTGGTTCAAGCCCCGACTGGGTCAGTTGGCACTTCCGTGTGGAGTTTGCATGTTCCCCCCTTGTTTGCGTGGGTTTCCTCCAAGTGGTTTGGTTTGCCCCACAGTCCAAAGACATGCGCTATATGAATTGGGTAGGCTAAATTGTCCGTAGCGTATGTGTGTGAATGAGTGTGTATGAGTGTTTCCCAGTGATGGGTTGCAGCTGGAAGGGCATCCGCTGTGTAAAACATATGCTGGATAAGTTGGCGATTCATTCTGCTGTGGCGACCTCTGATTAAGCCGAAAAAAATGAATGAATAAATTAATTTTTATTTTAAAATCTGGGTAATTTTCATTCAGTTTTTCCTCTCTGGTGAATAGTGAGGTTATGTAATGCTACTCCATGCTGGGTTTTAGAGCAGTGCTGTGAGGCTGGTGCTTCAACAGTGGCAACACAGCTTGATTTTGGCTGTTTGAGCTCTGAGCCTATTGGCCATCCAGCCTGTTGTAAGTCCTGCTTGCACTGGCCTGACAGTGGAGAAACAACTATTGTTTACTTTGAAAATCAGACATTTTGTAAGTCCTGATGTGGCTATGGATTACCAACTGTCACGATCACCAGTGATCTAACCACCAGAGATCGCTGGAAAACATTCACACTCACATGAACTACAATCCTGCCTCATAATGGACTAAAAAAACCCAGTCATGCACCACACACACAACCGGTTCCAGATCCTGATGGTGCTCAATGACTGATTACACACACATATATTCGGCTCACTTTGAGACACTCATGGCGTCTTGTCTACTGTTTATGTGACACTGCAACTCGTTTTCCTTTGTCTTGCTTTGCCGTGTGTTTTGATCCTCCCTCGTTTATTTGTTTATTCCTGTTTGCTGCCCTCCTCTGACCATCTGCCTGCCTATTGACTATGATTCTGGATTGCCTGTATACATCTGTTTGCCCCTGTGTTGACCATTGCTTGCCTGACCATTCTAATAAGTGAAGTTTATTTATAAACTAATTTCGAGAGGAGCACGCGCTTATGATTGATAGCAGCTGATCCTCATTAGCTAATGCACGATCCACCAATCGGAAGATTCCTAATCACTATAAATAACCAGAGTATCTTACCTTAGCCATCTTCGTCTTGAAGAATCCCCCCTTCCACCCCTACTTCTCCCTTTTCCTTGTCAGGGCAGCACGGAGGCCCAATGGTTAGCATCATTGCCTCACAGCAAGAATGCCACTGGCTCAGATCTTACCTAGCCAAGTCGGCATTTCTGTGTGGAGTTTGCATGTTCTCCCCGTGTTTGCGTGGGTTTTCCCCGGGCTCTCCGGTTTCCTCCCACAGACCAAAAACACGTAACATAAGTAAATTGACAAAACTAAATCGACATCATAGACAAGCTACATTTACCATTATCAATCAGGGGGAGCTCTCGAGACCTACCTGAGCTCAGACTCCCCTCTCGCCCTGCAACGGGAGGGAGCCCCGGGCTCGAGGATCTCACGAGCTCAGGGCTCTCTCCCGGGAGAGCATGCCAAATACGCATTATAACCAATCATCAGCAAGGGCGAACTCTTGAAACCTGCATTTGGATCCGCACCCCTGTTGTCAGCATCACATCCCTGTTACACCAACACAGTCTAATGGCAATTTGTAACTATTGTTTAGTGGCAAATTTGTGTGAATTTGAATTTTATACATTCATACATTTTAGCATGATTTGATTAGGCTCCACTGTTTAGGGCGCAACTCTGTTTAGGGCCACGCCTCCTTTTAAAGTATGTGTGAAATCAAAATTTACATTGTTCATTTTGCTAGTGCACATGGTTATTCTTTAGGTGACCAACTAATCTGTGCAAGTTTATCCACTGGCTATCCATCTGTTTGATAGCTTCAGACACAATATTCTTAACCACACTGCTGCAAGAAAGCCCCGCCCCCAACTCAATATTCCATTTCAGTTGTACCATTTCAGGAAGTAAAAAAGTCTCTGCAACTTCTGGTTCACACAGACTTGAAAAAAATGTATGTTTTTATATTAATTAAATCTTATGAATTTTTACAAATTAGTAACTTTTATGCCAATATGTAAAATAGTTATGTTTCTTTCCAGATCAGGCTGGCATTACAGGTAATAATAATAATAAAAAAAGAAAAGAATTCATAAAATGCCAGTGTATCACAAGGAACCAAGGTATTATTTTAGTTTTACCTCCATATGTTTGTTTAGACTCTCAAAGTGCCAGAAGCCAGTGATTAGTGTTTTATAATACACCAAGAACCACAGTTTCAGCTATAAATCTAGTTTTAATGTAAAAAATGACAAATTTTCATTTTTGGGGAGAACTATCCCTTTAAAGAAGCATACTGTTTCACCACATGGAATTTGTCCAGTACAAGTTGAATTTGGGTTAGCCACATCTTCTGGCATATAAAATGTGTGGGATTCTGTCTGTTCGACATGGCCACAATTGTGTTTGCCTTCCAAATAATACAAGTTCCAAAGATGAGTATTGTTTTGTGCTACTAATGCGGACCATGTGCTGTGGGTATAATGGTACACTGACAAAAAAACGTGACCGTTCCAAAATAAGCCTATTTTTCTTCTCTCAAATCAGTTTTCTTTCACACAGCACATTTCATGTGGTCTGCACAAAGAGAAGAAGAAAAATAAAGGAAGAAATGGTCGAGGTCATTTGTGGCTTATAAGTGGAGAGAATATTTGTTAAGAATACTGTATGAATCTCTCGCCTTCCTCTCAGATGTGTTTTTCCAGCTATTAGTTTTGCCTGACTTGCAGTATTTAAAGGATATCACACAGAAATCTGAGTAGATCACAAATGCTATGCCGGCTTTCTAGATAAGTGAAGCCGACAAGTTTTTGCTAGTAACCTGCAACACAAAGGAGCCCACTGGCTAGCCCACGGCTCATTAGCCATTACTGTAATACATGTGCTGCACTGCATTTTAGAGGACTGAACTACATTAAAAAAGCATTGCTCAAGGCTTCCTTAACACTATATGAAGAGTTCAGATGCAAACCCTCTAAATCCATCAGACCTCTTTTCTTGTAAATGAGCATGTTCTCTCAGGCTCCTATAATTAGGTTCAGAAGTTTTGTTTTATAGATAATGAAAAGGTTATTAGCTAGTAAATAAAATAATTTTTTGTTCAAATGTTACTTTAGACAGTTCTTTGCATTTAACAAGGTAGATTTTCTTTTGCGCCAAAACCAGCTAAATCCACTTGTGCTTTTTTTGCAAAAACCTCTAAATCCACATATTGGCACAAGACAGCAATTAGTTGAAAAATCACTAAAGATGCAATTAGAAATTATTTTACCAAACATAAAACACATTACACAGACCATCTAAAGTTAAAAATACAAAAATCTGTCAAGTAAGTGGCAGTTCATTCTAGAGGTGTGAACCTACACTGGTCTCACGGTTCGGTTCGGTTACGATTATCATGCCATCGATTCGGTTCAATTCGATATCTCGGTGCATCACGGTGCATTGTCGATGCTTTCCCCAAACACAGTTTTATATTTGGGGCTGTCTGTATAAACACACACACACACACACACACACACATAGACACACAGCACCAAGCAAGCGACACAGAGCATCACGCCCTCTCATTCACACACATACACGCACACACAAACATAGACAGCAACACACAGCATCGCTCTCTCTCATTTACAGTCCACACACATACAGTAAACACACACATACACACGTGCTTGCTCGGGAGCGATATTGTTAGACCGCCCGCTCCCGTTCAACTTACACCAGAGTTACCGACCGCTCCCGCGCTTTATTCTGAAATTTATTTCCGCGCCGCAAGAAATCTGGTCTGGTCCAGCGGCTCCCGCCTTACACCCGCGGGAATGCAGACCTCTATTCAGAAGTATCGCTGTATCAGCCGAGAGGAGAGAAAAAGTCATGCCAGCAGGTCAAATGGGCCACAGCGAGAGAGAGAGAGAGAGAGAGAGAGAGAGAGAGAGAGAGAGTAATGGAGTTTACTTTCATTCTCTCAATCACAGTGAAATAGGGGCTTCTGCTGTAAGTGTCAGTGAAAGAGTGTCCAGAAAACACACACGCAGTGAAATTGTGCACAGTTTGTACGTCAAGTAGGCGAAGCATTGTAAACGCTCGCGCTCGCCTCCCTCGCCATAGTAAGCTACCGCGACATAGCGCATAGGAGATAAATGACGTCAGTACATAATAACCGGTTATGATTATTACTGAACCGATACCTAATTGTCCGCGTCTGCATCGCGGTGCACCGAAGAAACAATTAATTTTGACACCCTTAGTTCATTCCGCTGTGGTAACCTCTGATAAACCAGAGACAAAGCAGAAGGAAAATGAATGAATGAAAACTGAAAACTGTCAAGTAAGAGCATTAATCAATGACATTAAAATTGACATTAATTAAATCTTAACAATCTGTTGTCATTTCTGATATTTGGGATTTAGATTTAATGTAAGTAGAGCATTGTAAACTAAGCTTGTTAGATTCAAATAATGTAGTGTAAAAACATTGTGAAACATCAACATCTGTGCATTGTCCATTAATAAAAAAGTAATATAATTTATTGAAGTAATATAAATAATGTAAAGCTGTATACTTTATATTTATCTTTAAAAAAATTGCTTACATTAGCAAATAAAACATTTTAGAAGCTGTCATTCATTCATTCTCACCATACTCAAGGTCTTTGTCTCTTTTTCGTCTCTTGTTTATCCTCATAGCATCCATGTGGGATAATAGAACGGCATCTTAACTTCGTCTTTTGTGAAACGCAGTTTCCGTTTCATGTATAGCCTTGTAAATCGGACTCATACAAAGTGGTATCGCTGCGCAAAAGACTGTTCCTTTCCTTTTTCGGTCCCACTTTATATTAAGTGTCGCTTATACCTGTGAACTTACATGGTAATTAGATGTGTAAGTAGTATGTAACTACAGTGTATGTACACACGTTTACATAGTATTTACTTTTGTATTACTGGTGTAACTACACTCATGTAACAACCCACTGAATAGTATGTGTAAGTACAAATGTGTAACAGGACATTGGTAACAACAGTACACATCTGTAACAAGAATTATGTAAGTGCATTGTGTAACAACAATATGTACTTGCAGATGTTTTCCCACTTCCACACCTGTTTGCAGATCATGCACTTGTGAACACTGTATGGCAGAACTAATGCTGCATTAGAAGGTTTCACCTTGTGATACCAGTGTACTTACATGGTAACTCCACAGGAACTGTCCACTTAATATAAAGTGTAAAATGGTCACAAATTACTGTGTAACTTGTAGAAATATCTTCTATGCAACACTTTAATAACAGTGTAGTTACATGGTAACTCCACAGGAACAGTCCACAATATAAAGTTTAAAATAAAATTCATTTTCGTTTCGGCCTAGTCCCTTTATTAATCTGGGGTCGCCACAGCGGAATGAACCGCCAACTTATCCAGCATATGTTTTACACAGTGAATGCCCTTCCAGCTGCAACCCATCTAAGCCGAAAAGAAAATGAATGAATGTATGAACAGTAATTTGTGACCATTTTACACTTTATATTGAGTGGATCCTGTGGATTTACCATGCAAGTACACTTGTATCACAAGGTGAAACCTTCTAATGCAGCATTAGTTCTGCCATACAGTGTTCACAAGTGCATGATCTGCAAACAGGTGTGGAAGTGGGAAAACATCTGCAAGTACATATTGTTGTTACACAATGCACTTACATAATTCTTGTTACAGATGTGTACGTTCCTAGTGTTGTTACCAATGTCCTGTTACACATTTGTACTTACACATACTATTCAGCTGGTTGTTACATGAGTGTAGTTACACCAGTATACACAAGTAAATACTCTGTACCAGTGTGTACATACACTGTAGTTACATACTACTTACACATCTAATTACAATGTAAGTTCACAGGTATAAGCGACAATATAAAGTGGGACCCCTTTTTCTTATAATGCACAGAGGTTTAAGGTAAGGACATTTTCATTTGCCATTCACTGACAATCAGACAGACTCATCCAATTCATCAAACTCAATCTTTTAAAATCTTAATCAGAAGCGGAATAAAACACTCCTCTCATAAAAGCCGACATATCAGCACGCTGCTACATTGAAAACATATGATTCTATTCGTGCCTTCTCATTGGTTCTCGGAACATATCAGCTTTTGCTGTCAAAGGCAAGTGCCGTTTAGAGGCTTTTGCAAACAAACTGTTATTTCTGAATGGGCTGACACTGGGATTTAGATGATCTGAAGTAAAAATGTTTGTAGAACATGTACTACATGCCTAAAGCATTTGCTCAATGTCATTAGCTTATTTTTGGCGGAAGTGGCGTTTAGCGGCTTTTGCATCTGAACTCTGATGTGTACTTTTCCAATCATTTAAATACAGATTCAGTTTACTATTGTTTAATAGTTTACATTGGTAATTGTTACATTATTTTAAAAGGATTTGGAGGTTAAACTACACTTCAAAAAAGTTGGTGATTTTAAACATTTTTTTGAAAGAAATCTTACATGACACCAACACTACATTTAAAATGAAACTAAATTAAAGTAATACTGTGAAACTTCCCAGAGATGGTTTGCGGCTGGAAGGGCATCTGCTGCCTAAAAACGTGCTGGATAAGTTGGCGGTTCATTCCGCTGTGGGGACCCCGGATTAATAAAGGGAATAAGCCGAAAAGTAAATGAAAGAATAATACTGTGAAACATTATTAGAAATAAGTCTATTGACAAATCTTTAAACTTAAAAAAAAAAAAACACTTTTTAATCGGAGAGGTAACATTTATACTGTAAAGGTAAAATTTATGTATTTGTCATATATTTATGTTATTTTATGTGAAATAAACGTGTAGAGTAGTACAGTAACCATTTTAAAGATAAAGGAACTTATTTAAATTCCATTGATTTCCATAGGATTTATACTTATAATTGTAAGATTACATGCCATTAACCTTCATGTAATAATATGCTTAAGATTCCTTAGTTTTTACTGTGGTTAATGTGTAATTACAAATAATAATATATTTTTTTTGCTCGCTAAACAAGGTAAATGGGTCACACTTTATTTTGATGGTCTGTTTGTTGAATTTAAAGGGTCATGAAACACCAAAACACATTTTTTGAGCTGTTGACAGTCATATATGTGTCCCACGCTGCTATAAACACTATTAGGACACATATATTGCACTAAAAAGTGAAAATTGGTTGTTTTTGCGTTATTTTGAGCAAATTCGTTCTTCCGGTTTGAAACAAATTTAGAAGCTGCGTCACGGCCATGAGATACTTGCATGTAAATCCAGTGTGGAGAGTGGCTGTCTGTACCTGCGAGAACATTGTGACGTCTCTGAGGGTGCTGCATTAATTCATGAGAAAGACTTTGTTCAAACCAATCAGCGCGCTCTATTGTGTATGACGTGCAACTTCATTAATATGCATGATAGCTTCGGAGACTACCGAGAGGCTACAGAGAGACTTCAGAGACTATTTTACCTGTTACAGTGTTCAGACGACAGAGAGACGCCACTTTGTGTTGCCAAAACAAGTGAAAGAACAAGAATCTGGAGACACGGGTCGTCAGTGTTGCATTTATTAGTGTGCTGCGTTTATTAATGTGCTGCAACAAAGGTTTTGTTTTAATTTTCCCGCTGTGAGAGCGCTGCTGGACTCATATGTGGATAACAGTGCACGCAACAGAAATGCTTTTGTAAGGAACATTTTTACCCGAGAGCTTTTCGCATCTGGAAATGATGAAATTTGGATTTGCCACTCGTCTCCTTTTAAAAAAAGACACAGTTTCAGTGTGATTGTCCTGTCTCTACAGATTTGGTAAGTGTGTGTGTGATCAGTGCCCTTTGTTTGTTCATTCAGATGGCAAAGTTACTTGGTATCGTCAGCAGTGCTCTTTCAGTTTTTAAAGACATACTATAGCCAAAATGATTTAGTTACTAAGTTTACAGTATGTTAATATCACTGCAATATTATAGTACAATATTATAGACTGAAAGATCCGCTGTAAATGCTGCTCTCCGAATGTAAACACAGCAATCAAATATTGACCGTCGTGTAGAATGTTCGTCCCATTTTGTGACAGGATAGTCTATACACACACGGCTTTCTGACGCTACCTACCGAGTGCATAAGTTACCGAGAAATGCGGAGGTTTTTTTCTCCCATTCGCCGTGCGGTATCAAACATACCATTAAAACTCCACTCTTCCAGCAGTTCCTCGCTTTCAATATCTCGTTTGTCACGGGCGACATGCAGGAAATGTTCCTGAATAAAAAGTGAAAGTGCCAAACTGCAGTTAAAGTCGACAAATTAATAATTTGGCAAGTAATTTGATTACTGATGTCCATGTAAACACAGTCACTGTCTTTCTCCCCTGCGTCTGCGTGCCCAAAGGGAAACTCCCATATTTGCAAATCCTTCCACTTTCCCTCCCCCGACACTCCCACCTAAACAGAGCTGGACACGCCCACTTTCCTGACTTTTTCCAAACTCGAGGTGTGAAAACACCCTGCTGAGACAGGGGGGTTTCATGGCCCTTTAAGTTACATTGCATCTACATGCCAACTAATTCTCATTAGATCATAAGTAGACTGTTAGGTTGAGGTTAGGGTTGGGGTTAGGGTTAGTGTAAGTTGAAAAGTTTCTTATAGTCAGTTAAACGTCTGTTGAAGGAGCAGTATCAACAGATATTAAGCAGTCTACTAATACTGAAATGGACCATCAAAAAAAAGGGTTAATGGTAAATGCAATAAAACATAAAATTCAAAACTAAAACTAAAAATCTTGATGAATCTGTGGGTTTCGTCTATCAAATCTGATCTTTAATTTGTATTTTATATTGGATTCAAGTCAGGTGATTGGCTGGGCCATTCTACAGCTTGTTTTTCTTTCTCTGAAACCCTTTGACAGTATCCTTGGCTGTGTTTTGAATCATTGTCTTGCTGAAATGTACACCCTGGTTTCATCCTTATCATCCTGCTAATGTAGATCTTGGACTGAAGCAGCTAACAATAATTTACAATGACAATGGAGTGTTGCTGAATAACTTCTGAGAGATTTCAGCTGCTGTCTGGGCTTTCACTGCCTTTTTACACCTCCCTTTCTTCATGTGTTCAATACATTTTTTTCAATATTTATTTATTTATTTATTTATTTATTCACATTCTTTCATTGATAGGAATGTGCAGATTAGCTGTTAAAAAAATAATAAAATTATTATATTATACAGCTGTGAAACCCGGACTGTGACAGTCAAATATAGACTTTGAATGCATTACAGGGGTTATGTAAATGTAGATAAAATGTAATGTAGATAAATGTAAAACAGGATAAGAATATTCATAAAAAAATGGACATGCTTTATTTTTGTTCTGTTGCCCATTCTGATTCTGATCTTCTGATGCGGCAGCTCATTGTATTTGACATTTTCCTCTTGCTCTTGCAGTGTTTCTTGGGGTGAGGAATCTGAACACATACCAGGTTCTCAGCAGCAGTGTGTGTGCTCAATGGCAGCCTCACCGCCATGCCTCCGTCTACAGAGTCGTCATCGAATCTCTGCTCAGTGAGTGATACGCACACACATTCATAATGCATCACAGAACAAAGCCATAAGGTGGATTCCGGCTTTCCAATATTGACAGAAATTTCAGTTTTGTTTGATTTCACTTTCAGAGGTAATGGGATATTATAGCTCATTTCAGGCTGTTCAGCAAAACCTTTTTTCTTGAATGCATATTGCTCCTTTGGCATGCGACATGGGTTGGATTCAAATTTAAAACAGCAGAGTCAAAAAGCTCTTTTTCCAGTTATTGGTTTTCTTATTCCTCCCTGATAACTCAACGCACCGGCTTATCTGGCAATCCTGGAAATCTTCTGTTCCTCTTCCAGAGTGTGGCGGCTCAGATGCCTACCAGCTCAGTGGCGCTATTAAAACCAGATCCCGCCTGAAGCCATAGTCTCTTTGTTTGTGTGTGTGTTTGAATGACAATCACTGCAGCAGAATTGTCAAAGAGACACACACAATTGTACAGGAGATATAAGAATCTTCGGTTACTTTCTGTTCTTTTTTGACAGCTTTAAATTCTGACAGATTTAATTCTTTGATTTTTTTATATCATATATGTTGAAATTGGAACGATGGCCCAGTGGTTAGCACTGTCGTCTCACAGCAAGAAGGTCACTGGTTTGAGTCCCAGCTGGGCCAGTTGGCATTTCTGTGTGGAGTTTGCATGCTCTGGTTTAAAGACATGGTCTAAAGGTCTAAAGACATGCACTATAGGTGAATTGAATAAACTAAATTGTCCATAGTGTACGAGCGTGTGTGTGTGTGTGTGTGTGTGTGTGTGTGTGTGTGTGTGTGTGTGTGTGTGTGTGTGTGTGTGTGTGTGTGTGTGTGTGTGTGTGTGTGTGTGTGTGTGTGAATGCGAGAGTGTATGGGTGTTTCCCAGTACTGGGTTGCGGCTTGAAGGGCGGTGTGTAGAGATGCGCGGATCAGCTCAAATGTCACCCGAATCCGCTCCTTCATTCTAATCATCCACCCGCCACCCGGCCGCACATATTATTTTATCTGATATATATATCCGCACCCGACCCGCACCCGATCGCCACTTTAATAATTCAAATTCTTTGTTTTAAGCATGATGATAGGTGTAACTTTCTCCGCAATGTCCGGCGGCAGAGTAACAGCTCGTTAATTCATGCTCGAGCGAATGATGAGACGGACAAAAGTACTCGATGCATGCCCTTCTTTTACCTATTTCAGTGTTTTCAGGTTTACAGTGCAAAACAGCTCCCGGGTGGAATTACTGAAGTAAACAAAACAAAACCGGATAAAACTTTCTCCCTCTAATTCACCGCACGCACAGCACACAGCGAGAGCTTACATCACACAGCATGCGTGTCGAACTACACTACCCACAATGCCCCTCGCTATGGCCTACAACTCCCGTAAAAGCAGTCCTAGCGGCCAGTCGGCCACACTTTTTCCCCTCTCCCGCAACTTAGGTCAGTGGATCGTTCGTTATTAACAGCAGATTCAGCTTTTACATATACAGGAAAAAGAGAACAAAAACGGCTTCCCTTCAGCCTAAACAGCAGCTATGTTGTGTGTACTTGGCGCTTTTCTTAACACTGTGCAAAAACATAATAGCATCTACTGTGCCTGGATTTGGGCGATTCTGCCTCGCCTCCAAAACACGGCTGGCTGCACTAAATGAGCGTTCGCGCGAACCGCTTGTTGCAGGAATGCACAAGCTTCTTCTTGCAAGGCGCTGCAGTCGTGTAAATAAGCGATCTTGTTTCTCCCAGAATGATAGCAGATTTTCCTCTGATGACTCCTCTAACTGAAGTTAGCACAGTACTCGTGCACTTCATCCATTATTTTGGGCGTCTCTCATCTTTACATTCTGCGAAGTCCACTCTCTGCTTTTTTGCTGGTCAACTGCTATGACCCGCTACATCCACCCGCGACCCACCCGCAATTAATCATAATGTATTTTTTTATTACCCGACCCGCCCGACCCGTGGATTATCCGCAGCGCCCGCGGATTTAACCGCCATCCGCGCATCACTAGCGCTGTGTAAAACAAATGCTGGAATAGTTGGTGGTTCATTCCTCTGTGGCGACCTCTAATAAATCAGAGACTAAGCCGAAGAAAAATGAATGAATGAATGAATGAATATGTTGCAAATTATACACATCCTAAATAAAAGTTTGTTTGTATGTGTGTATTTATATATACATAACAATTAAGTACACACACTTAAATTATGTCAAAACACACTTTTATTTTGGTTGTGATTAGGCATGGACATGTATAAGATTCTGATGGTATGATAAGCTTGGATAAAAATATCACGCTATTACTGCTCTAAAATATGCTCTTTTTAAATGTCTGGGTAAACTTGTTTTCCTTTGAACGCAATATATTTTATTTTGAGGAACATTTTAAGTATTTTGGAACAGTAAACACGTCAGGCTAAATAATTCAAAATGGCATCTTTGGATATCTTTTCTGCTCGAGATACCGTTGTTCTAAAAACTAACACACAAAAAAAAACGCAAGTAAAAAATCTTACACATACCTTAGAAACGGTATAGCAGAAAATTTTGATGGTTTTAAAACCTTGACTTTTCCAAACCGCAGGATACCTTCAAAGCATGTATTGTCCAATGCCTAGATGTGATTAATCATAGTTAATTTTTGTTCAGCGCTAGTTAAATATGTATTATTTTGATAAATGTAAAACTATTTTATTAATAACCACATTCCTAATGTTTACCCTCTAATTTCAATATCACTGCAGAGATACTGTATAATCTGTGCAAATAACATAATGAACTTTTTAGAGCTTCACAAAACAAAACAAAAATGACTAAATTCATCAGCTAACATGGAACATACTATATGTTATTATGGTAACAATGTATAATAACTACACACTATCAATCATTTACTAAGCATTAGCATCTAGTGAATTCTTTATCTGTTAATCATTAACTCTACATTAATAAGCGTTAGTAAGCAGTTTATAACTGCAGCTACAAATCATCTATTCTTGACTTACAACCACATTTATAATGTGCTTAATAATTGTACTTTCATACTTTGTTAATGATTTACCTTTCATTACTAAATTAAGAATTGCATTATTAACAAACCAGTTGTATTTAAGAGTAGTCGATGGTTTTTAAGATAATTCAGAATGAGTTAGTAAATGATTAATAAACTATTGAAATCAATGTTTATATATCTTATTATTCAGGCATATATTAATAGTTAATTTGTATGTTAATAAATGCTTTTTTCCCCTCAACTTCATGCAGTTTTGTGACCTAATCTAAAGTGAGGACTGTTTATGCTTTATAAATCCCTTATAAATGACAATTAAAGGCTCAGTATGAACAATAATCATTGCAATCTTCAATCTAAAAAGTAAAATTATTGTAAAGTTTAAACATTGCTGAATAACAGGAGTGTCAAAATACGACATAAAATTTGATAAAACAACAACAATATAATAAGATGCAATGTTTAAACTGTACAGTAATTTTATTTTAGATAAGGTTGCAAAGAATATATATATATTTTTAAAATACAGTTTTATTTGTGTATCTTAAAACAAATAGAAATGAATAAAGTCGTTTGTGTTCTTTTTTCCTGTTTAGAATTTAACCGAGCCTTTAATTGTCATTTATAAGGGATTTATAAAGCATAAACAGTCCTCACTTTAGATTAGGTCACAAAACTGGATGAAAATGAGCTAATAAAGCATTTATTAACATATAAATTAACTATTAATAAATGCCTGAATAATAAGATTTCATAAATGCTAATTTTGGGCAACCCAGTGGCGCAGTAGGTAGTGCTTTTGCCTCACAGCAAGAACGTCGCTGGGTCGCAGGTTCGAACCTCGGCTGGGCTGGGTCAGTTGGCGTTTCTGTGTGGAGTTTGCATGTTCTCCCTGGGTTCGCGTGGGTTTCCTCCGGGTGCTCCGGTTTCCCCCACAGTCCAAAGACATGCAGTACAGGTGAATTGGGTAAGCTAAATTGTCCATAGTGTATGAGTGTGAATGTGTGTGTGGAAGTTCCCAGAGATGGGTTGCGGCTGGAAGGGCATCCGCTGCGTAAAATCGTGCTGGATAAGTTGGCGGTTCATTCCGCTGTGGCGACCCCGCAAGGGACAAAGCCGACAAGAAAATGAATGAATGAATGAAATGCTAATTTTAATAGTTTAATAATCATTTACTAACTCATTCTGAATGATATTAAAAAAACACCAACTATGCTTAAATAACTGGTTTGTAAATAATGCAATGCTTAATTTAGTAATGAAAAATAAATCATTAACAAAGTATGCAAGTACAAGTATTAAGCACATTATAAATGTGGTTGTAAGTCAAGAATAGATGATTTGTAGCTGCAGTTATAAACTGCTTACTAACGCTTATTAATGTAGAGTTAATGATTAACAGATAATGAATTCACTATATGCTAATCATTAATAAATGGTTCATATTGTGTAGTTATTATAAAGTGTTACCGTTATTATTTCTATAAACATCAACAAATGCAACTTTTGTAATGTTTTAATGCTTCCTGTAATTGAGATGGGAACTAATGTTTCCTTCACATGTCCGAAGTATAAAGGTATTTGCATGTAATCTTGATTGTGTTGATGAGTTCCAGTCGAATATAGACCCTTGGTCCTGAGCCATCACTGCAGGGGTCTAATGTACTGTACATTTGACAAAAAGTCATCAAACATCAAACCTTACAATAAGTTAAGGCAGGCATATATTGTTTGATTTTTGCTTTTGTACAAGCCTGAATGCTTTTTCTTTCCCCTTTTGGAGAAGTTGAATGGGAACCGTTGATTCTCATATGGTTCATACCCAACCCAGGCTCATTCTGAAATCGTTCCTCTATTCATATGTATTTCTGGAGACTGCCAAATATGTCCCAGGAGCTATGTTTTTTTTGCAGTTTTTGATTTCATGAATCCACCAGAGGCTGCTGTGTATGCTTTTTGAGATCTCAAATTTCTTTTACGAGTGCCATTCGCGCCTGTTGTTCTCACGTAAATCCACCAGAGGCCGCTTTTGACTAACTGAATGACTGACTGATTGACCGATCGACTGACCCGCCCACCCACTTCCCTAAACCCAACCAACAGTTTTAAAAAGCAATCCAGAAAAAAGAAAAGCCCTCGTCTGATTTTTACCATGTTTTCAGATTTTACCACATGCACGCCCTGTTATTTACTTGTTTATTTAATTTTTTTGGATTCTGTTTTTGTCTTACCCGCTTTCTGGAACCGTTCTTTACCAGACTCAAACCCCATCATCGTGGTCAACTCCTCACTGCATCTCAAGTCCACCGACATACATGGTGAGCTAACTGGACAAACTGGTAACAGCGGTAAAGCCATCCATACGGAGGTAATCGGTCAGCTAGTATGCGCTAAAAAAAGGAATGGCATCATACCGTCCCATAGAATTTGCGATCTCCAGAAACGTATATAGGGCTACGCTTTCAGAATGAGTGTTTTTAGAATGAACTTACAAGCCTTGTGGCTTAAAAACTCCTGGTAATTTTCAACATGTCAGAAAAGTTGGGAAACTGACGTCTTAAATTAGTTAAGTGTGTGCAGTTGAACGAACTAATCTCACTCACACCAAATTTAGACCATGCCTTAAGAGTGCTGTGCCAGTAGCACTTTTGGTGCACACTCAGTTTTGTTTAACATCAAATTTTGGATCGTTTGACGAATGTGAACTCTGTCTTCCACAAACCACACTTCACCTGAAAAGTGTGGTTTAGGATGCAGTTCATGAAAAACTTTGGTTTGTTTCATTTCAGATGTGAACACAATAACACACCAAATAATTGAAGTTAGCCACTATTAATCACATATAAATTGGTCAAACTGTATTCATGCATCTACTCCCTCGCTTTTACTGTATGACACGCACGCTGCAAACTGAGACTATATTCCTGCCCAACATCAACAGAAATTGACTTTCTTCTTGTTTATTTGAACGTTTAGATTACAGTTATAATGAACAGATGAACGTGCTGCTCAGTGTTGGCACTTTGAAACACTTGAGACCCTCAACCATGGTTGTATCCAGTCTTTTTACAGCTTCTCCCATGCCACCGTTACCTAGCAACATCTGCTACTGTGATGACACAAGTGTATCAGGGTTCAGATCCAAAAACCATTGTGTACACAGTAGGGACTGGGGGATCAATCGAACTATGCACCCTAAAATGGTTTGAAATGTAACAGAGGAGACAGACATGCCTACGTACATCATAAGTCCCACAACATACCTGGAAAAGTTGTTGCTGGAGAAAGCTCACTATTCTTAATGTTTGGCCTTAACATCAACTCTTTCACATGTCTCAAAGCTAAATGGCTAACTCCTCTGTTTGAGCTAATATCAACCAATTGTTGATATAACTGTCACGTGGATGCTCTTAGATTGCAGAACAACCTGATACATATGACTGGTGGCTATAGGATTAAGGGAGAGCCAGATATTAAGCTTTGCTTTCCTCCTAAAACCATACCTAGGATGGATACAGGATGGAAACATAGAAGTGTGCATCCATTCTATCATGACGAACCACTCCTTGGATGTGATTTAAGTAAAGATTATTTTCAGCATTGACATTTAGAATCTGATTGTTTTGATTTGTCTGTTTGTTTAGAATAATTAAGTACCAGCTGAGGAACATAGACTCTCTTGACCGGAGGAACAAATTCTACAGCTTTGTATCTCAGGAGAGTAGCTTTAGTCCCTATTCCATTACCAGAGCCTGCTTGGGGCCACCTGCTATGGGAATGACCTTGTTGAATTGAGGCAGACAAGAACGGAACCTCTGGTGTATTCTGTTTAACCTAATCAGCACCCTGAAGCGCTTTAAAAAAATGTATTCAGAGGGTCCGAGCATTACAGTGAGTCTTGGGCCAAACAATCCAACATGTTTATCAGCTTATGTGACTTATGTATATTACATTTGTAAACATTCCGAAATACGACTCATAAGAGTGTTACTAAATTAGTGCCTCTACAACAAATAAGACATAATTCATTGAGTGCTTTCATTAATGCTTACATTTAGCTTGATTAATAGAGTGATTTCTTGTGTTAGCACAACAGTCATGGGTTGAATTCCCAAGAACATGAGCATTGAGAAAATGTGTGCCTTGCATGGACTGTAAATTGTGTTTCAAGATGATATGGTGGCTCAATGGTTAGCGCTGTCGCCTCACAGCAAGAAGGTCACTGGTTCATGTCCCACCTGGATCAGTTGACATTTCTGTGTGGAGTTTGCATGTTCTCCCCGTGTTGGCGTGGGTTTCCTCCGGGTGTTCCGGTTTGCCCCACAGTCCAAAGGCATGCGCTATAGGTGAATTGAATATACTAAATTAGCCGTAGTGTATGTGTGTGAATGAGTGTGAATGTTTCCTAGTATTGGGTTGCAGCTGGAAGGGCATCCGCTGTGTAAAACATATACTGGATAAGTTGGTGGTTCATTCTGCTGTGGCGACCCCTAATGAATAAAGAAACCAAGCCGAAGGAAAATGAATGAATGAATGAGAATATACAGTTGAAGTCAGAATTATTAGCCCCCCTGAATTATTAGACCGCTTGTTTATTTTTTCCCCGATTTCTGTTTAATGGAGAGACGATTTTTTTCAACACAATAGTTTTATTAACTCATTTCTAATAATGGATTTATTTTATCTTTGCCATGATGATAGTAAATAATATTTTACTAGATATTTTTCAAGACACTTCTATACAGCTTAAAGTGACATTTAAAGGCTTAACTAGGTTAATTAGGTTAACTAGGCAGGTTAGGGTAATTAGGCAAGTTATTGTATAGTGATGGTTTGTTCTGTAGACCTTTGAAAAAAAAGTTAGCTTAAAGGGGCTAATCATTTTGTCCTTAAAATGGTTTTTAAAAAATTGAAAACTGCTTTTATTCTAGACGAAATAAAACAAATAAGACTTTTATATTATCAGACATACTGTGAAAATGTCCTTGCTCTATTAAACATCATTTGGGAAATATTTAAAAAAGAAAACAAAAATTCAAAAGGGGGCTAATAATTCTGACTTCAACTATATATATAAAATGGGTAAGGGACAATCTACATATTAAATCCACACATTGTGTTTATATAAACAGCTTAAGTCTGTCACAAAGGTGTCATTATTGTTTATGTCTGTAGAAGCCAATTGACTTTAAAATGTATATCATAATGTTATCATAAGCATATACAGTATATTTATTCCATGGTCAGTTGAAACTCTTGATTCTGATTGGCTGAAAGATGAAGTATTTCCAGCCCACTTTGGTCACAATTTAAAATACATGCGCTTCCCTCAAACATAAGTATTTACCATAGTAACTCATGTGTTCTTCATCAGGGAGCTGATGGGAATCTACCAATTTACACATACATTACAGGTCAGAAGTCTGGGGTCAGTAGGATTTTTAAATGTTTAAAATAAGCTTATTCTGCTCACCAAGGCTGCATTTATTTCATCCAAAATACAGTACAAATTGTAAAATTGTGAAATGTTATTGCACTATAAAATAACAGTTCAAAAGTAGTTTATCATTTAATTTAATAATTTATTCCAGTGATTTTAAAGATGAGTTTTCAGCTTCATTACTTTAGTCTTCAGATGATTATTATTATTATTATTATTATTATTATTATTATTATTATTATTATTATTATTATTATTATTATTATTATTATTATTATTATTATCATTCATTCATTCATTTTCTTTTCGGCGTAGTCCCTTCATTAATCTGGGGTTGCCACAACAGAATGAACCGCCAACTTATCTAGCACGTTTTACGCAGCGGATGCCCTTCCAGCTGCAACTCATCTCTGGGAAACATCCATACACACTAATTCACACTCATACACTACGGACAATTTAACCTACTCAGTTCACCTGTACCGCATGTCTTTGGACTGTAGGGGACTCCGGAGAACATGCAAACTCCACACAGAAACGCCAACTGACCCAGCCGAGGCTCGAACCAGCGACCTTCTTGCTGTGAGGCGACAGCACTACCTACTGTGCCACCGTGTCACCTAATATTATTATTATTATTATTATTATTATTATTATTATTATTAATGGTAATAGTAATCAAAGCAATAATGACTGGAGTAATAATTTCATTTGAAACTACATAAGACCGCAGTTATTTAAAATTGTTATAAATAATTCACAATTGAACAAATTTTACATTCAATAAATGCTGCATTGATTAACAGAATCATTTTCTTTCTTCTTTCAAAAAAGAAAGAAGAAAAAAACATAATTTAAAACCTGGCCTCAATCTTTTGACCGGTAGTGTATACCCAAATATATCTGCAAAATGGTAGCTAACACATTAATACACATGTGAGCTATTAGATATGCCCCTGTCATTTACATTAGAGCTGCACAATATATAATTTCAGCAGCTATATCGCAATGTGGGCATTTGCAATAGTCATAGTGCAGAACCTGCAATGTTGAGTTTATATGTTAGGATTACAGTTCACCAACACAAAATTGGTAAAGTCACTGTAGCGTTTAACCATAATGAAGTGAAAGTTTAGCATTTCCATGTTTTTTTTTTTCTAAGGCCAATTACTGTGTAAGCATTTTCAGTTTAAGTATTCAAGACAGTCTACCAACATCAAGATATTCTACCGTTTTCTACCATTCTACCATTCAAGACTTTCTACCACTTTTTAAAACTTTTAAAAGTTTTATTTGAATGAACTACAGTATTTATACAATTAAAACTATAGTGTTATTTTTCATTTGAATATTCAATTTCTGTACCTGAATACTTATAGACTCCTCAGAAGACCCTAAAGCACTGTTTATTTCACTTTTATCTTTGCTCTATTGTATTGAGCTTGTCATTTTTTAAATTATGTTTTATGCATGATTCACTCCTCTGCCAAATCATCCCAAGCAATCTAAATTAAAGAATTCTTTCCAAATAGAGCTATTCAAGCTGGTGCAACTACATTCTTATCGCAATATATATCTCAGAAAACAAAATATCACAATTTTTTAAATATTTTACAGCCCTAATTTACATGCACAAACACAATCTTGACTGCAAGCATGCTACCTCGTTTTCTGTCGGCCTGGGGCTGATTGTGAGGAGATCTAACATATCATAACAGAAATTTGGACAAATATGAAGCTGCAAAGAGCAAAACTAATTTTAGCTTCTCTATAGTTTCTAGTAGAGAAAAGGTCATGTGAAGGGGACGCTGACAAAAAAGTGTAGATCTAAATGCAGGTTTATTTCACAGAGATGGTCAGGCAAGCAGTGTAAACAATAAACAAACAAAGCAAAGCTCGGTACAAGGCAAGACAAGGCAGGAGAAACGTGCCGTAATGTTCACAGTAACAGTATAACAAGACTCAAAGTGAGCCATATATATGTGTGGTGTAATCAATACATGAGCAGCTCCAGCTGAGTGTTCGTGCGTAATCACAGTAGAACAGGAACAGGTGTGTGTGTGTGGTGGATGACAGTATTTGTAGTCCATAAAATGGCGGATTTGTAGCCCGTTTACCAGCGATCTGCTGGTGATTGTGACAGAAAACTTGATGGATTCCTCATTATCACTCATTATCATTGTGCCTTACAAAATGGATCAGAACCACTGTTGAAGTGTGTGAGAGCTTTGAAAAAGTGTTTTTATGCATGCCAACATCCCTTTTCTCCTTTCAACTGTTCTGGCAAGTCAAATAATGACCAAACTTTGGTAACCAGTGGAAAAAAAAACATTAATTTTCTCACATGGATAATTTGGCTGTGGAATTTCAGTCCGACATATGAATCTTCAATGGCAAGCAAAGTGAGCACTCGTGAGGAAGTGAAGCGTTCCTGCGTGCAAATGCAGGGAAAGGAGGAACTGTCCTGCTTGTGCCAGAGATGTGACTGGACTGAGAAGTGCAGTCTGTTGAAACAAACGCTTAAAGGAGTAGAGCTGTTTACTGAGCCGAACCGGAGCACTTGCCAGCTACTTTTCCATTGAGCGGGAACGTAATAGGCAAATGTCACATCCCATTGTTTGATCAGCTCAGCAATCAAACCATGTCTGAACAAGGGAATATTGTTGATTTTATTATTACCTTTCAGTTTCTGCAGTCCATATTATCATTGGAAAATAGACTTTTTTGTATCCTGTACTCTAGAGACATAGTTTTTTTTGTCAAGATTATGAACTAAAAGAAGGTGCTTTGGGAAAAAACACATTAAAGAAAACGTTTTTCTCATTTAATAGCAGTATAATACTGCTTCTGAACAGCCCAGCCGTTTATATTCCCCATAGACTCAGCTGTTTAATGGCAGACAAATTAAGATGTATGAACCAAGTCAAGCTGTTGGATATTAATGTCTGCCATCACAAACAAAACAAAGAGATCGATGGGTAGATATCTAGAAAGAGAGAAAACCACAAAGAAAAAGAGTCTGTGTCAGCAATTACCCCTTCACATTTGGAAATAAAAGAAGGTGAAAGGAATGAAACATTGGTTTCTTTCAGTTGCTTCTCTTCTTTTTGTGCTCAATCCTTGGGTACTTATCACGATTCATCAATTTTCCTGCAGTCTTCAACCTTTACGTAACCAATTTGTGCCCACAATTTTCTAAATGGTTTCATGTCAGTCTTGTGAATATGTGAATGTGTGTGAACATGTTATACACTGTAAAAAAAAAAAAGAAAGAAAAAAACCTAATGGCAAAAATTCAAGACAACAAATATTTTTATGTTGATTTAATTTACTTTAATAAGGTAATCAGGTTTCAACTAAAACTATAAAAGTAAAGTTCGTAGACAAACTTCATGGTGGCTTGAGAAAGCCTAGTCTGAAAGTTTGAAGTAGTTTAAAAATTTCAATAATTGAAGTAGTTTTTAAGAAGTTTGAAACAGTTGGCATAAATAGATAAGTACATATACGTTTCTAGTATGGATTGGTATGTCGTTAGTAAGTTTGTTAGTATGTTGCTAGTATGATTAGTATGTCGTTAATATGTTTCTAGTATGTTTAGTATGTTAGTATGTTTGTTAGTATGTTTCTAGTATGAGTAGTATGTTGGTATGTTTGTTAGTATGGTTTTTAGTATGATTAGTATATTATTATGTGTGTTAGTATGTTTCTAGCATGATTAGTATGTCGTTAATATGTTTCTAGTATGATTAGTATGTTAGTATGTTTGTTAGTATGTTTTTAGTATGATTAGTATGTTATTATGTGTGTTAGTATGTTTCTAGCATGATTAGTATGTCATTAATATGTTTCTGGTATGATTTGTTTGTTAGTATGTTTTAGTATGATTAGTATGTTATTATGTGTGTTAGTATGTGTTAGCATGATTAGTATGCCGTTAATATGTTTCTAGTATGATTAGAAGAGGTGCATCCCAAATCGCATACTTATGCACTATTCTACGCCATTTTGTAGTATAAATAGTGTAAGTAGTGCGTTTACACTGACAACACAAAAAATAATAAGTGCACTTTAATTACCCAGATGATGCACTCATTCGACCAGTAAAATGAAGTGTGTAATGATGGACACTTCACGCACTTAACGTGCGCAGTTTTGCTCACATAGCGGAAGGAGCGGAGCTTTCGGGCGCACATGTTGGATAACATTATTTATTTTGGATTGTGAAAGCAAAATTGTCCTATGAGATTGATTATACCGCCTCCCGATGGAGAATGCGGTTATACTCACGGCAGGTATTATTTGGTACTTTGTTCATTTATTTTACTGATTTGGCAGCCGTCAAACATCATCTGGGAAGCGGGTAGAATTTTCGCTTAGTAAAAAATCATTAGTGTTCCATTTGGGACAACACTACATACATACACTACACTGTTGAGTGTGTAAGTCCATAAGTACATAGTGCATGAGTGCATAGTGTATAGTGTGCCATTTGGGACGCAGCGTATGTTATTAGGTTTGTTAGTATGTTTCTAGTATGATTAGTATGTCGGTAGTATGTTTCTAGTATGTTAGTATGTTTGTTAGTATGTTTCTAGCATGGATTGGTATGTTAGTAAGTTTGTTAGTATGTTTCTTGTATGGAATAGTATATTGCTAGTATGGATTGGTATATTATTAGTATGCCCAATATAAAGTCAATGGCAGTTTTTTTTTATAATGGAAGTCTAAAGGACAGTTGCTAGAGTGTGGCTAGTAAGTTGAAAGGTCATCAGTAATTGGCAGATTGGTAGTCTGAGTTAAATGAACCCAAACTTAAGTCTGAATGACAGTTTGGCGCAAAGTTATAAGGTCACAATTTTTGGTCCAATGTTAAGTCAATGGGACTTTACCAAATTTTCTGGGTCAGTTTTCAGAAAACCATAAGTCGGATCAGTTGGATAAGATAGAGCAACTTAGGGTGCTTTCACACCTGTGAATCGATTCATTTGTTCCAAAACAGGGATTAAAATTGTTACATTGTTGCTCTTTGTTCTTGGTGCGGTTCGCTTTTACACGGCAAAGTTTCTAAACGGACTAAAGCAATCTTAAACAAGTCATGTTTCATGGTTTATTTTGCAGAGTCCTGCACAGCTGTCGGGGGTGGTTTGGTGGTGTTTGACAGGGTGCGCGCGACATGTCTGAAGAGCGAGGAGGGATGCAGTGGGAAGGGGTGATGAGAAGGGTGCGCGACGTATTTGAGGACCGGGAGGGAGACGCGCGATTTTCGGGAGATTATCACTCGTTTGTGGGCATCCGGGAGTCTCTGTGCATTTGTTGGAGACTCCCGAAACTTCCGGGAGACTTGGGATGTCTGGAATGACCTCCCGCCCTACTCTCTCTTCATATAGCCGTATGCCTATTACATATTCATAAAACACTGTGATATAGCCGGGCTCGGATTGTAGCGCTTTCTCACTACAATCGATCCGCTCCAGAGTTCGTTTCAATCGAGCCGAGACCACCTCATTCAGGCGGTCTCGGAGCGATTGCTTTGGTGCGGTTCCGAGCGCGATTGCCCTGTTCACATATGCCAAACGAACCGCGCTAACTAGGCAAACGCGCCAGGTTCCGGAACAAAAGTCTAGGTGTGAAAGCACCCTTGATTCAGTATAGTTTGGAGTTAGTTTGATGGTTGTAGTATGAACGGTCTAGGAGATGTGTTCTTGAAATAGTAGAAGAAGAAGAAGTAGAAGAAATGTATGTAGTTGTCACGATCACCAGCGATCTTCTCCCCTTAGATCGCTGGTTTACATGCACAATCACTAATGGACTACAAATCTGCCACCTAATGGACTACATTTCCAAACATGCACTACTCTGACATCACACACAACCGGTTACTCATTCTCCACTGATTGCGCACACACCACTGGAGGCTTGTCAAGACTGATTGCACTCAACATATAAGCAGCACACACACTCATTTCAGGGCCGAGTCTTGTTCATCTGTTCACAGTGTCAATTCTAAGCGTTTCCTTGTTTTGTCTTTGTCGTGTTTGGACCCTCGCCTTGATTCTCTGTTTCTGCCTGTCTGCTGCCATCCCTGTGACCTTTTGCCTGTTATATTGACTACGACTCTGGATTGTCCTCATACATCTGTTTGCTCCTGTACTGATCATTGCTTGTCTGACCATCCCTTTAAATAAACCTGCATTTGGATCCGCATCCTGTTGTCAGCATCCATCCTTGGTTACAGTAGTATAACAGTATGTTGGCTTTCTCAAGTCACCATAATTAAGTCATACAAAGTTTATCTTAATATTTTTGGTCAGTTTGATTGATGTAAATTGAGAGGACTAGGAAAGTTCATTCAAGTCAGTCAGAAAAGTTAAAGTCAGCAAGATTTATTTTACAGTGCATTTATGTCCCACAGCTTTTTATTTAATTTGTTTTTTTAGAAAATCATATTTGAACATGCATTTGAGTTGTCAGCGGGCAAATATGTTGTATGCACCCCTTCAATGTAATATTTGAATAGGAGAACTATCAGCATTTTAACAAAAAACTACTGCTTTCAACAGATACATTTTAATTGTACCTTAACAAGTTTATAAACAAAGTAGATAACCCAAAAAATTGCATCTAGCATATAATCTCATGACTATGAAAACACGACAAAGGACTAATCGTTTTTTCTTACAGTGGTGAAACACACTTTAGTAACTCAATCAGGCTAACATGTACCAAAAAGTTAAAGTGCACAATGGGTTAAATACAAGCTTAACCTTACTGACCCTGAGTGATGGTCATTTTATTTAGCAATGGAAAAAATTATAACAATGAAGATGCCAAATAGAAGAATTAGTGTTGCATTTTCCTTCATTTTGAGACAAATTTGTGAGCAACAACACATGCCTGTTAAAAATAACAACACTTTGATGACTGCTGTGGTGCCACTTCTGTCATTTTCAGTCTTTGTTTATAGCCTGAGGACTTTAATGAGTCTCATTAATTAGCACAATTGTTTGCTTGAGGAAGCTGATGTGATTTTGTGTTATGCTTTTATTTGTTGTTTGAATGCCATTTGACTTTATTTTGCAGACGGCCAGAAACAGGAAGTGAGGGTCGGTGGCGGTGCGTCCAGAGAGTGTTTCTTCAGACTTTCCCCCAACACCCAGTACAAGATAAGTGTATACACCGTTTTACAGGACACAGAGGGCCCTGCTGTCACCACCATGGTCACCACTGGTAAATACACTCCAAACGATTATTACTATACTATTTACTTCAGTGGGAGAAAAATGGCTCAATGAATTTGACGGGTGTGTGTGAGGATATTTGAAATACCAGTAATAGTTGTGCTATTGTGGTAATGCAATTGCAGGGTTAAAAATAATAGGCTAGAAACAACATTTTAATTTGGAACACTGCTTACATTTTGAGGGACCAGTGTCAAGCTTTCAACTTTGGAGCTGTCTCACACACACAAACATAAAAAATAGAAAAGAAAAGAGTTAGAGGCCACTAAAAAAAATTATAATAAATAAATACGAAGAGTTAGAGGCCATTCACACAGAGTGCATGTTTGCATTGAAAACTATGAGACACTGGCAGTGGAATGAAGAAATGCAAGGCTTCAAAATGTGTTTTTTTTTTTTTTTTTTTTTAATGTTGAACTTAACTTGAAAACAATGTTTGTGTTGTGGTCAAACACATCTGTCTAACATGTTTACTTTGAAAAACAATGGTTAAGTATTGGAGTAAAATTGCTGCCTTTATGTGACAAAGCTGTGTTTCTTGGACAAACTGGATTCCCAATATAATTACAATTTTAAAGATGTACTTGATCTTATACGGGTAAATGAAAGCTAAAACAACAACAACATCAACAAAAAGTGAAGGATTCTGTGGCAGTAATGGGATTCCACAAAATTTTAGTTTAGTTTTGTTTTGTTTTGTTTTGTTTTGTTTTGTTTTGTTTTGTTTTGTTTTGTTTTGTTTTGTTTTGTTTTGTTTTGTTTTGTTTTGTTTTGTTTTGTTTTATGGGGTTTTGTAAAGTTTTGTGAAGGACAATTCACACTGCATAAACAAACGACAACAAACAAATCTGTCTGAGTTTGTTGATAACTGTGTTACCCCTGTTGTCATTAGTCAGAGTTTGTTTCCACCAGAGTAATCATGATTTTCCAACAATGGCAACAACCTTTGATATAAACTGACTTGGGCCCAGATACAGTTGCAATCAGAATTATTCAACCCCCTTTGATTTTGTTTTTCCTTTTTTAAATATTTCCCAAATTATGTTTAACAGAGCAAGGAAATTTTCACAGTATGTCTGATAATGTTTTTTTCTTCAGGTAAATGTCTTATTTGTTTTATTTCGGCTAGAATAAAAGCGGTTTTTAATTTTTTAAAACCCATTTTAAGGTCAAAATTATTAGCCCCTTTAAGCTATATATTTTTTCAATAGTATACAGAACAAATATTATACATTATACAATAACTTGCCTTATTAACCTAACCTGCCTAGTTAACCTAATTAACCTAGTTTAGCCTTTAAATGTCACTTTAAGCTGCATAGAAGTGTCTTGAAAAATATCTAGTAAAATATTATTTACTGTCATCATGGCAAAGATAAAATAAATCAGTTATTAGAGATGAGTTATTAAAACTATTATGTTTAGAAATGTGTTGAAACAATTTTCTCTTCGTTAAACAGAATTTGGGGAAAAAATTAACAGGGGGGCTAATAAATCAGGGGGTTGAATAATTCTGATTGCAACTGTAGTCTTTATAAATAATGTTGCATGGCAATTGTTTGTGCAGTCTGTACATGATAGTAATTTTTCAGAACATTCAAAATACAACAGCCGACTTGTTTGTTGGTGTTCCTGTGAGTGGTTTGAAGTGGAATTAAAACTTTTTTTCCTGAGATTAACTTTGTTTCAAAACACCCATTTTTGCCTCTTTGCAGAGATAGTTCACCCCAAAATAAAAATAAATAAATAAAAATTACTCACCATTTCCTCACCCTCAAGTGGTTATATACAGTACCTTTATGAGTTTCTTTATTCCAAAAAAGTTATTCTGAAGCTGAAAACCTGTAACCATTGACCTTAATAGGAAGAAATAATACAATGGTAGTCAATAGATACAAGATTACAGCATTCTTCAAAATATCTTTTTGTGTTCAACAGAAGAAAGGGTGAGCTAAGGGTAAGTAAATTTGTATTAAACAAAAATAGAATATTTATGTAATTTGATTTACTGGATACGAATATACAGTGGATATCAAAATAGATATATGCACTAAATGGGGTCTGTACATTCCATTGAGATCACAAATGTGTGTGTGTGGGTTTTGCGTGTGTGCGTGCGTGTGTAATAAAATGAAGACAGTTATGCCTTTCACTGCTTTATGTATTTTTTTTTTTCTGCAGCTCCAGCACCCACTCAGCCACCAACCGCAGCACCCACCACCAGCCCTCCACCCACCATCCCTCCAGCCAAAGAAGGTAGGACACCCGTACGGAAAAAAAACTGGCCTGTCTGCCATTGTTTTCCCTGTTTGTTGGGCCTGTCCCTATGTGTTATGTGACCTTTCACTAACGTACATCTCTGCTGACAGCTAACCTTTTCTTATTCTCTGAGCCACTCCATACTCAATAAATATGGTCGAGTCTTCCCAACACATCTGATAAAAGCACACAGATCTTATTTACACACCTTATAGATCTTATTTAGATCCCCAGCCTCCTGTTTATAGAGAATAGATTTGGTTCATTCTCTAGCTGAATGTTTATTGTGTTTAATGCGTCATAAAGTAACACCAGAATAATTTCTTGGCCCAAAATAGAGCGCTTCTTTAGAGTTATTTGTTTCTTTTATATGGCTTAATCTCCGGGCCTCTAGGTAGTTAACCGAAATGCCCTACATGTTGTACATTACTTTTATTGAGGGCTGGTCGCACTGTAAAAAAAAGCGAAGCATTTGTTACTAATAAAGACCACATGAAATCAAAATGAGTTTTGTTGCTGTAAGTCCCAAAACAGGCTCATTGGAAATTAAAAACATGCCTCTAGACTAAACTACGATGAATGTAATCAATTGTTAACAATTAGCAAATATAACACAAAACTAAATTTGCTGAAGCATACACTTCCCTTATACCTTGTTTCACAGCATATATAAATATCTGCGCAGCACCACACCCTGTAAGCTATCGAGTGTTTAGAGGTCTTTATGTGGTACATACAATTTAAGGCTTATTCTGTCACAGTCGGTGTTGCACCACAAGCGATCGAGACAGAGATTATTAAAAACACTTATTTTATTTACAAAAATGCACATACTGCAGAAACAGGAGCACAAAAACTCAGGTAGCAAACAGAGTGTTTACAATTCAATACCGGACAATAAACTTAACACAGGACACGAATACACATATTACAAACAGGGATGACACAATGGGTAGAACTCATGATCATTAAGAAACAGCAGAAACAAAACAAAGGGGTCACATGACAAAACATGGATCACGACACAACATAACATAACATCACATGACACAACACGACACAGACACACCAGACATGTGACATATTCATTGATGATTTGCTTCCATAATAACAATTTGTGAGAAAAACTTTTAAAATATGAGTAAAATTGGTCACAATATGGGTGAATAACATAATATGGAAAGTGTTTCTCATCATATAGGGTATAAAATAACATAAATCATGTAAATAAATAGTTCAAATATAATGATTTGATCATGACAGATGATCAAAATAAAGCAGTGGGCTTCAAAGAGTCAAAACTGAAACGTTCTGTTAGTTTCAAGAGATACATTGATTGACCCTGACATTGATGTTTGAGATTGATTTGAGACACTCTTGTTTAATGATATTACTGTTATATATGCGCATCGATGGATTTGCTCTTCAGTGTTTGGACTCTCAGTAGTGATTATTAACCCACACTGAACTGAACTGAACTGAACTTAATCTCTGAAAACTGAACTGACACTGTTTCAATTCACTATAATCTTCCATGTGAAGCTGCTTTGACACAATCTACATTGTATAAGCGCTATACAAATAAAGATGAATTGAATTGAATTGAATTATATTATCCATTGTAAAAACAGCTGTCAATCACTAAATATAGCTATAGTTAGTCGCATTTTACCTCACCATTTTGTCAAAAAAAAACCCAAAACTAATCAAACTCTGCCTATACTTTAATTTGATCTCAGTCACTTTGATATTGGTTACATTTACTATACATTGCAAGTGGATGCACCAAATTTTGGACGATAAGTTTATTTTGAATTTTAAGCCTAAAGAGAAAAACTTCCAAAATATGAGCCAAAGTGTTCAGAGCACTGGTTTCACTCTTGCACCAGCTGTACTTGCTGTAGTCATGTAGTCAAGAAGATTTTACACCGGAAACAGAAAGTGTAAAACACTTTAATTTCAATGGCTTGTGCTGGCCAATGGTGGTTAGTTACCATGCCAGCATATTTGTTCCTGCTGCTTGCAATAGTGCTACTGTGCTGTCGTGGCAACATTGGTAAAATTATATCACTGTCAATAAAATCAGACCCCCTAGTTTTTCATGATTTGTTTTTTTTTTGTGATTTTTGCAATAAAAATGACAGATTTTTTGTGTTTTTTGCATTAATGTCCAGAAATTTGCTGACAATTTTGCGATTAAAAATATCTAGATGTAAAAAAATATTTTCCTTATTTCATTATTTATCTTATTTACCATATTAGGTAGCCTACTGTGTTAGGTGTGCAATCTGAAACAATGACACAAATCATAAAAATAAAACTTCTTTATTTTGGTCTCTTGTCAAGACAAGATCTAAAACGGTAGAGATTGAGCCAAAGGAAGGTTGCATAACTCTTATTTTTATCCACAATCTTACTTTCTCTCAGATTTCCCGAAGCATCTGACATCATATCACACTTAGGACATGTGTTGGGATTTCCCCTACCATAATACACCTAAAACACAGATTGCCATAAAGCTCGTCAGTGGCATAATTTATCGATTTGAAGCACATTATAATACCAACCATACAAATAATGTCCTTTAATTCGGTCATGTCCAGCAGCTGTCATCTGTGAACCAATCTCTATCTGTCTGTTCCATTGCTCAGTTTGCTCCAACTTTCTGTTGCAGTCTGAAGCATGCCAAACGCACAAAATGCCCAATTCGCCCCACCGAATGTCTATATCACAAGACGTTTGGCCATAGGGGTAATGGTCGTGCCCAACTGAGCCTGGTTTCTCTCGAGGTTTTTTAAATCTTCGCTTTCGCCAATTGGTGAAGTTTTTTCCTCGCCGCTGTCTCCTCTGGCTTGCATGGTTCGGGATCTGTAGAGCTGCGCATCGATGGATTTGCTCTTCAGTGTTTGGACCCTCAGTAGTGATTATTAACCCACACTGAACTGAACTGAACTTAATCTCTTAAAACTGAACTGACACTGTTTCAATTCACTATAATCTTCCATGTGAAGCTGCTTTGACACAATCTACATTGTATAAGCGCTATACAAATAAAGATGAATTGAATTGAATTGAATATCTCATCTTGTCAATGACTTTACATGTAAATCACTTGAATTTCATCTGCGTTTGGTTACTGCACAAGCTGAAAATTCTCCCCCATTCCATGTAATGTACTCAAATAAGTCACGTGCGCTGCGTATTCAACGTCTATAAGTCATGTAAAACAATGAATTGCAAACTGAAATAAATACAATTTGATTATATGGTTTGGAGTTTGATGTTGGGCAGCGCGGTGGCACAGTAGGTAGTGCTGTCGCCTCACAGCAAGAAGGTCGCTGGTTCGAGCCTCGGCTGGGTCAGTTGGCATTTCTGTGTGGAGTTTGCATGTCCCTGCGTTCGCGTGGGTTTCCTCCGGGTGCTCCGGTTTTCCTCACAAGTCCAAATCCATTGCGGTACAGGTGAATTGGGTGAGCTAAAAAATTGTCCATTGTGTGTGTGTGTGTGTGAATGAGAGTGTATGGGTGTTTTCCAGTGACGGGTTGCAGCTGGAAGGGCATCCGCTGCGCAAAACATATGCTGAATGAATTGGCGGTTCATTCCGCTGTGGCAACCCCAGAGAAATAAATGAATTAAGGAATTTGATGTTTTATGAGATGTTTACATTTTTTGTGATTATTTTGCGTTTAAATAAAAAAATTTGCAGGATCGCAAAAATGTGCGACTTTTTGTTGATTTCGCGTTGGATTCAGTGATTGCGGAATTGCGAAAAACTAGGGGTCTCATCAAATGTTTTATTACTATTAAATATGTTTTAATACTACTGTCTTGTGTTTTTAAAATCACTAAAAATTAAGTTATTGGGTTAAATTAAAATAAATTGTACATAGAGTTACTTTATAAAATTTAATAAAATAATAAATAATTATTACAAAGCATTTTCGATTTTAGTTTCAGTTTCAAGTGCATCCAGAATTTTTGGTTTCATTTACAAACAAATTCGCTGATAGTAATTTGAGTAAAGGCTCAATAAAACTGAAAGGGCTTCATGAGAACACTTTAAGTTCTGTCTGAATAAAATATTAATTGGATTGTAAGGTGTGGTATATATGTAGACCTGGAAGAGACGTTATGGTGGGGAAAAAAATGGAAAAAATGGGTGAGAGAAAAAAAAACAGAAGCTGATCTGGGATCAGTTTATCATACCGAGTGCGTCCGTCAGTCAGCGCTTATACATGCATTCACTGATTCAGAGGTTGCATAGGAAGGGCGATGATCGACGAACAGCTTTGATAGAAAAAAAGTGAATGCTGACATTTTTTAATTAATTTCAACGTGCTTTCAATGTACCTGTATAGAATGGTAAAATACAGGGAATCCCGGCAAAAACAGGAGGATTGACGTGTGAAGTGAACAGGAAGTGTTTGTCAAACAACAGTTTTGCCAGGAAACACAAAACATCTTTGCGAGGGAACGCAAAAACTTTAAAAATTAAAATTTTCCTTTCACTCAGTTTTTTTTTCCCACCATCACGTCCCTTCCAGGTCTCCATAGGTGTAGACTTTTTACAACACAACAAAGAGTATTTGTAAAGACTTGATTGGGCTACGAAACAAAACTGAAAAATACTGTTGATGTGCAATGAAATTGAAATGACATTATGATGTATGACACATGGTACAAACTGTTGTTTTATAGAACAAATAAATGTGTCACATAATGCTACAATCTCATCAGTCGTCAGTTCATACTCTCAGCCACAGATGGCTTGTTTTGGCCACTGGAATGGGAAGTTTTACCCCTTGATAATTATAAGCAGCTTCACACAAAGCTTCATGTGCTTGTCATCTCCTAATTAGGACCCAAAATAAATAAATATTACGGTTTATGCGTCAAAAGGTCAAACCCAATTTGAAGCTTATGGCATAAATGTGCACATATAAATGTCTATTGCTCTTACAGCCCTGCATTCTAATTTGGTGCTTAAGTTTGTCAGATTTCTCTGGAAACTATTGTTTGTTTTTTTTAGCATCATTTGATTAGAAGTTTGAAGAACAGTCTCTGTTTAAAATATAAATCTTTTGTGACATTACACATGCATTTATTGTGACTTTTAATCCGTTTAATTCAACTTTACTGAATTCATCTTTTTTTAAATGAACAACAAAAAAACCTTTTCATATTTAGTGTACTTAAGATGTGCAATAAGACAGTGTGTTTTGTTTATTATAAATATATCGCTGAACTAATTTAATACAATATCTTGTGTTGTCTTTGAACGAAGCGTTCAAAGCTTCCTTGATTCCTTGCCATGAATGACAATGATGAACTAAACAAAATGTAAACAAATTGGGGCTAATGGGTTTTGCCAGTTCATTCAGGTTGTTTACGAACACAGTGACTGATCCATTTAGTTCATTTTCAAACAAGGTGTCTTGTGCCACTCTTAAACAGTGACTCTTTTTGTAAAGGAGGCTTTGTGGGTTCAAGTAAGTGCAACTTAACCAGAGATATGACTTTTTGTATAAAAATTTGTTCCCTCATTGCCTACATTGAAGTCATTTATTCAGATTATTAAACTCTGTGCTCAATTTACCTAAAACAATGGAACAAATGAGTAAAACTCACTCACATATTAGTAAATCATATTGTAATATGATCGGGGCGCTGACAAAGGAGTGCAGATCCAAACACAGGTTTATTAAAGAGAATGGTCAGACAGGCAACAGTCAACACAGGGGCAAACAGGTATATGCAGATAATCCAGAGTCGTAAACAAATAACAGGCGAGTAGTCAATTCAGGCAGGCAGCAGACAATAAGGCGAGGGTCAAAAACACAGCAAAGCAAGGCAAGGGAAACGCATCGTAATGCTCTCAGTGACAGTATAATAAGACTCAGCTCTGATATGTGTGTATGCGCTGTATAAATAGACTTTGTAAGCAGTTCATGAGCAGCTCCCAGCCGTGAGTGTGTGTGTAATCTACAGAATGAGGAACAGGTGTGTGTGAGTGGTGCATGACTGGAACTTGTAGTCCATGTAATGGCGGATTTGTAGTCCTTTGCGATCTGTGTATTTACCAGATCTGCAGCCGCTAGATTGCTGGTGATCATAACGCATAGGAACAAATTTGTTCACAAAGATCAAATTGTTACCTTGTTTTAGTAAATCCTGGCCTCAAGTTTTAAGTATTTATTTGCTTTTTGTAAATTAAACGTACAACATTCCTTGTTTTGATTTTAATAACACTATATGCAATTGGTTTATTAAGTGGGACAATGAAACAAATGATTATATAATGTCCACAATTTACTTAAAACGAAGGTTAGAAAATTAAATATGTTGACATATTATAAAGCCTTGGAGGAAGGAAGAGGAGTCTTTGGGTGGATTATCCCTTTAAAGGGCACCTATTTTACCCCTTTTTCAGGATTTAAGATAAGTCTTTTGTGTCTCCAGAATGTGTCTGTAAAGTTTCAGCTCAAAACACCCATCAGATTATTTATTATATCTTTCAGAATGTTGGAATTTTCTGCTCTGAACACAATGTAGCTGTTTTTGTTGCATGTGCCTTTAATGCTAGTTCCCATTTCCACTCCGGCTGCATCAGATAAACAGCACTGTGACATACATGAAGGAAGCAGATCTCACATAACGTTTGTGAGAAATACTTCAGTGAGAACTTTTCCAATGATTATTTGATGTATTTGTTGTGGAGTTAATTCAAGCCTTTCTGTGACGATGAGTCACACACAATGTCGTTACAAAGTTCAGGCACATACACACAGACACACACACAGTGACATGCGGCGATAAAGTAAAGATGGTAAAATCGCTGTAATTCATTACAAACATGCACTGTTTTAAAAATGTTTTAAACTTGTAAAACTTATTCTTGATCACATGTGATGATGTTTGATGATCACAGAGAGCTGAACAGATATCTTAATATCAGTTGCTTTGCACACATCCTGTCTTGTTGATATGATTATATGCGTTACTACGGAGACATGTTAATACACGGCTGTCAATTAATAAGGTGGGCAGGGAAACTGCACTCCTACGTCACGTTGCGGTGGGCCTCAAAATGGGGGTTTGGATTTGGATCCTATTTTAATGTCAGGAAATTAAAAAAAAAAAACTTTGTAGCTGCGTCCTAAATGGCACACTATACACTATGCACTCATGCACTATGTACTTATGCACTTACACACTCAACAGTGTAGTGTATGTATGTAGTGTCATCCCAAATAGAACCCTAATGGTTTTTTACTAAGCGGAAATTCAACCCGCTTCCCAGATGATGTTTGACGGTTGCCAAATTAGGGAAATAAATGAACAAAGTACCAAATAATACCTGCCGTGAGTATAACCGCATTCCCCATCGGGAGGCGGTATAATCACTCTTATAGGAGAATTTCGCTTTCACAATCCAAAATAAATAAAGTTATCCAACATGTGCGCCCGATAGCTCCGCCCCTTCCGCTATGTGAGCAAAATTGCGGTCGTTGAGTGCGTGAAGTGTCCATCATTACACACTTAATTTTACCGGTCGAATGAGTGCATCATCCGGGTAATTAAAGTGCACTTATTATTTTTAGAGTTTTCAGTGTAAACACACTACTTACACTATTTATACTACAAAATGGCGTAGAACAGTGCATAAGTATGCGATTTGGGACGCACCTCTTGTCTTTATATCACCCCAATATGACTGTGGACACACTATACCTGCACACAGTTCTGTCCAAACAGCTCCCAAAACAGGATTTTTTCAGAGGTGCCCTTTAAGGGATGTCTAATTCAGGAAACTGAAAGTGCACTGAAACATTCGTTTTCTAAATTTTCCACAATGGATTGTAAAAAAGATGGAGCATCAATGCTCACCACAGTATATATTTCCTTTATGAAATTTCTGAACCACATAACTGACATCAACTAACTCATCATGACATCCATTGTCATGTTAAATTTACAATCACAGCTTCCATTGTGATTTTACAATGAAGCTCAAAATATCTGGCATCACATTTTATGAAGTCATATCCAAAAAATACAAAAATGCAATATTTTTTGTACTTTAGCCTAAATGTACAAGGTTTCCAAGTTGGGTTTATTCACCACAGTGAAAATGCTGTTTTGAAAGACACGTCTAAAGTAAAGTTATGGTTTTGCTATCATAAAGTTAAGTTTTTTGTTAGCAGAACACTTCTAGGCAACAGAAGCACACATACACTATTCTAATGCTGAAATGCATGTGGATAATTTGACAGTTATGCATGCCCATTCAAGAAGTAAATACTCAGAACTATTTTGTGTTTTGCAATTCTAATAAAATAACAATGTTAGAATGTAAAATTGAATGACTGCCTTGGTAATTCTTGTGTTAAATACCAAGTGACCTGGACGTTCTCATGTCACTACACACAGATGGTGCAAAATCTGTCACTGGGGCGGAACCTTTTCAACAAGTACACTTTTGTTTAGTACAGGTAAACATTAGTACCTTTAGGGTACACTTTGATACTTTTAAGGTTCTCTTTTTTACCTTAAAGGTACTATGAGGTACATATGTGTAATTTTTAGGTATTAATATGTATCTTTTATGACCTGTTAGGTACAAAAAATAGACTTTGTACCTTTTTTCTAAGAGTGCATGAGTGTCTCAATGTGTAGTGAGAATATACTATCCTTACTGTCCTTACCAGTACCTGAATTCATGTACACAATATTGTGGTTCACGACTTTGTGATCTAGACAGCTAATTGAGACACACTCAAAGTCTCTAGTGAGTCAGTAGAGTTTAGTTCAGGTGGGTTTTATCTTGGTTGGAGCTTCCCTTCAGGAACTGCCTTAGACACCTCTAATACTGTATAACCTAGTATATTCAGACTGATTCAGTCACTGAAAGATGTTTTTGTCCTGAAAGCGACCAGTTAATTTAGAAGTTACCCCATGAAGCACATCTTCAAGTTACTGATGGTACAGTATATGCATTAAGTGCCAAATCCTGCAAAGCAACAGTCTGGCAGAAGGAAAAGTATGAAAAAAGAGGTAGCTGGGAATTAATTAAGGCCCGTTGTTTTATCCAGCTAGCTGTGATGGAGATCCTGTCAGTGAGAAGGAGAAGTGTTTGCAATCATTTGACATCTGTTGTACTGCAGCGTTCACACGGTAATGAGGATTTCTTATTTTAGCTAGCGATTTTTCACCTGCTTCTCCTCTCTCTCTCTCTCTTTTCCCCAACTTTCTCTCTCAGTTTGCAAAGCAGCCAAAGCAGACCTGGCCTTCCTAGTCGACGGCTCCTGGAGTATTGGAGATGACAACTTTCAGAAGATCATCCGCTTCCTGTACAGCACAACCGGTGCACTTGATGTGATTGGCCCAGAGGGAACACAGGTATGTGCTGCATGCGAAATATCTGTCAAATTCAGTCTGCTTTTTTATTTATCTCTTATTATTGTACAACATGTCTTGCATATTTTTGAGAAAAAAAGAAATGACCTCTATTCTTGAGTTTATAATTCACATCCTTAAAGATGAAAGTACAAGTGTAAGAATGTCTTTATGGAAACACTGAGTGAGGACACAAATCACAAAAAGTATATTTTATATTTTATTTAATTTTATTTTTAAAATAATGAAAGATTGAATATTTATATTACAGGAAATAAAACATTTGAAAAGTGCAAACTGAATATAATGTTTCAGAGCACTAAAATTGCAGTTAAATAAACATTTATAATGGATTAAATTTACATTAAATGTAGTTAGCTTTTCTGGTGATCCTAACTTGGCTTATTTGCATCATTTTATATAATATTATTATAATTCTACACTGTAAACCCCAATAAGTTAAGGTAACTCCAGCCATTAAAAAAAAAAACTGATTGCAACAAACCATTTAAGTAAAAAAAAAAAAAAAATCTTAATGAGTAATGTTAACTTAATCCATTTGAGTACACAAAACTATTTGAGCACAGCAAAACTCAATATTCTCTTCAGTAATTTTGTTTGCTAACAGCAGGTGTTCATCATTATTGCGCAATCAACACTTAATCACTTAATTAACTTCAAGAGTTCAAAACTCTTTTCAAATGAGTAGAATTAACTTCCAGTTAATTTTGAGTTAACTACACTCATTACATTTTATAAATTTGACTGTTGGGTTTTACAGTGTATATATTCTTTAACAAATGATGAGTTCAGATGCAAAACCCTCTTAATCCATCAGACCTCTTTTTTTGTAAATGAGCATTTTCTATCAGGCTCCTATAATTAGGTTCAGAAGTTTCATTTTATAGATAATGAAAAGGTTATTATCTAGTAAATAAGATTTTCTTTTGCATCAAATCCAACTAAATCCACTTGTGCTTTTTTTGCAAAAACCTCTAAATCGACCTATCGGGACAAGACAGTGTATTTAGTTGAAAAATCACTAAAGATGTGATTAGACATAATTTTTACCAAACATAAAACACATTACACAAACCACCTAAAGTTAAAAATACATAAATATGTCAAGTGGCGGTTCGTTACACTGTGGTAAGCCCTGATAAATCAGAGGCTAAGCAAAAGGAAAATTAATGAATAAAATTTGTCAAGTGCATTAATCAATAACATTAAAATGAACATTAATTAAATCTTAACAATCTGTTGTCATTGATGATATTTGGAATTTGAATTTTAAAATGTAAACATTGCAAACATTGCAAAGTTGTTAGATTCAAATAATATAGCGTAACATAATGTGAAACATCGATATCTGTGCATTGTCCATTAATATAAAAAGCTTATCAGACGTATATGTATTATGAAGAATTATAAATAATATATAGTTTCATAGTTGTTGTTTAATATACAGGGAGTGCAGAATTATTAGGCAAATGAGTATTTTGACCACATCATCCTCTTTATGCATGTTGTCTTACTCCAAGCTGTATAGACTCACAACCAATTAAGCATATTAGGTGATCTGCATCTCTGTAATGAGAAGGGGTGTGGTCTAATGACATCAACACCCTATATCAGGTGTGCACAATTATTAGGCAACTTTCTCTCCTTTGGCAAAATGGGTCAAAAGAAGGACTTGACAGGCTCCGAAAAAGTCAAAAATAGTGAGATATCTTGCAGAGAGATGCAGCAGTCTTAAAATTGCCAAGCTTCTGAAGCGTGATCATACAACAATCAAGCGTTTCATTCAAAATAGTCAACAGGGTCGCAAGAAGCGTGTGGAAAAACCAAACCAAAAACCAAGGCGCAAAATAACTGCCCATGAACTGAGAAAAGTCAAGCGTGCAGCTGCCAAGATGCCACTTGCCACCAGTTTTGCCATATTTCAGAGCTGCAACATCACTGGAGTGCCCAAAAGCACAAGGTGTGCAATACTCAGAGACATGACCAAGGTAAGAAAGGCTGAAAAACGACCATCACTGAACAACACACACAAGCTGAAACGTCAAGACTGGTCCAAGAAATATCTCAAGACTGATTTTTCTAAGGTTTTATGGACTGAAGAAATGAGAGTGAGTCTTGATGGGCCCCCGGCTGGATCGGTAAAGGGCAGAGAGCTCCAGTCCGACTCAGACGCCAGCAAGGTGGAGGTGGAGTACTGGTTTGGGCTGGTATCATCAAAGATGAGCTTGTGGGGTCTTTTCGGGTTGAGGATGGAGTCAAGCTCAACTCCCAGTCCTACTGCCAGTTTCTGGAAGACACCTTCAAGCAGTGGTACAGAAAGAAGTCTGCATCCTTCAAGAAAAACATGATTTTCATGCAGGACAACACTGTAAAAAATTGCTGTTAAAAAACGGTCAGATTCAACAGTAAAATAATGTTTTTTTCAGTAAAACAGTAATATGCTGTTAAAAACAGTGCATTCTGGGTAATATTTCTGTTTTCGAGAAAGTAACCAACAGCAGAAAACTGTGAGTTAACAGAGCTCAGATTCGACGTTTTCAAGTCTGTGTTTGAAATCCCACTTTGTGCCCTTGTTCACTATTCCATACACTAGTTCACTAATATAGTTCACCTGACAGAGTTAATGAACACTAATGAGTGAATTCAGACACTGATGAACACCTGCTGTAATAATCACAATCACTGAAGGAAAGAGAAACAAGAAACACAAAGAGTGACGTCAGTTACAACTTAAATAAAATCAAGTAAAATAAAACACCTTCAGTCTCAGCAGAGGATCATTAAACAACACAAACAACAGCAGACACACTTATTACTGACCGCTTTGACTTCCATACTATTCTTATTAAGAACCAACAAAAATGTAGGCGTTTTGTTTTTCTGTGTCACCGTAATGGAGTGAGGAGCTGGTTTAGTTGGGCTCTTCACCCTTGAATTTGTAAAGTTAGCCTCTCCTGCTGCTGTAATACAAAGTTTATTAAACACTTTTATTATAGTAATAAAGCTGGGAAGCCAATAAGAAGATAAATCTAATTGTCTGAAATTTGTTCTGCTAAATGTTTTGATAAAGGTGTGGATGATGGGCCTCATGCAATAGTTTTTATGCTTGGTGCAGATATTAATTTAATAATGAGAAATGGAAACAGGAAAAATACCTGATTCTTTTACAGAGTTAAGAAATAACAGACAAAAACAGTTTAGTTAAGACAAAATCACACTCAGACCTCATGAATCAGACCTTGTACCTCAACAATGGTAACAATTAAAATGTTTAATGCCGCAATGCATGCTGGGTGTGGCACAGTACAAATATCCCAGCATGCATTGGGGCATGAATAAATGATGTAGTATAATGGTCTTACAGTTTACTTTATTTGCGTTTGATTCTGCTGTTGTTTATGTTTAGACTTTCAGTAGCCAGTTAGTGATGTTTGTGAGTTAAACTGTTAATTTTGTTATTTGTCACCGTTGTTGAGGTTCATACGCTGATTCTTGATGTCTCTTTGAGTGCAACTTACACCATAGAGCAAAGTGTTTTTGTCCAAGTTATTCTTAAAAACTTCCAGAATTCAATGCCACACACAGCCATATATAAAACGTTCAACAATAAATTAAACATTGGATAAGAGCAGTAAATTAATTTAAGTAAAAACAGGTTCTGCCTTATTAAAACCAATATGAACATCAGCAGATCTTATTAAAATTTTTGGCTTGTTTGCCATATCAAAAGAGCTTTTTAAACAAAGTTCTTAACAATTGCAGCAGCCAAAATAAATTAATGTTAAAAATGTCAGGGCTAAGAGCCCAACTAAAGCAGACTCTGTTCTCCAAGATGGTGACATAAAATGTTAACCTTTATCTTAAGAAGAACTTTGGTAGATGTTATACAAAAATAAATGTTTTAGTAATAAGTGTAGCTGCTGATGATGTTTGTAGAGTTGTTTAATCATCTGCTGATATTTTAATGATTTAATCATTTGTTGACCTTCAGGTTATTTCATTATAAAGCTGTGACTGAAGTTTCAGTTTTTTGTTATTTTATGTTCTGTTCTTGTTTTTTCCTTCAGTATTTCTTCATTTGTTCATCACTAATCCTCAATTATCATTTAATTAGTCATTTAATTAATTCATTTACTTCAGCTTTGCTCCATGTTTCTTGAACACTCAGTAGTGTGGACACTTGGAAGTGTTCAATTAAAACTGAGGTATTTGCTCTGGGGTTTAAAGGGTTAAAGGTGTGAGAGGTAAAAACACAGTGTAAAAATGTATTTTAACAGTAATATGATGTTATTTTAAACTACGGTAGTAGACTGTAAAAAAACAGTAGATTGCTGGCAACCACAGCTGCCAGTAGTTTACCGTTAAATCAAGGAAAAAACAGTATTTTACTGTAAAACCTGAAGCAAATTTCTTCTGTGTGTCACCGTTGTGGAGGAGAGTAGAGCCAGTGTTTGAGTCAAAGATGAACAATGAACTGCTGATGTTATTCTGCATGTTTCTTTATTTAAAGACAGTGGCTGTTTAGTTGCTGATGCAGTAAGAATCTCTCTGTGTTAATTCCAGCTTTACATGTATGTGTGCTGCTGTGAAATTTAAGACATTTGGGTTAAAAGGAACTTTTCAAATGAACTAAAATAAGTTATCATTATAAGTATGCTTCTAAGCATATATAACACATTACTTCATAAACTCATACAGCAGTTGGCCAATTTGAGACAGTTGCTTTCAATGAACAAAATGAGTTCACTTGAGTATTGTGTATATCAATGTAGTCTATGTATTTTTACAGCAACATACTGTAAAATAACAGTACATTGCTGGCAACTGCAGCTGCCAGTAACTTACCGTTTTTTAACGGGACAATTTGTAACAGTGAATGCTCCATCACACGTGTCCAAGTACTCCACAGCGTGGCTGGCAAGAAAGGGTCTAAAAGAAAAAAATAATAATGACATGGCCTCCTTGTTCACCTGATCTTAACCCCATAGAGAACCTGTGGTCCATCATCAAATGTGAGATTTACAAGGAGGGAAAACAGTACACCTCTCTGAACAGTGTCTGGGAGGCTGTGGTTGCTGCTGCACGCAATGTTGATGGTGAACAGATCAAAACACTGACAGAATCCATGGATGACAGGCTTTTGAGTGTCCTTGCAAAGAAAGGTGGCTATATTGGTCACTGATTTGTTTTTGTTTTGTTTTTAAATGTCAGAAATGTATATTTGTGAATGTTGAGATGTTATATTGGTTTCACTGGTAAAAAATAATTGAAATCGGTATATATTTGTTTTTTGTTAAGTTGCCTAATAATTATGCACAGTAATAGTCACCTGCACACACAGATATCCTCCTAAAATAGCTAAAACTAAAAACAAACTAAAAACTACTTACAAAAATATTCAGCTTTGATATTAATGAGTTTTTTGAGAACATGGTTGTTGTTCAGTAATAAAATTAATCCTCAAAAATACAACTTGCCTAATAAATTATGCACTCCCTGTATTTACCTCCAGTGCAAATATAAACGTGACAGCGTGAAATCGCACACACAGACAGGTACCATTATTTAGCTAAAGAGATGTAGCCATTAAACACACTCAAAAAATCAGCATAAAAAAAAAAGCTGCAAACCTTTAACAAACACTTCTGTCTTATTAATCTGCCTGATTATTAAAAAAATGCTGCCTGAGATGCTTTAAAAGTCTACTTTTGACTTACACTTTTGTTGTTTACATCTATTGTTTATTATTATTTATTTGTTTTAAGATATTTTTTTTGTTTCAATTTCAAACGTCTAAATATTCCTAAAAATATATAACGTTCTTTGAAACCGTGTACCTGAATTGTTACACTATTATGTTGTAAAAATTTATTCTTTTTTATTAGTGATATAAGTTATAAAGTGGCAATAATATCGTTTAGCGCAATTCATTTGGGTGCAATATATCGGCCATTGATATCGCGACAGCCCTAATATTCAAGCAGGCAAAGGTCAAACAGGGACAGACAGGAGCATGCAGAAAATACAAAAGCGTGGTCAGAATACAGGCGAATGGTCGAGACAGGTGGCAAAACAATGTAAGTTCCCACTTTATATTGTCGCTTATACCTGTGAACTTACACAGTAACTAGATGTGTAAGTAGTATGTAAGTACTGTGTATGTACACACTGGTACATAGTATTTACTTGTGTAATACTGGTGTAACTACGCACATGTAACAACACAATAGTATGTGTAAGTTCAAATGTGTAACAGGACATTAATAACACAATCTTTGGTAAACTACCCCTTTAATGTAAATTACTGATGTGATTCTACAGTTTACCTTAAAACAACATATAAACACAAGGCATTTGTATATTTCTATATACATTTGTATATTTTTGGCAGAAGTTTGCTGCTGTTAAACAGTTGCACAAAGGCTTAGGTTTTATATATTACACAATTGTGTAAGCATTTTACACTTTATTTTGAGTGGACAGTTCCTGAGGATTTACCCTGGAATTACACTGGTATCACAAGTTGAAGCCTTCTAATGCAGCGTTAGTTCTGCCGTTCTTATTCTAATACAATGTTCAGAAGTACATATGGTATACAAACAGGTGTGGAAGTGGAAAAACACCTGCAAGTATATTGTTGTTACACAATGCACTTATGTAATTCTTGTTACAGATATGTACATTTTTGTGTTGTTACCAATGTCCTGTTACACATTTGAACTCACACATACTATTCAGAGTGTTGTTGCATGTGTGTAGCTACACCAGTATTACACAAGTAAATACCATGCACCAGTGTGTACATACACTGTAGTTACATACTACTTACATATCTAGTTAGCTTGTAAGTTCACAAGTATAAGCAACACTTAATATAAAGTGGGACCCAACGGGGTCAGTAAAACAAAGCAAAGGTCAAAAACACAGCAAGGTAAGACAAGGAAACCGCTTCAGTAACGCTCACTTACAAATCACAAGACTCAGCAAAGACATGTGTTCTGTGTGTCTGGGTAATTAGTACTCACAAGTTTCAGCTATGTGTTTGCAATCAAGGGGGATCTGGACCAGGTGTGTGATTGCGGGGAATGATGGGATTTGTAGTTCATTTCAGTGGCAGAATTGTAGTCCAGGCCTCTGCAAGGCCTAGATTACTGCTGATCATGACAGATTTATTTAAAATTCAAAATTTAATTAAAATTTGTCACATATACAGTCATATACAATACAATATGAAACAAACTGCTTATACAACTGCCAGTAACCCAAAAAAATTAATAAAGAAGGAAAATATCAATTGGAATCTACATATATTTCAAATATATTTTATTTAGAATATATATTTATAATAATAATCTAAGTATATTTATTTATATATATTTAAATGATGAATATAAATAATATAATATATAATATCATGAATGAGTGTGTGTGGATGTTTCCTAGTGATAGGTTGCAGCTGGAAGGGCATCCGCTGTGTAAAACATATGCTGTATAAGTTGGCGGTTCATTCCGCTATGGCGACCCCAGCTTAATAAAGGGACTAAGCCGAAAAAAAAATGAATGAATGAATGAATGAATGAATGAATGAATGAATAAATGAAATTAAATATACTTTGAATATATTAAAAATATGGCAAAGTTCACCTTTACAATGTAAAAGTCAATAGTCATGAAAGTGTGCTGTCTTTAAGTACACTTATATTCAATATATATTTAAATGATCTGCAATAACTTACAATTTAAAGTGCACATTCAATTTCAGTATTCAAATAAAAATAAAACAAAATTGACAAGACACTGATCTGTGCTAAAATAGAGTATAGATCATAAAACATTTAAAAAACACACACAATTTACATGCAATTTTAGCTGAGCCTTTTGTAAATGTGCTAAGTCATATTATGTACCACGCGGGCACTACAGCTTCAGAACTCGATTTTAGAACTTATATCTGGCTTCCTTCAAAAAAGGTTTTCTTTTTTGCTCTACTCAGAAATTGTTTTTATGGACTGAGGCATCATGGGAATAGCTACTGCGGGCTAGAGACCACACTACCAAGCATTTAACCCAGAGAGCATTAGATAAAAATAGGCTTTGTCTAGACATGTCATTCCAGGCCTCAGAAGATCTTCATCACAACCCATCAACAGCTTTAGGGATCACTGCAGTGGACCTGATATAAGCCATGAGAAAACACCAGAACAAGACCGTTTGAAGGGCACGAGTTAAAGTAAACACTGTATGGATATAACACATGTTTGACTTGGCTCAAACAGGATCAACAAGCAAACTCTTATGCATGATGACATGAATTTGGTATCTCTTATTTAAAGTGTGGCCTATACATTAATATAAGGATTTGGTAATCACATGGTTGTATGTTTCAGCAATTTACATGTTTTTCATGGTAAAAATTTAAACAAGGCTTAGGGGTGGAAATTATGCTGAAAGTGACAAAAATATCTCTGGTATTTAAATATGGTGGGGGAAAAAAGTCCACTCAAAAATACTACTTATTTAAAATGAGCTGAATCAACACAATTCTTGAGTATTTTAAGGGGACAATTTAATTGTGTTATGTTCAATCCACTAAAATTTGTAAAAACTATTAAGTTAACTAAAATTCAATTTGAGTTGGGATAACATGAAGGAATTGTGTGGAACCCAGCATTTTCATTTCTATTAATCTGTAATACAGTTTATGATATATGAAATATAATCCTGACATGCAGGCATGTGATTAATGCATGCTGTCTTACTTTCTTCATCTGATAGGTGGCCATTGCTCAGTTCAGTGATGATGCCAGGACTGAGTTTAAGCTCAACTCCTACAGTGACAAAGAGGCTCTGCTGGACGCCGTGCAGCGCATCTCCTACAAGGGAGGAAACACTAAGACAGGCATGTATTTGAGTTTGAAGAGTGAATTAAAATGCACCGACAGCTGCTCTTGTGATGCTCTTGAGTTGGAACACAACGTCCTCAAAGTCTTTTATCCCTCTTTCAGATAATCTGTAAGCTATTGAATTTCTTTAGACCGCTTTTTTACTTTAATCATAAAAAAGGCTGGCAAATAAGGTTAGAAATGTAAGAATAGCTGGTTCGTTCTAAAACATGCCAGCAACACCGGCCACTTTATTAGGTACAACTGCTTGTTAATGCAAATTTCTAATCAGCCAATCACATGGCAGCAACTCAATGCATTTAGGCATCTCGACATGGTCAAGACGACCTGCTGCAGTTCAAACCGAGCATCAGAATGGGGAAGAAAGATGATTTAAGTGACGTTGAACGTAACATGTTTGTTGGTGCCAGATGAGCTGGTCTGAGTATTTCAGAAACTGCTGATCTACTGGGATTTTCACTTACAACTATCTCTAGGGTTTACAGAGAATTGTCCAAAAAAGAGAAAATATCCAGTGAGCGGCAGTTCTGTATGCACAAATGCCTTGTTGATGCCAGAGGTCAGAGGACAATGGCTAGATTGCTTCGAGCTGGATCATTCAGATTCGAAAATTCAGATGGTAGGGTCAGAATTTGACGTCAACAACATGAAAGCATGGATCCATCCTGTCTTGTATAATGATTTAGGCTGCTGGTGGTGTAATAGTGTGGGGGATATTGTCTGTTAGCAGTGTTGTGGGGAATGATGTCAGTTGTGCTGGCACTCACAGCTACATGATAACATGTTGTCGGCACAGAACTTTTTAAAAATGTGTGAAAAGTGCATGTTATGTTTGCAATTTGCAGCCACAACCTCACCCAGTGAAAACATCCAGTTACCTCTGGGCAAGTACACTATTCTGAACATTCAGAACATTAAATGGTACCTTTTTGACGATGAATTCTAATTTCCCAAATTGTTTAATTTTGAGCCCTTTTGCACACACACAACTACAAGCCAATCCTGTGCATGTTAAAAGACTGATAGATCTGAGGTGGAACATGTTCATCTGTGCAGGACAGAGCTTCTCTTCTCTTCTCTTCTCTTCTCTTCTCTTCTCTTCTCTTCTCTTCTCTTCTCTTCTCTTCTCTTCTCTTCTCTTTCTCATTTTGACCAGTTATCTGCTAACCAACAGCAAGAATTTTGACAGAATAATGCCATAAGCAGTGTTGGGGAAGCTACTTCAAGACAGCAATCTTTATCAGTCTTCATGAAAACAAGTCTGAGATAAAAAAAAAAAAAAAAGCTGTGACGTTTATATTGATGACAGTGCTTATTAATAACGTATAAGTCTTTCGGAGGCTTTGATGAATCAGTGATTTACTGCCGACACACCTGTCTGTTTTTGTGCTGATAACTTTGTGATGATGAGCATTTATCAATTTGACTCAAACGCTGGATTATTAAAAGTATGCAATACTCACTGCATAAAAGCTAAATACTTGATGCTGTTAAAACTAGCAGATATGCTTATTCTCGTTTTCTTTCTATGGAAAATCTTCAAATATTCTGTCATTTTTGTCATAAAGATTAGAGAAATGTTCACTGTTTTTTTTTGTTTTTTGTATTTGTGGATACTTACAAATAGAACAAAGCCTTGCTTTTATTATAACAGAGAAAACTTTTTCTTTCAGTCATCAGTCTGCGTGATTTTTAAGTAGAAATGTATCACAAATAATGAATGAATTTCAGAACTTAAACTTAACTGTAAACTGTAAACTTAAAGACGTTCATAAATGAATGATGCATAGCATGACGGGCGGCTATTCTGAGGACTTTCCACATTCACAAACATGCCACGGCACAAAATGAAACATGATTGGTAGGTTAGCCTTTCAGTAAAATGACATATGGACAGTCCTTGACTATTCAAAGTGGCCAAAGTTCCCAGATCTTCAGCGGTCAGTCTGAGGTCTGGCTACGCGAGACTAAATTCCTCTAGACCACAGGTGTCAAAGCCAGTTTCTGGAGGGCCGCAGCTCTGCACAATCCTAATTAAACACACCTGATCAAACTAATTGAGTCCTTTTGGCTTGTTTGAAACCTACAGGTTAGTGTGTTAAAGCAGGGTTGTAACTAAACTGTGTAGAGCTGCAGCCCTCCAGGAACTGGATTTGACACCTGCGCTCCAGACATATCAGTCATAATTGTGTTTATCACTCGCACTGAAGTTGTCAGCAAATCCTTTACCAGGACAAGGTAAAACTAAATCATAAAATAAATATCTATAAAACAATAATACTACACATACAATTATTTATTAAATAAAACATATTTATTAACAGTATATTACAATCATATGCTCTATGGACTTTGGTGAAATAAGAAAAAAAAAAGTAAAAGTTTATAAATAGTGGAACATTACGTATGTCAGACCCCTAGTTTTTCACGATTTTTTTATGATTTTTTGCGACAAAAATGACGGATATTGTGGTGGTAATAACCAGAAATTTTGCGATTAAAAAATAAATATGTAAATATGGTAAAGTACAGTTAAAGTCAGAATTATTAGCTCCCCTGTTTATTTTTTTCCACCAATTTCTGTTTAACGGAGAGAAGATTTTTTCAACACATTTCTAAACATAATGGTTTTCATAACTCATCTCTAATAAGTGATTTATTTTATCTTTGCCATAATGACAGTAAATATTATTTGACTAGATATTTTTCAAGACACTTCTATACAGCTTAAAGTGACATTTAAAGGCTTAACTAGGTTAATTAGGTTAACTAGGCAGGTTAGGGTAATTAGGGAAGTTATTGTATAACGATGGTTTGTTCTGTAGACTATAAAAAAAATAAATAAATAACTTGAAGGGGCTAATAATTTTGTCCTTAAAATGGTTTCTTAAAAATGTAAAACTGCTTTTAAAATAAAGCAAATAAGACTTTCTCCAGAAGAAAAAAACATTATCAGACATACTGTGAAATTTTCCTTGCTCTGTTAAACATCATTTGGGAAATATTTAAAAAAGAAGAAAAAAATCAATGAGGGGCTAATAATTCTGACTTCAACAGTATATATATATATACAGTATATATATACAGTATATATATATATATATATATATATATATATATATATATATATATATATATATATATATATATATATATAAAATTTAAAAACTTAAAACTATAATGAAAAACTTGTTGCAGAGAAGTGTTTTCTCTCGTTTAGTGCAGAGAAAGAGTTAAACGAAGTAATGCTTACTGCTTACTGCACAGGCTGCAAAACAAATCCGCCGCCCTTCCATTTAATTTAGTGATTGTGAGGATGCAGGTGAGACGTCATTTTTCGCGAGACTCAACGTCTGTAAGTCATGTAAAACAAAACAAACTGAAATAAATATAATTTGATCATATGGTTTGGAATTGGATGTTTTAGGAGATTATTTTGCATTTAATTAAGTTTTAAAAAATTTCGTTGATTTTGCGTTGGATTCATCGATCGTGGAATTGCAAAAAAAATCTAGTGGGTCTGGAATGTGTTTTTAGTGTTATTAATGCAGTTTGGGGAAACAGCAATGTTAATTTTTCATTGAATATTGATTTTTTTTATTAATATATATTTTTGTTTGGGCAATACAGTGGTTCAGTGGTTAGCACTGTCCCCTCACAGCAAGAAGGTCACTGATTCGAGTCCCGGCTGGATCAGTTGGCATTTCTGTGTGGAGTTTGCATGTTCTTCCTGTGTTCGCATGGGTTTTCTCCGGGTGCTCCGATTTCCCCCACAGCCCAAAGATATGCTCTATAGGTAAATTGGAGAAACTAAATTGGCCGTAGCATATGAGAGTGTTGGAAGGACATCAGCTGCATAAAACATATGCTGGAATAGTTGGAAGTTCATTCCGCTGTGGCTACCCGTGATAAAATCATGGACTAAGCCGAAGGAAAATGAATGAATGAATGAATGAATGAATGAATGAATGAATATTTTTGTTTGTATATGCAGTCAATTATAGAAAATTTGTATCAGCAGGTCACACATCAGCCAAGAAAATTGCAATCTCTAAGCACAAGTATATTGTGGTATGCTAGCAACATCATAAACATACTGTAGTAAAGCATGTATGCAGTTATACAAGCCATGTACTAAAACACGCTAGCAATATATATAGTTCATTAAGTTTTTAAGTATGTTTAACAATATATAAACCCTAACATAAACACTGATATTTTTTTTATCTAAAAGTAAATTAGCCTTAACACAAACACTTTAAATTGGATTTATTTATTTACTGAAGTTCTTCTGCTATTGTCATTATAATTTTCCTGGTTAAGACCATGCTGCTTCAGCAGATTGATCTGTACCAACCACCAAAACAGCAACCTCTTATTGTACCAGCATGGAAATTCAGGCTGGACTTCAAAGCAGCGCAATCTCCTTGTGCCCGGTATCCAGAATTCTTTATTAATGTCCTGTTTTAGAAGCTCTAGGCCAGGAAGTTCAGAGAATGAGTTTGATAAAAGCGGCACGGCTCCAGCTCAGTGAGCAGCAGAGGAGCGCGGTGTGTCTTTGCGCCTGCGTTCATGCTGTCTTGCTGTGAGTCTTTGTTCTAAAATGAAACACCTCTCATTCCACACAGGGAAGGAACGGCTCGCAGACACAATCGTCCCCGTATAAGGTATATTCTCCATGGCAATGAGCCCCCTGCCAGCGGGTGGGTGGCAGCTGCCGCGCCTCATTGGTGAGAGCAGATACATGTCTATGGACATGTGTGATCCAGGCATTATGAGCGAGGCGCATTTATCCATCCCAGCTTTAGCAGGCTGCTCATTTGAAACATGAGCATGACTTATTTTCTGAGGGTATTAGGGATAATCCCTCGCCCGCATTTCCATACATTCATATGCAGAGGATGAGGTGGGGATCAAAGTGATTGGCCTCGTTCAATGTGTTTAAACTCTGAAAAAAAGGAGAGAGAGAAGTCAATTCTAAGTATTAAGAAGATCTTTGTGTTTTCAAATGACAGGAAATATTTAAAAGGGATGATGTTGTTTTGACGTTCAGAAAGTTTGTAACTAAGTTTAAGGTAGGTTTATGTATTTTGCGTTTTATGGTGTGATAGTAACTGGCAAAATTGAAATCTCTCAAGCCTTAAAAAGACAAAAAATATTATATTATATATTACATCTTTTATTTTGTATTTTAAATGTGTCCTGAAATCAAACCAAATATATTTAGTGTAAATATTTAGTGTTAACTAAAAAAATCTTCACAGGCGTATTGAATATTACTTGAAGAACATGAATTGTTTGATGAGATATTAATATAATCTTTTTATCATCAAATTATTCAAACATTTAATTTTTAAACCAACTAAATTATAAACCATACATTTTGTGTGTGTTTTGTAATATTATACTACTTATAGTTATAATAGGGCAGCACGGTGGCTCAGTGGTTAGCACTATCGCCTCACAGCAAGAAGTTTGCTGGTTTGAGTCTCGGCTGGGTCAGATGGCATTTCTGTGTGGAGTTCGCATGTTCTCCCCATGTTGGCATGGGTTTCTTCCGGGTGCTCCGGTTTCCCCCACAGCCCAAAGACATGCAGTATAGGTGAATTGGGTAAACAAAATTGACCGTAGTGTATGAGTAAATGTGAGAGTTTATGGGTGTTTCCCATTATCGGGATGCAGGAAGGTCATCTGCTGAAACATATGCCGGAATAGTTGGCAGTTCATTCCGCTGTGGTGACCCTTTATAAATAAGGGACATAGCTGAAGGAGAATGAATGAATGAATATTTATATATTTTATATTCATAAATTTATATTATGCTCAGGGACATTCAAATATTATTTAATCCATATTTTTGACATTTAATTTCATTAATTCATTCATTTTCTTTTCGGCTTAGTCCCTTTATTAATCTGGGGTCGCCAAAGCTGAATGTACCACCAACTTATCCAGCATATGTTTTACGCAGCGGATGCCCTTCCAGCTGCAACCCATCTCTGAGAAACATCCATACACACTCATTCACACTCATACACTACGGACAATTTAGCCTACCAAATTCACCTGCATGTTTTTGGACTGTGGGGGAAACCGGAGCACCCGGAGGAAACCCACGCCGACGCAGGGAGAACATGCAAACTCCACTCAGAAACGCCAACTGTCGTCATTTTTGACATTTAATTTGTCAAATGTTTTTTTAAACATTAAAGTAGACACTTTACTACCATTTAATATGTGTTCCTTGTTTATAAAATCACTTCTGTATCTGTATATGATCTGAACACTAAAATTGGATCTCTCTTCTTATATGTCTCGACCCATGAGTACCATATTAATAATATTCACCTGTATTCCAAGTATTCTGAAGTCCCACAATATAAGGAATGTGCTAAAATTGAAGAAGTCGTGAGTCATACTCTGCATGAGTCAAATGGCCCGTTTCCACTGAGTGGTACAGTACGCTACGGGTTACCTTTATCAGGCTTGCATTTCAACTGCCAAAAGGGTACCAATGGTGTACAACAGAAAGTTTCAGTCAACGTCATTCTCGCTCGAGGAAATGGTAAAGTAAAGCTGCACTTCTCACAAAACATACTCATAAATACTTAATGTAATGTTCATAAATGTTCATTACCAACCTTTTTTAGTCTGCAGCTCAATGAGTGCGAAATAGCCTACTGTAACGTCTGCAATTATTTAAAGTAAATAAATAAATGCAACATATATGAACACATACGCCACAGCCATATCACCCTGCAGCCCAAGACCGGTTACTCACTGAAGCTAAGCAGGGCTGAGCCTGGTCAGTACCTGGATGGGAGACCACATAGGAAAACTAGGTTGCTGTTGGAAGTGGTGTTAGTGAGGCCAGCAGGGGGTGCTCAACCTGTGGTCTGTGTGAGTCCTAATGCCCCAGTAAAAGTGAAGGGGACACTACACTGTCGGTGGGCGCCGTCTTTCGGATGAGACGTTAAACCGAGGTCCTGACTCTCTGTGGTCATTAAAAATCCCATGACACTTCTCGTAAAAGAGTAGGGGTGTAACCCCGGTGTCCTGGCCAAAGTCCCTTAATCGGCACTTACCCATCATGGCCTCCTAATCATCCCCATCTACTGAATTGGCTCTATCACTGTCTCTTCACTCCACCAATAGCTGGTATGTGGTGAGCGCACTGGCGCCGTTGTCCTGTGGCTGCCGTCGCATCATCCAAGTGGATGCTACACACTGGTGGTGGTGTGGAGAGACCCCCCTCATGATTGTGAAGCGCTTTGGGTGTATGGCCATACACAATAAATGCGCTATATAAAATACACATTACATTACATTACACATACAGCCCCTTACAGTCTCCGATATGTTACCAATTACAGAAAAACTACACACCGCAGAGATTTTGTCCTTATTTGGGTTCAAAAACAGCACACAACATATAGCCCATTCAGTGCAAATATCTCATCTGTATCTTTAATCTTTACCAAAAAGAAAAGAATTAAAAAGTAATTCTGTCATTCCGAGTTCATAATGGTCCATAAGGTGATGATAATAGTTAAAAATGGCAGTTTGTTCATGATTCAGGTTGCTGAAACAATCATTTGCTCCTTTGTTTTTTTTCCAGCTTCTCTTTTGTTTTTTCGCTCTTCATTCTCGCGTTTGTCCGTTTCTGAAAGGATCAGATGTCAGAAGCACTTCAATAATCACGCACACGTTATTATCATCAGCTCAAGAAGTTTGTTATTTCAATTATAGTTGTGTGGCTTGCGCACGTGAGAAATTGAAACCGCTTACGCTTTAGATGGCCTTGTAAACAACTAGGGGACAGGGGGTAAATTCTGCTCTCCTTTTTGGCTTTGTGGCTGTTCATCAAGACAACGACAAGGTTTGTTTAAGCTCGGGTTGACTATGGCTTGTTATTTAAAAATGGGTCTTTCTTTGTTTTCAATTTCCTGCTTGTGTACGCGCTGGTAACGCTTCTCTGTAAACCAATAGCATTCAGTTGCGCGTCTAGCCCGGCCTTTTGGTACCGTTTCATTGTGCTAGGTACCCTTCCGAAAGGGTACTCAAATAGTGGCACGGTACGGTTCGCTTTTTGGTACCTTTTGACAGTGGAAACGGCCATAAAAGTGTACCAAACTGTACCTTACCGTACCACTCAGTGAAAACAGTCCAAAATGCACACTTTTATGCTGGCTTTATAATGTGTATTGTTTATATTTAAAGCTATAATTTCTGTTCAAATTATATTCAAAATTTCTAAACAGATTTAATCAAAATCTGTCCATAAGAAGAAAGTCGCATTTGTCTGGAACAACTCTAGGTTGAGCAAGTGAATGTGCAAGGAAGCTTCTAGTTGATTTATTACTCACTATATCTCCCCTCAAACACGAGTGAAAGATATTAGCCAAAACTCACAAACACAGAAGCCCATGCGCGCTTTTGACTGATGATGCAGTCATGATGTCCTGCTCAACCGTCAGTCAAGCAGCAGTGCTTTTGCTCCCATCAACTTCAGGCCACAGCTGGCCACAACTCCAATCTGCAGTCTAAATTCTTTTGTTCTCACCTCTTTTTTTAAAACAAAATAATTCACACCTCACAAGATGGTGCCGTCTACTTGCTAAGTCCGTCATTTGTCTCCCTCTGACAGGAGCCGAAGCAAAGCCTGAAAGAGAAACCGGCAGCTTGAGTCAGTCAGGCGTAGCCGTGGGGTCCCCGTGTTCTGTTCGTTGCAATATATCGGCAAAATGTGCCATTTTCGACACCCGTCCATATTTTATTCAGAGTGCAGCTTTTGTTGAGGGGATTGCGTCTAATACTTGCTGATCCAAGGGAACCTGAGACGTTTGAGAGAGATTAGAGATGCAAATTAGGAATGAGCAGCATGGCTGATGTCTCGCAGCCTCAGCACCGATTTGGTAATAATGGTAAAATATTGAAATGCTTGTTAGATCCTTCAGTTCAGGTGTGCTGGGAGTGACAGCTGGGACGTGTCATGGAAAAGAAGAGGCTTGAAGATTGTATTTATCAGGGGTCTGACTTTGTTTCGCCCTAAGCTAAATACTTAGCACTCATGTGAGCTTAAAATTTGCAGGTGACACAGAGGTTGACTCGCACAATTTTCATTTATTATTGATTATCCTCGGTGGAACAAACAGTAATTCAACTAGATGTAAATGAAAGCTTAGACTGCAGCATAGACTATGATTTTGTGATGGCACAGCTCATTTACTTAGACTACATTTACATGACAACAATAGCTATGTTTCCACCCAAAGATGCGAATTAGTCTTTTGTGCAAAAGTGTAATCTAAATAGTGCATAAACATTTGCGAATAAAGTTTTCGGCCAAAAAGTTTTGGTTTTCGGCCTTTCTATCAGCCATTCTCCTTTGACCTCTGGAATTAACAAGTCATTTGCGCCCACAGAACCGCCGCTCACTGGATATTTTCTCTTTTTTGGATCATTCTCTGTAAACCATAGAGATGATTGTGCGTGAAAATTCCAGTAGATCAAAGTTTCTGAAATACTCAGACCAGCCTGTCTGGCACCAACAAACATGCCACATTCAAAGTCACTTAAATTTCCTTTCTTCCCCATTCTCATGCTAAGTTTGAACTGCAACAGAATGTCTTAATCATATCTACATGGCTAAATGCATTGAGTTGCTGCCATGTGACTGGCTGATTACAAATTTGCGTTAATGAGCAGTTAGACTAATTAAGCGGCCAGTGAGTGTATATAATGCAAACAATTAGGTTAAACATTTTGACGAGTAGGTAAAGACGAAATAACTAATGTAATTAACAAGTGAAAACTCAAATGCTAGGGTGTGACAAATGAAAACAATGAACTGAACAAAATTAAAAACAAAAGCAAAACAGGCACCATTACAGTTTGCATGACAATGCATCTCTATTGTTGGTTCAAATATTGCTGAAGTAAATCCACACTTTGCGTGTTCTCCACGTGTTCACGTGGGTTTCCTCCGGGTGCTCCGGTTTCCCCCACAGTCCAAAGACATGCAATATAGGTGAATTGGTTTGGCTAAATTGACCATAGTGTATGTGTGTGAATGAGAGTGTATGGGTGTTTTCCAATGATGGGTTGCAGCTGGAAGGGCATCCGCTGTGTAAAACATAAGCTGGATAAGTTGGCAGTTCATTCCGCTGTGGAGACCCATAATTACCAAAGAGACTAAGCCGAAAAGAAAATGAATGAATGAATGAATAAATCCACACTTTGCTGAAGAAGCGTTGTCAAACACTTGAACAGAAACAAGGGACTTCCTCGAAAGTGAGATGGTTCATCTCAAGGGGTTATCCCATTTAATAAATTTGAATTCAAACAACACTACCACATAGTCTGCCATTGTTGTGTCCTGTATGTTTTTTTACGCTTGCCTTTAAAACAAATACCTATCGCATGTCTACATACTTAACAGGTATACGCACATGGATGATGTCACTGTTTCACATTTTGGGTGTTTACATAGACACAACAAAAATGGTGTCTTTTCAACTTTTAAAGCCATTTTCAAATGCATGCTTACGATTTGTATTGTTTTGGGCTGAAAATGTAGCAGTGTAAACAGCCACTTCAGCTTCTGGAGGAGAAGTAGACTTCTAAATGGGTGGAAGGAAGAGAATGTGGAGGCATTGGCTGTTTTGTATGCAAAAAAATAATGTCTTGAACTTCTTGAACTGCATACGGCAGCCAGTGCAGAGATAAAGAGAGGTGTGACATTGGTTTTCCTGTGCTCATTGAAAACCAGTCATGCTGCTGCATTCTGAATCATGCAATCAAATCATCTTTCTGAGGTTTGATTACACATGATGAAAGTCCAGCCAAAGGAGCATTGCAATAGTCCAGCCTAAAATTGAGAAGGATTTGGGTGAGAAATATTACAGAATTCTCTGTTAGAAAGTTAAATCTTCCTGATGTTGTGCAATGAAAACCCGCCTAATCAATCTCTCTTTGCAATGTAGTCTTTGAAGGTCAGCTGGTCATTTACAAAGACCCTGACTGCTGTATACAGTCAGAGTAGCAGGTAATATAGGATGAGAAGTTATGTTTTTGCGAGGTTAAGCAGCAGGTGATGTTCTTTCATATGCAACATGATGTTCTTAAAGTGGAAGTGAAGCACTGAGTCAAGTTTACATTATTTTGTACATTAGTTTCCACTTTAAGGAAATATATTAAACAAACTCGAATAATATAACCATTTAGAAGAAATTGGCATGTTTTACTATAGCTCTTAGCGCGAAGGTGCCGCCATCTTGAAATATCGCTGTGTCTGACGTCACAGGGTTGGTTCCATTCCCTCAGCTGAACAGATACAGTGGAAGTAATGGACTGAATATACAGAGACGGGAAAGCTTAATTTAACCCAGTGCATGAACTTGTGGATGAAGAGCTGGTGCAAACACAAGCATCAAAGTTGTGTGTATATATATACAGTTGAAATCAGAATTATTAAACCCCCTTTGAATGTTTTTTTTTTTCTATTTTAAATATTTCCCAAATTATGTTAAACAGAGCAAGGAAATTTTCACAGTATGTCTGATAATATTTTTTTCTTCTGGAGAAAGTCGTATTTGTGTTATTTCATCTAGAATAAAAGCAGTTTTAATAAAAAAAAAAAAACATTTTTAAGGTCAAAACTATTAGCCCCTTTAAGCTATATATTATAGTCTACAGAACAAACCATCGTTATACAATAACTTGCCTAATTACTCTAACCTGCCTAGTTAATCTAATTAACATAGTTAAACCTTTAAATGTCACTTTAAGCTGTATAGAAGAGTTTTGAAAAATTTCTAGTAAAATATTATTTACTGTCATGATGACAAAGATACAATAAATCAGTTATTAGAAATTAGTTATTGAAACTATTATGTTTAGAAATGTGTTGAAAAAAATCTTCTCTCTGTTAAACAGAAATTGGGGAAAAAATAAACAGGGGGGCTAATAATTCAGGGGGTTTAATAATTCTGACTTCAACTGTATACTGTTAGGTCCATAAATATTTGGACATTGACACAATTCTAACATTTTTGGCTCTATACATCAACACAACGGATTTGTAATTAAACAAACAAGACGTGCTTTAACAGCAGACAGTCAGCTTTAAATTGAGGGTATGGGCAAATCAGGTGAACAGTGTAAGAATTACAACAGTTTGCATATGTGCCTCCCACTTGTTAAGGGTCCAAAAGTAATTGGACAGAATAATAATCATATATCAAACTTTCACTTGTTAATACTTGGTTGCAAGTTTTTTGCAGTCAATTACAGCCTGAAGTCTGGAACGCATAGACATCACCAGACGCTGGGTTTTATCCCTGGTGGTGCTCTGCCAGGCCTCTACAGTAACTGTCTTCATTTCCTGCTTGTTCTTGGGGCATTTTCTCTTCAGTTTTGTCTTCAGCTAGTGAAATGCATGCTCAATCGGATTCAGGTCAGGTGATTGACTTGGCCATTGTGTAACATTCCACTTCTTTTCCTTCAAAAACTCTTCGGTTGCTTTTGCAATATGCTTTGGGTCATTCTTCATCTGCACTGTGAAGAACCGTAAGTATTTGGCTTAATATGAGCAGAAAATATTTCCTGAAACACTTCAGAATTCATCTGGCTGCTTTTGTCAGCAGTCACATCATCAATAAATTCAAGAGAACTTGTTCCACTGACAGCCATACATGCCAACGCCATGTCATTACTACCACCATGCTTCACTGCTTAGGATCATGAGCAGTTCCTTTCCTTCTCCATACTCTTCTCTTCCCATCACTCTGGTACAAATTGATCTTGATCTCATTTGTCCACAGGATGTTGTTCCAGCACTGTGAAGACTTTTTTAGAACTCTAATCTGGCCTTCCTGTTTTTAAAGCTCACCAATTGTTTACATCTTGTAGTGAATCTTCTGTATTCACTTTGGTTTAGTCTTCTCTTGATTGTTGACTCTGACACACATACACCTACCTCCTGGAGAGTGTTCTTGATCTGGCCAACTGTTGTGAAGGGTGTTTTCTTCACCAGGGAAATAATTATTTGGTCGTCCACCAAAGTTGTTTCCGCGGTTTTCCGGGTCTTTTGGTGTTGCTGAGCTCACTGGTGCGTGCTTTCTTTTTAAGAATGTTCCAAACAGTTGTTTTGGCTTTGCCTGATGTTTTTGCTATCCCTCTGATGGGGTTGTTTTGTTTTTTCAGCTTAATGATGGCTTGCTTGTCACTGATAGTGACAGCTCTTTGGATCTCATCTTGAAAGTTGACAGTAACATATTCTAAATGCAAATACCACACTTGAAATGATCTCTGGACCTATTATCTGCTCATTGTAATTGGGATAATGAGGGAATAACACACACCTGGCCATGAAACAGCTTAGAAGCCAATTGTCCAATTACTTTTGGACCCTTAACAAGTGGGAGGCACATATGCAAACTGGTGTAATTCCTACAGCATTCACCTGATTTTGATGTAAATACCCTCAAATTCTGTTGGTATTTAGAGCCAAAAATGTTAGAATTGTGTTGATGTCCAAATATTTATGGACCTAACTTTATATAAAATATTTAAACGTTTTCTATTTTTATTTATTTTTAATACCTTTCATGTGATACGCCTTGGTCCACTCTCTCACGCTGCTCCAGCGCTGCCTGACAAGGGGATTTACATTCAGACTATTGCAATAATTAAAGCACAAGACTTCATGCTAAGTCATGTCTTTGTGGATTATATCAAGACATATTCTCTTATCAAGTCGATAAACTCGATCTCTCAACATGTATGAAGGATGTAAAAAACTGCCATGTGAAAAACTGCGCCGATCTTAGCTTGGTTTGAACACGAAAAGAGACTAGCAGCTGCAGTAGTAAAAAGTGAAAGTACCCACCCCCATATCGGACCTTGTTGAAACCATGGTTGAAACCCAGACAGGCAGTCAGGCAGCTTAATACAAAGAGTGGACCATAGCGCATCAAATGATCAGTGATTAAAAGGAAAAAAAGAAAATAGAATAAACATATTTTTATATATTAGACACAACTTTGATGTTTGTATTTGCACCAGTTCCACGTCCACAACTTCACACATTAGTTTAAATTAGGCTGTTCAGTCTCTGTGTTCAGTCCATTACTTCCACTCTATCTGTTTAGCTGAGGGAATGAAACCAACCCCGTGACGTCAGAGACATTGATATTCTAAGATGGCGGCACCTTAGCTTTAAAAGCTATAGTAACACATGCCATTTTCTTCTAAATGGTTACATTAATCAAGTTTGTTTAGTGTATTTTCATTAAAGAGGAAATCAATTAACAAAATTATGTCAACTTGACTGACTGCTTCACTTCCACTTTAAGACACTCTGAGATCTGTGCAGCTACCATTTGATCACCTGATTGAAATGTAGCTGCGTATTCCTGTATGATGAGTCCCAGGGATCTGTGTGGAGAAGTGGAGGGGTCCAGTGATTGAACCCTGAGGAACCCACGTGACCAGCTGATGTGCTTTGGATACCTCCGCCCTCCAGGCAACTGTGAAAAACATACCTGTGGGATAGGATTCAAACTAGTTAAGTGGAGATCCTGTGATGAGCGGTGATGAAAGGGTGAACAGAAACATCTGATGATTCATGGTGTCAGGTGGCAGACAGATCCAGCAGAATGAGTACTAATGATGTGGAATCAGCTTTTGCAATCTGCAGGGCTTCAGTGACAGACACTAATGGAGTTTCGGTTGAATGGCCCCTTTTGAAACCCGGGGCCAGAATTACTAAATGGGAAATTAGCTCTAGAGCGCTAGCTCTTAAAACTGCAGATGGGAGTGGAATGTTCTGTGAGTATCAGTGGTGGTGTAACAGGGGAAAGGTTAGGAGGATTCAAGGGACCCTGATTAGGCAGGATGCCCGACCCAATATCTACCAAATGTGAATAATGTGATTTCTATCAAGGGGATCACCACACCCAATTTCATTTGTACCGACTGACTCAATGCTGTCCAGAGTAGTAGTAAAAGTAGTGGTGTCCCTGCTGACAATGCAGTACAAAGCAGCTCTTTCCATAATGTCCAATGCAGTGCATAACACAATGCAGATTACTTTAAATTGCAAACAAAGCCAGAGATTGTGAAGATGAAGATGAAGGTGCAAGTAATCTACTAACAGCATAGGCATAAAATAGGCTATTGTATGCTTTGTGCCGTTGCATAATGCAATTACCATCAGTTGGTTTTATTGCTATAAAAGATGACACCTGGTTGAAAACAACTTGTAAAGGTGTGAATGATGTGAGAGACAGGCATTTAAGTAGTGGTTTTTTCCAATGTGGTGGGAAAAGTATCTGAAAAAAAAAGTGTTGATGATTTGTGTTAGTCTAGTAGAAGTGTAGGAGAAGGTGTGAGGGGTTGTGGCCCTAAAGGGATGTTAACCTAGGAAGTAAATGATCTGAGGTCCTGTGTGCAGTGTTGGGGAAAGTTACACTAATTGTGTTACTTAGTTACTTTTTATGGAAAGTAATGCGTTATATTACTTTTGAGTTACTTTTGCGTTACTTTTCCTTACTTGGCTGAGGTTTGATCTCTTTCAGAACTTGCAGGTGTTTTTTCACCTTTTTTTATGGAGAAGCTCTCCATTTAACAACCACCTATATAACCTACACCTTCATTTTCCTTTAAAAAATGTAGTATAAAATTATATTTTGAGAACTTTCTGAGCCCAGAGCTGTACATGCTGTATATACAGATTAATGACAGCATGTAAAATAATGTGTTTGCTACTTTTGTATGTTTTGTTTTATTAGTTAAGTAAATTCACTGTCCATTGAGATAAAGACTGCAATAAAGCCTAAGAGTACTAACATGAAATAATTTATATTAAGGCAAAAACAGATTTTAACTGTTCCCAAATCTTTGAGCTTTATTGACCTTATTCTTTAATGTGGAAGTGAGCTTGTTTTTGCGATCGTTTTAGAACTTCCGATTCAGTTGCCTATGGGAGAAATTACTAGGAATAATAAACGGCAGAAAGCGAACAACAAACAAGAGTTTGCATGCCTATACAGACAGAGCAGAATAATGTAATAAGAAAATTTCTGTTTGCAACATCAAGCAGCATAACGAGCGGTTTTTAACGTCTAAAAATGAATGGAAGTGAATGAGACCGGGAGTCTCAAGCCAAAAATATTCAAATGGCTGCGCCCGCTCATATGCGAAAAATAAGGTGAATACATTGGATACATTGCTTCGTGTGGCCTTAACAAATGTGTAAACCGTTTCCCGAAGCAGAAAAAATCTTACTATATTCCAAAACAGAAGTCGCTTCTACAGTAGACAGTGGCTGCATCTCCTCAACAATAAAACCAATAGCCTTTTTTTTAGTTTAGTCGAATTTATTGTTTTACCACGTGAACTGATGTCAATCATTTGTTGTTTAGCTGAAGGTGGGGTGTGAGTGTTGTGTTTTGCATCCAGTTTTTTTTTTTTGTTTATGTCGTGTTTATTGCAGTTGTCAAGAGTTTTACTTACTCTTAATCTAGACTTAACAAGAATCCACTTACTTTCTTTGATGAGTTTAAAATAACAAGAATTCATAGCAAAAATGTACGTTTCTAGCCTGCCATTGTTTCTGTTTGTGGCTGTCTGTAGTGATGATGGGCGATTCGCTAATGAATCGCTTGTTTTAACTGGATGTTTTAAGTGAACCGGTCGAACCAGTTCATTATACTGAACTGAGTTGTCGTGAAACAGTTTGTGTCTTCAGTAAGTACTCAATTACTTACTTTTTAACATACCAGATACCCCCTCTGACTTGAAATAAACCAATATGCTGAGTTATTCAGTTACTAGAACAGTACACTGACTTTTCCAAAAATGACTACGGTCATTTTTATTCCGCAATATATTTTTTAAAAGCCAATTAAGCAAGGTAAAAAGTAACTCGCATTACATTTTTTAAAAAAGTAACTCAAATAATGTCACCAATTTTTAAAAGAAATCCTTTACTTTACTCGCTACTTTGTAAAAGTAATATTACGTAATGCGTGTAGCTTATAACGTGTTACCTCCAACACTGCCTGTGTGTACCCTCCATACCCTATCCATACCCTCAGTCACTATTCCCTACATTAGTACACTAATCTAGTCCAATTGAAGGACTGAATGAAAATTCAAGCACTGCACCACCGTGCTGCCAAAATTGTAAATATTGTTTTTTTAATCCACACATTGTTTGTTTAATCCACATTTTTTTCACCATTACTTCAGCTCTCTAAAGGTTCTGGAATGAAGTTACAGCAAAACATGGCTTCCTGGCAAACACAACGTCATGCTGAAAGTTCCTGTAAAATCCATCACTTCTTGGCAATCCAGAGTCTGTGAAGCGGTGTAAATCCTGCTATTGGCATGAGGCAGTAACATCTATGTTTATGACTCTTGATTCAGGTCGAGCCATCAAGCATGTCAAGGAGGCCATCTTTTCTGAGGATGCGGGTGTGAGGAGAGGCATCCCAAAAGTGCTGGTTGTGCTCACCGACGGCCGCTCTCAGGATGATGTCAACAAGATCTCCAAAGAGATGCAGATGGAGGGTGAGTCGAATGTTCCCTCCACATAATAACTTAATTTTCATGTTGTATAAACAACAGCTATTGAAAAACACCAACTGTCTTGTGGTTTCCTTGTTTGGCTGTTAAAAATAGGACTTTAAATGCTGTAATAAAAGTCATGTTTCCTTGTTTCACCGTAGGCTACATCATCTTTGCCATTGGCTTCGCTGATGCAGACTATGGGGAGCTGGTGAACATCGCCAGTAAACCTAGCGAGAGACATGTGTTCTTTGTGGACGATCTGGATGCCTTCAAGAAAATTGAAGAACAGCTCATAACTTTTGTTTGTGAGGCTGCGACTGCCAGTACGTCCCTTTGAGAATACACAGAAACTTCCTCCTGCAGTTTGGTGTGATGTAATGTAGAGCGTTTTATACAGTAAGATTAGAAAAACTTGCTATATAGTAAAAGCAGTTATGGATAAATGACGTTGTTGGGTACAAGTCAAAACATAGCATGGTCATCATTTCCTCAAAGGTAAAGTTCACCCTAAAATTACAGTTTTTGTCATTATTTACTCATCACCAGGTTATTGCAAACCAAAATCTTTGGTTGATTGTTTTAAGATAACTTTAATATACAGTATAATATAATTTTTTAACCCATTTAAGCCACCCAAGGGTGTAGGTTTGCACTTGACATTGGTGGGGACGGGTGAATACAATCCCCCCCACAACCTCGCCAAGAATGAATATTGTTTATATACATATATTGCTATTGATTATTTAACTTCTATTAAAATATATTATTAATTAATCCTCTCTTCCTACAATTTATTAAGTTAAATTAAATAGTCAGACCCGTAGCCAAGGGGGGTTCAGGTGGTTTGAAAGACCAAACGTTTGATTATTATTATTATTATTATTATTATTATTATTATTATTATTATTATTATTATTATTATTATTATGTTTGAATTTTTCTTAATATTCAAATGGACAAATTCTAAGTGAAGTTTCACAAACAAATTTCGAGAGGAACACGTGATATGATTGACCGCAGCTGACCCCCCCCCCCCCCCACACACACACACATACACACACCTTTTTTCTCCCTATATAACGGGGAGCTCTCGAGAACCACCTGATCTCGTACTCCCCTTATATGCTCTATTGACCGGGCGGGAGCCCTGGGCTCAACTATCTCCGAGCTCAGGGTTCTCTCCCGGGACAGCAAGCCAAACCAACTAACATTTGTCAAACAATATCTAAGTGCGAACTCTTGAAATGAGGAAAGTTGAATGTACTAGCTAGTTTATTATTTGCCTATAGGCTTCAGTTTTAACAGATTTCTAAAAAAAAAAATATTGATAGATGATAATAAATTTGTATTTTTAAAATAAGAATTTATAAAACTGTAATGTAAAACTTACAGTTTAAATGCACATTTGTAAATAAACACTTAAATTAGTAAAATAGCATGGTAAGCAATTTGACAAAATGGTAGAAACATTTTTATTGGTAGATCAAAAAGTGGGGTTATGATATCCGACAAGATAATACAGCAAAAAATAGTTTGTAATATGTCACTAAACGCAATATTTCAATCTCATAATTAAATATAAATTGAGGCGAATAACTGGTTCAGTTTCAGAAAACAAATAACCACCCCTTTCAATAAGCTGGCTACGGGCCTGGTCATGTAATGTTAAAAGAATGTTTATTAACTGATAAAGAGAGATTTTAATAAAGACTTCCGTTTATGTTAGCCACAGTGCAAATAAAACATGTGTCATATATCAGTATTGATAAAAGATGAATTGTTTCAACCGAAATTGGACATGCTCTGAGAGATTAGGAGAACTGGCCGGGATCATATTTTATATGTAGCTGTTTATTCTGCAGTATTTTTTAGGGCATATTATTCACAGACTTGTGGTTAAAGCGGGCAAACATGAGCATTTACGCCATTATCATGATTGACTCATTCAGTAGCGAACTTGAGTTTATGTGGCTTATACTTTTCCTTGAAGAAAGCTCCTTATATATCAGTTTTTTTGCTACCACCATCCGTCACTCACTGCATGATTTTTTAGAGTGAATTAAATTATTGGTGGGCAAATTTAATAGTTGGTGGATATTGGTGGGGATGCGTCCCCTTCGTCCATGCTAAATCTACGCCCCCGAAGCCACATAGCCCTGAACCTGAAGTTCATAGTTGCCATTTTACTTTTATTGGTGTTTTTTTACATGATTTATATGTTTAATTTCTCAATGACATGAAAGAAAACAACCAAATAAAACATTTCAAGAAATAATAAAAGAATTGATTTCATTCCTATCACATGAGGCTTTAAAATTCCTACCCCTAATTCCAGCATGCAAAATGGAGGCAAACCCACTCATTCAAACCCTAAAATCAATAGATTACTCGGGTACTTACAGTTTTTCAAATTTTATAAATTTGCATGTACTGTAACGTACTACTCAGCTTACATAGTCATTCATATGTAAAATAGTGAAGAAGCATGCAATTTCGTACATACTGTACCTTTAGTCTGTTATGAGAAGGAGGAGTGGTAAAACAAATCTCTGCCTTCTATTCAGTATTAATTTTCAGGTGGAAATAATGTCAGAATACTGAAGTACAGTAGGAAGGAACTTACAATTACACAGTTATAATATTTAATCAAAGTTATTCACAGCTGGATCTTAATCATTTTAAATAACAACCAGCAATGAATGTGTCCAGTGTGCTTTAGTAGATTCATGCTTGACAATTACTTGTTAACTTTATTCAGGTGACACTGACAACCTTTGTGGGATTATTAATGAAAATAAAAACTTTTTTTATATCACAAAGTAATTACTTTTGAATAACTTTAGCTTCTTCCATTCTCTAAAATCATTCCTTGTGACACAAGTCTACATCTATTCTAAAATTATTGCTGTTAAAACAGGATTTTTACTGTTGAACAGGATTTTGTATTATATATATATTTGAATGCATCCTTACACAATGTGCAATTTCCAAAATCACTTTGTTCTCAGGGAACTGATAGGCTTTGCACTCTGTTCTGTTTTTCTTTTTCAGCTTGCCCCTCGGTGTTAATGAGTGGGAACAGTTTAGCTGGTAAGACAACAATAAATGCTTCTATTTCACAGTAACCTCTGCATAAAACACACCTTCGCTGTGCTGGGTGGGAAGATATGAGGATTTATTTAAACTGTTAGATCTATTCATCCACTGTGAGTATTCAGAAACCCATTTACCTAATTAAGAGCACTGGGTCATGTTATTTGTGGACCATTATCTAGATATTGAAAAAAGAAAAAAAGCACACTTAATTATACTTTACAAACTGTCTCTCTTTTACTAGCTGAACAAATACAGCCTTTGTTGCTGTTTTAACCTGATTGTTTTTGCATTTGTGTTTACAATTTTGCGGGGGAAATGATATGCTTTAAAACAAATCAATTCCTCTTATAAATATTTATAATGTAACAGCACATTAAATATTATAATATTTATAAGTTCATTTATATGATAACATATTAACCTGGCATGGGATAGCATTTTACCATTTGTTTATTTTCTTTCTTTCTTTACATTATTTATTAGCATACTAAATTTCGAAGAACATACTCTACCATTTAGAAGTTTGGGGTCAGTGTTTTTTTTTTTTTTTTAACAATGGGCAGTAAAGATATTTATATATTTATGTAAATTGATATATATGTATATATTTATAAACCAAAGTTAATAAACTGTTTTTGACATTGACAATATAAATAGATATTTTTTGAGCATAATATTGACATGTTAGAATGATTTATCATGCAACTTTTTCTTTTCTTAATTATCTAAACATTCTTAAATGAAGATACATTCATGGATTAAATAATTGCCACAAGTGTGTTTGGTAGTTTTTAATAGCATGGATAACATAAACTTGATTCATTTTCATGAAAAACAACACCAGGAAAACAGGAAAACAAAAACAAAAGGTAAAAAAAAACACTTTTTACATTGTGAAGACTGAAGTAATTACTGCTATAAGCCAAAATAATATTTTACCAGATATTTTTCAAGACACTTCTATACAGCTTAAAGTGACATTTAAAAGCTTAACTAGGTTAATTAGATTAACTAGGCAGGTTAGGGGAATTAGGCAAGTTATTGTATAATGATGGTTTTTTCTGTAGACTATCGAAAAAAATTAGCTTAAAGGGGCTAATAATTTTGACCTTAAAATGGTTTTGAAAAAATTCAAAACTGCTTTTATTCTAGCCAAAATAAAACAAATAAAACTTTCTTCAGAAGAAAAAATATATTTAAAATATATAAAATATTTTTTTAAAAAAAGAAAAAAAATTCAAAGGGGGTTTAATAAGGTTTAAGAAGACTTCAACTGTATGTCACCATTTTAAATTACAAATACAAAAGAGAGAGATTTTCTTACTTAGAGCTTTTATTTTATTTCTAATTTAGAAATTCTTATATCAGGAATTCTTAAATCAAAAATTACTGTCTTGTCAGAAAAAAAAGTCAAAATTAAGTGAGATTTTTGTTATAACAAGCAAAATAATCTGCCTGTGGGGTGAGCAAAATTAGATTGCTTCACTTACCCCTCTGACAGATTATTTACCTTGTTTTAAGGAAAAACACTTCATTCTGACTTACCTTGTCCTAAAATTAAGTCAAAAAATGCTGCTTGCTTTAAGAATGTTTAGCCCTCTATGGCATGATTTTTTGTTTTAGGAGGAAAAAAAAAAATATTTCACCCTAATTTACTTCCAACCCTGCTTTAACACACTTGCATGTAGGTTTCAAACAAGCCTGAAGAACTCAATTAGTTTAATCAGGTTTGTTTAATCAGGGTTAAAGATAAACTGTGCAGATCTGGGGCTTTTTGCTAGTTTAATTAGCATATTTTAATTGAAACATAGCTAATGTGACTCTTCAAGCTTGCTGTTGGAAAGAATGAGTTTAACTGCTCAATCTTGTTCTTTACCTTCATAAAATGATTCAACATCCATTTCCTGTGAGTAATAGTATACAGTAAAGCAAAAAAATATATACATTATGGTGATCACTATACATTTCTGCACATTTTCATCCATAGAATGTTTTTGTTTTTACAAAAGTGGTCTAACAATGTTGCCCTGAGGCAACAAATGAAAAACGACCATTTTGGTATATAGATAATAACAAAAAGTGTCTTTTGTCAATCAAATATGCCTCTTCACATATCCATGCATATCCCACACATTTTTAATATAAGGATATTTAAATTTAAATATGTTAAAAAGTGAAATTTATCTTACGTTCTGCTAGCAGTGTGCTCAAGCAGGCTATGGTTGGCAAAAAAGGCTGTTTTGCCCCTAGAAGTAAGGTCAAACCCACACCCACCTCAAATTGTATTGGTCACCAACTTATTATTAGACTTTTTTTGTTATTTTACTTTAAAATATTTTGTGGGGGGGAACACCATGCCATAGAGGGTTAGATATTTGGTCTAGAAATGAGACAAAACCTCTAAGAAAGAAACAAAAATGCAGTGTAGTAATATTATGTTGTCATTTACAGGCTTCCGTATGATGGAGATGTTTGGTCTGGCTGAGAAGCACTACAGCAGTGTACAAGGTGTTTCAATGGAGCCTGGCACTTTCAACAGCTTCCCCTGCTACAGACTTCACAAAGACGCCCTAGTCTCTCAGCCTACCAGGTATGTGTGCTTTTGCTTTTTCCTTTCCTCTAAACTCAAAAAAGCAAACCCCCAAATTCATTCTGAAACTTTCTAAAACGAATAACACAAAGGAAAGCAGTGTCCTGTCAAATCAAAACCCTAAACTGTGCTTAAACAAATCAAGATGAAGCGGTTCTAGTGTGCAGGAACAGATTAAGCTCTCACTTACACGCAAAACAAAGAGCGATGGGGCTTCTGTGCTTGATCCCAGAGCGCTGACCCTCCTCCTCCTCCTCTCTAACATGCGATAATATTTAGATTAGTCTTCACTTTCCTGCGCTCAGGGGGAATGGTGTTATTACAGTGGAGGGTTTCAGCGTGAGGGTCTCCTCTCCTGTAAATCTCACAAAACCGCAGCCACACTTTAACTCGCACTCGGGCAGCTGGGAATTACTACCACACTGTTATTATGATAATCTCATCGGTGATTATGAGAAAGGCCAATGACTCACAGAGTAACGGCAGAGCTCTGGATACTGTTCACATTCTGATCTCCAGTGCTAAAAGGCTCATAGAAGAACCGCTGTACTGGCTGTGCGGATTCTGTTGCAGGACTCAATTAGAATTGGTTGATTTTATGTAATATTGATCTGTTTATTTATTTGATTAAATTCCAGTCCCTGTCTTGTGTTGTATTTGACAATGGTAATTATTTGTTTCGACTGTTCTGTGCAATTTGTCCCATGTGGGTGCACTGAATTAGTTTTTGAGGCAGATGGAATAATAAATTCAATTTATTTCTTTATTTCTATATCGCTTTTACAATGTAGATTGTGTCAAAGCAGCTTAAAATAGAAGATTATAGTTAATTAAAACTGTGTCAGTCCAGTTTTCAGAGTTGAAGTTCAGTTTAGTTCATTTCAGTGTGGTTTAATTTTCACTGCTAAAAGTCCAAACGTTGAAGAGCAAATCCATCGATGCGCAGCTCCACAAGTCTTAAACCTCGAGAGATACCAGGCTCTGTTGGGCACGACCATCTGGACCAATGCTGGACGTCCATCATGGAGAAGCTGCAGGTGGGAGAGGTCACCGGCTGGTGTACAGGCTGGCCCTTCAGGATCAATGCGAAGACTTGTCTGTCACTGTGGTCTCACAGGAATCAGTCTCATGCTCTCCACTTCTCCATGACCACCACATCAGCTGCTCAGGATACGGCCTGGTCCAGGATTATGGAAACCTCAGGAATAATAAAAACAGACTAACATACGCAGATGTCGTTCAAATCATAATGTCTTTTGGGAAGGGTTCCTGAGTCTGGTTGCCCTAAATAATGCAGGCTAACAATCCTTTAGAGCAGGGGTGTCCAAACTTGGTCCTGGAGGGCCGGTGTCCTGAATTGTTTAGCTCATACTTCCTTCAACACACCTGCCTGAAAGTTTTTGTATACCTAGAAAGAGCTTGATTAGCTGGTTCAGGTGCGTGTAATTGGGGTTGGAACTAAAATATGCAGGACATTGGCCCTCCAGGACCGAGTTTGGGCACCCCTGCTTTAGAGGATTTGGATTTCAAAAGCATTTGTGTTTTATGCGTATGCTAATGTAAAGAGATATGTCTTTAATCTAGTTTTAAACTGACAGAGTGTGTCTGCCTCCCGAACTGTGCTAGGAAGGTTGTTCCAGAGTTTAGGTGCCAGATATGAGAAAGATCTACCGCCTACAGTTGATTTTGATATTCGGGGAATAATCAATTGTTCAGAATTAATTGAGCGTAGTGGATGTGGGGGGCTATAAAACACAAGGTCCCTCAAATACTGGGGAGCTAAGTGTTCAGGGCTTTGTAGGTAGTCAATAATTTTTTTTAATTTATACGATATTTAATAAGGAACCAATTCAATGATGAAAGAACTGGAATAATTTGATCATATTTCTTTGTTCTAGAAAGCACTCTAGCAGCTGCATTTTGAACTAGCTGAAGTTTGTTAATTAGTCCAACAGGGCAACCGCCTAGTAACTCATTACAATAGTCTAACTGAGAGGTCATGAAAGCATGAGTCGAAGTTTGGCAACAATTTTAAGATGAAAAAAATACAGTTTTACTGATGATATAGAAATAGATTTTGCTTTTGTTCCTGTTGAGAAGTTATATATGTGGTTTATTAACTCACTAAAAGAAAGATGGTTGCAGATGGTTGTGAAGAAAATATGTGGATAGATTTGTTCTAGTACGCATACAGTAATTTTCACTTTTAAAGGGTTTTTGTAGTGTTTGTAAACTGAACACGTTGTTAAGTGAACAATCAGCATATAATTAAACAACAAAACATTTATGGGAATCAATGTACATCTATCATTCTCAAACTTGTTTTTATTTATATCAAAATGTAAGTATGAGGCTTACCTGACTCTATAACCCAAATCATTTCAAACAAAGAACATTTATTTTCTATTTCAGACATTTACATTTACACAAGTACTAGCAACACGGCATGTATGATTTAGAAAAAATGCACACTATATCCTTCCATGTTAAAACGCATACTACTTTCATGTATTTTGGGAGAAACAGATGGATTAGCATGTTGTAAATCCAGCAGCTCTGAAATCTCCTGCAGCGTAGACTAACATGACGGAGCCCATCATCCATCATGGATCAAATAATATGATCATTCATTCGTTCATTTACCGTCTGCTTAGTCTCTTTATTGATCAGGGGTAGCCACAGCAGAATAAATCCCCAACTATTCCAGCATATGTTTTATGCAGCGGATGCCCTTCCAGCCACAACCCAGTACTGAGAAAATTATCATATTGTATGACCATATCATACTGCTAAAATGACGGTATATATGTTCTTACACATAGTTGAGAATCTGAATGTTAGATATTCACAATATAATTAGAATGTTTGTCAATATTTACAGAAAATGTAAAAAATTAAAAAAAAGGTGATACTATATGCATAAATCATTGGAACTGCAGTGTTGTGATAAACTTGATGTGTTGCCATGAAATCTTTAAAGCAATGCATTCTAAATAATGATCACTTTAAAAAAAAAACTCAGCTGGTGTGTCAGCGGAGTAGGTAAAGGTTACATGTAAAAGGAATAAGGTATGTTTATGTATTGTTGACTCTTACAGCAGGTTGTGGTTGTTTTGTTACGTGTGTATATTATTATTATTATTATTATTATTATTATTATTATTATTATTATTATTATTATTATTATTATTATTACTATGCTCACCTGTGTCAGTTTTGTTTTACATTTGGCCATAAGTTTATTCCACGTTCAGTGAACAGTTTTCAAAAGAACCATTTTTCTTTCTAGCATTAAGAACCTTTTTCACAACAAATAACATTTTGTGCAGTGAAACAGTTCCATGGATGTTAAAGGTTATTCATTGGACCAATGAGGCCAGTGAATAAAAGTAAACATCTAACATATAAATAAAAATGATTTTAGTGCTATTATTGTAAATCATGATACCACCATCATTTAGGTTCTTCAAATTGACCTGGGCTTTAAGCAAGCAGCTGATGATGGAATTGCAATGGCATTCTGCTAAATGAATGAAAAGATGAATGACTGAATGAATTAATGAATAGATGAATGAATGAATTTTATTGTACTTTGAAGCGTCTATGACTACATTAATAAATAAACTAATTTAGGTTACAGATAAACATTGTTTTATGGCATGATGTTTAAGCAAATTTTATTTATAAACTAGTTTTGAGAGGATCACATGTTTATGATTGACCACGGCTGGTCCCGTATTAGCTATCACAGGATTTACCAATCAGATGAATCCAAACACACGTTAAATAACCGGATTTTCTTACCTTAGTTATTCTCGTCTTGAAGAGTCCCCCCATCTACCCCTACTCATCCACACCTTTCCTAGATTAATCCAGGATAGGGCAGCACGGTTGCTCAGTGGTTAGCACTGTTGCCTCACAGCAAGATAGTCAATGGTTCAAGTCAGATGGCTTTTCTGTGCGGAGTTTACATGTTATCCTCGTGCTCGTGTGGGTTTCCACCAGGTTCTCTGGTTTCCTCCAACTGTCCAACGACATGCGGTATACAGTAAGTGAATTGATTAAACCAAATTGGCAGAGTATGAGCATTTAGTTCTAGGCTTCCATCACACAAACATATGCCATTCATATAGCGGTCTATCACACCGTGGCAATTTCCAATAATCAGTAATAGGCCCAAAGAACTAACTCAGGGGAGCTCTTGAGACCTACAGTACCTGAGCTGAAACTCCCCACTCCGCCTACAAAATGGGAGGGAGCCCCGGGCTTGAGGATGTTCTGAGCTCAGGGCTAGCTCCCGGGACAGCATGCCAAACATGCCTCATTATCAGTCATCTGCTAAATGTGAACTCTTGAATAACATTAAGTTATCATTTAAAGAACCAACCTCTAGTTTTTTCATCAATGTTTTCTACAACTTCGGCAAGTGATTCTTGCTGCTTAGTGATTATTGTGCTCTTTGCTAAAGCAGATAACACTTTACTTCTGTTTGAAGTTCCATCATCAGCTGTTGATTAGTTCCTGCTATCTTTACTTGTGTGAAGTTGCTATGTTGAATCTTGCCTTCTTTATTTGCACCTTTGTTTTTGTAAATGAAGTAAATCTGCTTTAATAGATATCTTTGCTCATTATTTCTTTTCTATACCATGAAACACTAAGGTTCAGACACAAACAAATTCAAGTCATTAACCTATTCTCAAGTAATTGTATGTCTTCAAAATGCTTTATCCTTTTTTCAGGCAATTTTGTTTAAAACTAAAAATATGTAAGTCGGACTCTAAATTCAATATCTGGAGGAATTGTTCAGTATGGATCAGGCTTATACTGTATAGCTGTATCAATTCGATGCAAGCTCTGCAAGTGTGATGTCACAAGAGCACGTGCACAGTGCAACATTTTATTCTGATTGTATATAAATGATTTGAATCAGATTACAGTGTTCAGATTAATTGTAAACAGATCTGCGATCGTATTCAATTCATGCGTATTGATGAAAATTGGTGCATGTAATTAGCCATCAAATTAGACTTGGTATAAACAAGAGGACTATTGCACAGCTCTTGATGGTCTGTTTGTGTGATTTCTGTTGACAGGTATCTACATCCTGAAGGCCTCCCATCTGACTACACTATATCTATGCTCTTCCGCATTCTGCCTGAAACACCTCAGGAGCCTTTTGCATTATGGGAAATCCTTGACAAAAACAATGAGCCACTTGTGGGGATTATCCTGGATAGTAAGTGTCACTGTTTTAAAATCTTAATTGAATAGTTATTGGATAAAATTTGTAAATGTGTAAAGATTGTTAACTATATTGTGGTTCTCAACTGGTGAATTGCAAATGTTGATTTAGTAAATGCAAATTACAATAGCTAAGAATAAAAATTAAGCGAAACTGCAACAGCAAAAGATGTCTTGTGTGCTTTTCTAAAAGAGGACAAAACACTATGCATTTATTCTGTTGTTATTAGCCCCTTTCACACAGTAATATCGGTAAATATCCAGTGTTGCATAAAATCACTGAAATGTGTTTTTTTTAAATCAAAATAGTGTTCTCATCGACTGACATGTTGATAGTTTTATCTATTGTTGAACCTAGCAGTCCATTGTTGTGTTTAATTTTAAAAACATTTTAAGAAATACTTTATGTAAGAATTAATGTACAGTTGAAGACAAAATTATTAGCCAAGTGCAATTTAAAGGCTGAAATATGCTAAATTAAGGGAGGTAATAATATCGAGGTCATCAGATTTTAATAAAAAAAAAAATAATTAAAACAGGAGAGCAAATTTGTTTCACCTCAGTTAACATTTTGATTTTGGAAGTTTGAAAGACATGTCTGAAGTATGTTTTTTTGTTAGCAGAATACTGCTAGGCAACAGAGGCACGCATATTCAAAGCCACAGGACAAAGTTAGCAGCTGCTGAAATGTAAAAGGTCAATTTCACCATGATGGCTATTTAAAGTAAAAATATACTCAGAGCTCTTTTGTTTTGTAATTTTTAATAAATTAACAATGTTAGAATGAAATATGCACATATTTAGAAAGGTCAGAATATATAGTTATATGTTTTTTTTTTGAACAACGATTATAAATTTATTCATTTTTCTTTGGTTAGTCTCTTTATTCAGTGGGTCGCCACAGCGGAATGAACCGCCAACTTATCCTGCATATGTTTTACACAGCTGCAACCTAGTACTGGGAAACACCCATACACACTCATTCACACATATACACTATGGCCAATTTAGTTTATTCAATTCACCTGCAGCACATGTCTTTGGACTGTGGGGGAAACAGGAGCACTCGGAGGAAACCCACACCAACACAGGAAGAACATGCAAACTCCACACAGAAATGCCAACTGACCCGGCAGGGACTTGAACTAGCGACCTTCTTGCTGTGAGGTGACAGTGCTAACCACTGAGCAGCCGTGTTGCTAGGTTTAAATTTACAAAAAAAAAAAAGAATCAAAAAGACTGCCTCAGTAGTTAGTGTTAAAATTAGAGATGCCCAAAGTAGGGCCTGCGGGCCAAAGTTGGCTGGCCCATTGTAATCTTTTCAATAGAGGACTATGCAGAAGGCATCGATGAGCAAATCAAGGCAAAAACTAGTGTAAATCTATTCTGTTATAAATGAGATTGTTTTGGTTTTTACTGTAATAAGTTTATTATATAATGCAAAAAATATGTTGTATTAGTTGATATAAAGCAATGTTTTCTAGTTATTTTTAAATATTATTAAATAAATTAGGGAATTACCCATGGCAACTATATTTACCTTCGGCCCACTAGCCTCAATCAAGTTTTGTTTTTGGCCCTTCATAAGAAAAAGTTAAAGTCAATCAGTTTTTTTAACTAATTATTTGTCGTCATGATGATGCTGAAGTTTATTTTACGACAACCAGCATCACTTAATTTAATATATAGTCATTTTAACAATAGAACTGCAGAGGTGGTCTTTTTGACCGTTTTTAATAATTATTCAACAGCTTTGTTTAATACCCTGACTTTATCTTAATGTGTGTATATTTGATCCTAACGTTGTTTGAATAAAATTACAAAACACAAATCAACAAAATTACAAAAGTTCCAAGTATTTCTATCTTGAATTACCATAACGATGATCACCACTATTACCGTAAGCATTTCAGTGTCCGCGACTTTTCCCTGGGCTTTTGAAATATGCATGTCTATGTTGCCTAGCAACTTCCTGCTACAAAAACACAACTTTCTGATAGCAAAAAAAATAACTTTACTTCAGACATGTCTTTGAAAATAACATATTCAGTGGCATGAAAAAACCTTGCTCTTCTGCTTGTGAAGTGAAAGTGAGGTGCGCAGCTTCATAGGTGGTCTAGTAACTCGTACATATTTATAGGCTGCATTGCCAAAAAGATTGTATTTTTAGTGTAATGACTTCATCCAATTTGATGACAGACATTCAAAGCTTAATATCTCAATAGAAGCTTTGAATGTATGACGTCTTATATGAGAACCGCCATGGCCATTATCGTTCTACTAGTTCCAATGTTAAATATAACAGTTAATTAATTAAATAGTTGCGGAACTTACAGCACGATAGCTTTATGTCCATTGTAAAATTTCAGTCTTGAAAGACCAGTTAAGAACTGCCACCATAAAAGATGTAACAAACTTGAGTCTAATTAGTTTTGTCTCTTTTTTTCAGATGGAGGGAAAACATTAACCTTCTTCAATTCTGACTACAAGGGAGAATTTCAAACAGTGACTTTCGAAGGACCTGAAATTAAGAAGATTTTCTATGGCAGTTTCCATAAGGTCAGTTCTTGCTTTCATTTCTGATCCAACTATGACCGCGATTACAGTCATTTGTGTTTCGGACTCATGGCTGAGGTCTTCTTTTTCTTGTCGGGAAAGTCATGATTTATGCTGGATTTAGGAAACACTTGGATTTTATTAACCAACGTTTATGTTAATTACTGCCACAATCAGCCAGTGCTCCAAATGACCAAATACAGCTGAATACACCGATTTCCCCTCAGAAAGTGACCTCATTTTCTTTATAGTTGTGCCTTAACTGTCAGATCTGAACATGGCTGATGTTTTTAGTATATTTTAGCTGTCTGCTTTGCCTCATTCTCACCTGCTTTCATATAGTTTTGGACACAGCTACATTTTTATGTCATATTAATTTGAAATTTATCATCACTGTAGCAATTAAACAGTTAATCCTTGTAACCTCTGCATTGTTTAAAAGGGGTTACATAAGCCTTTTTTTGTATTAAAATATTGCCTTCCTTATATTTGGGATAGTTCACTCAAATATAAAAAAATTCTGTCATCATCCTTTATTATTTCAAACCTCTGAGTTTTTTTTTCTTCTGTTGAACACAAAGGAAGATATTCTGAAAAATAAAGTTATCATTTTCCATAGTTTTGTTTCTAGTATGGAGGTCAAAGGTCAGACTTGCTAACATTCTTCACAATTTCTTGTTTTCTGTTTAACAGTAGATTCATAAAAGTTTAAAATCACTTGCATTTGAGTAAATGTAAAGGAAATGTTCCTTTTTGGCCCAACTATATCTTTAATGTACAACTATATATACAGTGGATCATTCTCAAAATTTGTTGCTTAATTGTTAGTCATAAATATAGTTTATAACACTTTATATGGGTATGTGATATGGGTATAATATGATATGATATGAATATCAGTGTTCCTGTTTTACTATAGCAATGCAAAGATTATTATGTAAAGTAGGTCAAGTTTTTTACATAAAGAACTAATCTATCATTCATTCATTCATTTATTTTATTTTCGGCTTAGTCCTTTTATTAATCTGGGGTCGCCACAGCGGAATAAACCACCAACTTTAAGCCTGGTTTATACTTCTGCGTCAAGTGATCGGTGTAACCCACGGCGCAAGCCTCGCGCGTAGCAGTGCATTTATACTTGTGCGCGCTGTTTCTGTTTCTCTGCGATAACACTTCCGAAAAGCTAGCTGGCAGTAGGTGTTTATGTTCCTCTGTGTTGAGTTTCTTCGCTGGTGTTTTGTGTTTTCTGAACACTTCTTTAATGTACAAGTGGCTCAAATTCGCTCATTTTGAGGCAGGAACCGGCGGACGTGCAACAACTTTAATCATAAGTTAAACACAAAACAACAGTCTCCATCCGGAGCTCCTTCACGGGATTCACACTTGTAAACACTCGCTGCATCGGGCGCGCAGCTTTATCCAGCACGTTTTACGCAGCGGATGCCCTTCCAGCCGCAGCACATCACTGGGAAACTCCCATACACACTCATTCACACACACGCTCATACACTGCGGTCAATTTTAGCATACCCAATTCACCTGTACCACATGTCTTTGGACTTGTGGGGGAAACCGGAGCACCCGGAGGAAACCCACGCGAACACGGGGAGAACATGCAAACTCCACACAGAAACGCCAACTGACCCAGCCGAGGCTCGAACCAGCAACCTTCTTGCTGTGAGGTGAACGTGCTACCCAATGCGCCACCGCGTCACCACTAATCTATTATTTAATGATTATTACATCAACAACTGTTAATGAGTTTTCTGATTCATATATTACATGTTTTGAATTGCTGTTTATTGAATGCCTCATGATTAACACATTTCTTAATATTATACATGATTAGCTAATAATGTAAATTAATGTGTTTATTTGTCAAGGTTCAAACAGCTTTCAGCTTTAATTATTCAGTAGCTAATGATTTACAAATATAGTATGGTATAACCCATTTTTGTCCTTCCAACATGTTATTCTGACATTTATTTTTCTGTCCCACACACATCAGACTTTAGTATGTTACCAAAACCTATTGACATGGTTAATCCCAAAGACATAGAAATAATTATATGAATCATTGGTCTGTCAAAAATGAAGCGCAACACACTTGTTAATTGTCATTTTGATTATTTATGACTTACTGCAATCCATCAAAGGGTTATCTAGTTGTCAGCAAAAGCAAAAAGCTTTTTGATGATTTATCATATAGTAATGTTTAGTATGATCATGTATTCTTATATAGTACGTTCTTAAGTCAAAAGAAATGGAATGTGTTCAGAATAGTGATTGTATAAATGTGCATATGATGTATTTGTTTTTATTTATTTTTTCTTCCAGGGAAAGTCTTATTGCTTGGTCTTATTAATTCAGAAAGTCTTATTAGCTTGGCTGGAATAAAAGGAGTTAATTTTTTCAAAACAATTTCAAGGTCAATATTATCAGTCCCCTTAATACATTTTTTTTATTCTATAACTTGCCTAATCAACCCAATTTGCCTAGATAACACAATAATAGTTAAGTCTTGAAATTGCACTTTAAGCTGAATACTAGTATCTTGTAAAATAGGTAGAAAAATATTGTCACCATGACAAAGACAAAAGAAACTAGTTATTAAAATCTGTAAAAAATAAATAAATAAATAAAATCTTCTCTTAGTTAAACATTACTTGATTTTTTTTAATACAGTTGAAATCAGAATTATTAGCCCCCCTTTGAACTTTTTTTTTCTTTTTTAAATATTTCCCAAATGATGTTAAAAAGAGCAAGGGAATTTTCACAGTATGTCTGATAATATTTTGTCTTCTGGAGAAAGTCTTATTTGTTTTATTTTGGCTAGAATAAAAGCAGTTTTTAAAACCATTTTAAGGACGATATCATTAGCCCCTTTAAGCTGTATTTTGCTTCTATAATCTACAGAACAAACCAATGTTATACAATAACTTAACTAATTAACCTACGTAGTTAACCTAGTTAAGCCTTTAAATGTCACTTTAAGCTGTATAGAAGTGTCTTGAAAAATATCTAGTAAAATATTATTTACTGTCATCATGGCAAAGATAAAATAAATCAGTTATTAGAAATGAGTTATTAAAACTATTATATTTAGAAAGGTGTTAAAAAAATCTTCTCTCCGTTAAACAGAAATTGGGGGAAAAATAAACAGGGGGGCTAATAATTCAGAGGGGTTAATAATTCTGACTTCAACTGTATATAATTATAATTTTGATAATACAAAGCTATTAAATTTGACTGTATATAAAGTCACTCTTGCAAATTTACTTGATTCCACACACCAAAGTAAGACAACTCGTCTTTGACCGAACAATGCGATTGATTTATTTGCATATTTATTTTGACCAGTCTTAAATTGCAAAACCAACATTTTATACAACATTGAACCAAAACAACAAGTGCACAGTGCGAATCGGTGACAGGCAGGAGTTGATTCTGTCAGCCATGACTCTAAAGCGTCCACAGGGAATATCAATTATGATTTCACCCGGGTTGGCTCTACAGAGTTCTGACAGTATGAAAATGGCTTATGAAAGCCCTGTCCTGTTCAGTTTTCTGTGTTCTTTCTTCACATGTGTGGAGCTGAAGAGCTCTCTATCACTCTTCCAGCCGTTTCAAGAGTCTCTCTGATATATTCCAGGCTTGCTTATAATTCCCTTTTCTTGCCAAGCGTGTTGTACCTTTGATGCAGAGTGTGTGTGTGTTTATGTGCAGGTTTTTTTTTTCCCCTGACGCCACTTATCATGTGTTTGTGGGTAATCCCTCTTGGCAGAGCTCATCAAGATTAATACAGATTACTTCAGCACAGACTCGACTTCAGAATTAATAAATAAATCACTGCGCGTCTCATCGAAACGGTGGAGCATAAGCAGAATTTAGATCCCTTCGCTGAAATATTCAGCTGTCACCTGTCTTTTATTTAATGGATCGTTCATTAGATTCTGAAGTCAACTTTCGTTGTTACTTTGTGTTACATTCAATGTAAAGTTACACAACAAACATGTCTCTTTGGGCTGCTTTACCTTACGTTTTTACTAACCTTTTACTAGAGCTGAAAAGCTGTTTTTTTTTTTAAATACCACATGCTTAAAATGTGTTACATTTTTTTATTTAACCAAGCTAAAATGATGCTTGAAAAGTAAATATTGGTATGTTTAAATGTGCTTATAGAGTTTTCCCTATAACAATATTTCTTACATTTTTACTTAATATTTTTTTTTACATTTTAAATTGAACTAAATTGACTACATAATTTAATTGTTTGCATAAAAAAATATTACAGAATTTTTCCCGCTATTTGAAATGGTTTTCATAGTGGCATTATTAAAGTATTATTGAATTATTTATTATTTATTCAATTAATATTTACATGAAAGACTTTTAAGACAAAAATAATTTCATTTTATAATTCTGTCTTAAAGTTACTTTTATTTAACCAGCAAGGTTTTTTTGACCGGAAATGACACATGCACACTGTAAAAACACCCCAAAAAATCGAGAAATGTGTTGTTTCACTTCATTTTAAACAAGTAATTTGAACAAACAGCAAGTGTTATTTTTTTGAGGGCAAGCTTCTGACAAAAGATAAGAGAAAAATATAAATATTTCTCAGCTTTTATGTACATTTGAACAAACACTTTAAAGGTCGGCTCACACTGTGCGATTTTTTTTATTTATTTATTTATTTATTTTTTAATTTTTAATGAATTAATTAATTTATTTATTTTATTATTATTTTTTTATTATTATTATTTTTATTTTATTATTATTTTTATTATTATATTTTTTATTGAAATATAATAAATATTTTAATATTTAAAATATAATAAATATTATTATATTTTTTATTATTATTCATTCATTCATTTTCTTTTGGGCTTAGTCCCTTTATTAATCTGGGGTCGCCACAGCGGAATGAACCGCCAACTTATCCAGAATGTGTTTTACGCAGCGGATGCCCTTCCAGCCGCAACCCATCTCTGGGAAACATTCACACACACTCATTCACACTCATACACTGCAGACAATTTTAGCCTACCCAATTCACCTGTACCGCATGTCTTTGGACTGTGGGGGAAACCAGAGCACCCGGAGGAAACCCACGCAAACGCAGGGAGAACATGCAAACCTCACACAGAAACGCCAACTGACCCAGCCGAGGCTCGAACCTGCGACCCAGCGACCTTCTTGCTGTGAGGCGACAGCACTACCTACTGTGCCGCTTTATTATTATTATTATTATTATTATTATTATTATTATTATTATATATATTTTATAATCCACAATGATTGCAGCATGTCAGACTGCACGAACATGGCTCCCATGTCACACTGTAAGATCTCAGCTGTCATAAAGTCAGACTGAATGACAATGAAGATGCGCCAACACCAAAGAAAACGCCCCCAGAGTTTGATATCATCCACACATGACACTTTCACTATCCCGTGTTCTAAAATGATTTCTCACAGCAAGCGTAAACAATCTGTAGGGGCAATTTTGCACACGGCATGTCTCAATAATAAAACCAGGAAGAAAAGAACTGTTTTGACATTTCCCCGTAGTCATTTGAATTGTCACATGGATTGCGTCATCAATTTCGGAGCTCCTATTGGTTCTTGGATTGACGCTCATCACAGCTGTTGTCACACTGCAGGAAAGTGTCTGAAATCTTCTGACACTGTCAAAACTTCATCGGAGGAAAAATCTGATCGCTGTGATTTATTTTTATTTTTTTTGCGTGTGATTTATTGTTTTTTCTTTTTTCAAATATTTCTCAAATGATGTGTAATGGGGTGTTCACACCAGACGCAACTTTTGCGAACTAATCATACTATTCACACGTAAATATATGCATGAACATTGAGTTTGCTCGCTTCATTCACGCATCAAATTCGCTTCATTCGCGCGTGAAATTCACTTCACAATAGACAATAGATGGATTCGCATCATGGGCAGGGCTTCTGTCTGCTCGGTGATTCCAGTTTGTGGCTAAATAGCTAACATGGATTTTATTAAGAGAGTAACTGTGCTTTATGTGCTGTAAAAAGGCTGAAAAACAGTGTAGATTAGTTCGGCGCTGTGTCTGAGTCCACTAGATCCCTTCCGACGCTGCACCCAGCTCTGTGAGTTCATCAACTCCTCCAGAAACTGTACCTGGATGATGGAAGCTTTCAGTGGTGCTCCATGTTGAGCTGAGCCCAGTTTAATGAGCTGTTGCCCGGTGTTGGCAGGAGGATTTCTTCTCGGGACACCAACAACAGGCACTACGTCATAATCACGCCTCTAAGAGCAAGTTCCTGTTTAGTTAATGTCTACTTAATGTTTGCATCAAACGCGCAAAACTCTCAATTTTCACCGCTTCATTCACGTGAATCAAATCATTCTCGCCACCTCATTTGTGCGAATCGAGCCGCAGGATGTCTATTTTGCGTCTTTATATATAAATATAAATCACTCATGCTTGATGCTTCATCCGCATTCAAATTTTTTCCCAGTATTTACTATAATATTTTTTCTTTCGGAGAAAGTCTTATTTGTTTTATTTTAATTGCTCTAACTTGCATAACTAACCTAATTAACCCAGTTAAACGTTTAAATGACACTTTAAGCTGAATACTAGTATCTTGAAAAATATCTAGTAAATATTATGTACTGTCATCATGACAAAGTTAAAAGAAATAAGTTATTAGAAAATAGATATTAAAACTATTATGTTTAGAAGTGTGTTGAGAAAACTTTATTCCCTTAATCAGAATTTGTGGAAAAAAAATGTCAGAAACAACATTTACCATCAGTATTTATGGAAGCAAATCTAATTTTTAATTTCGAACTTTAAAAAAAATCTACATTTTATGAGACTGACCTAAATGATAGATAAATAAATAAATAAATAAATAACCAAAAAGTCTAATTTGTTTAACAGAGGAACAAACACAAACAAAGCCATGCTACATCAATTCCTCTCTATTTGCATTTAAGTGAGCGTGCAGCACACAAACTAATATAATCTTCTTTTATAGAGCGAGTCTGCTTGCTAATGAGATTCATATTGAGGGCTTTGCGGCTGAAGCTGAGAGCTGATCTGATTTCCACAGTGTAAAGCTATTCTCTGTCCTCAATGCCGCTGACCCCGACCAACTCACAGTTGGCTTGACTTGTTATGACAGCTTTTAAACAAAACCCCCGACTTGGTTGAGATCCTGATGATGTGAGCAGAGGGTCCGGGACTCTATTAAAAAAAACGTCCCGTTCTTCTCAACCCAACCATGACTTATTCCACACTTTCTAAAGCCAGAGCTCGGAGGTTGTCATTTTGCAAGGTTGCAAGGGTTGCTGTTACGCTTCAGATATTTCAAAGGCTCATCTTCTGCCTGTTATTTGCTGGTGTTTCCATGCTTTTATGATCAAGGTGAGCACAGTGTATGGTTTTTGTT